>JAVJGI010000060.1:41538553-41573888 GCA_035590275.1 Ibycter americanus | reverse complement strand
GATGCTGAAAGCCACAGAGCAATTTTATTCCGGTCTTTCAGCGCCTGGCTCTGTACAGTCTCAGCCTTATTTTGTCCTTTGCTGAGAGCTGCCTGTATCTTTTGAAACGCCAGCCTGCATTAAGGAGCATCTATCCTCGGGTCTTCAGACTCTCTGCCCTTCTTACCAGAAACGGCTAGATGAATACAAAAAAGGATTTAGTGGTTAACCGATATGCTTCTAACATTTCTTCCACGGGCCTCCTCCTTCTCCTCCCCTTTTAAAACTTCAGCTCTTGGAAAAACAACATATTTTAAGTTTTCCACGCAAATATTGATATTGGCAAATAAAGCCAGCCCCCAGCCTATGGTTAGAAACAGTCTTCTTTTTGTTGCTACCCTGGGCAATCAAAATTAATCCAGTGTATTACAAATTGCCTCGGAATATTTCACTTTTCCTGACAAAACCCGTACTTGGCATATGTCACCGCCAGAGACCTTTTCCCCAGCCCGTCTGTGCGGTGGCTCTTTCTGGAGGGACCCGGGCGGCGCTGGGAGGGGCCGTGCCCCAGCAGGCTCGTCTCTGTGCTGGGGCAAAGGGGGTGTTATCAGGGAAAGCGGGGGTGGTGCGAGCGTGAAGCCTTACCTCGCCTCCCGCTGTCAGGCCCAGAGGTACCCGCGAAGAGGGAGCAGGTCGCCCTCTGGACCACTTGACACCGCGGCCAGCACATCCCTCCAGAGCCGGGACCAGCCCTCCCCGCGCCGCCCGGGCGAGGCGCTGAGCTTCACCCGGCGCACGGCCAAGCCGCACGTTACCAGAGCGCGGCAGCCTCCCGAGGCATCACCTGCAATTAACAGCCAGTGAAAACGGCACTAACGTGAAGGGGCTGCATTAAAGGGGCAGCTCTCTTTGCCATTGGTTTTTTTTTGTTTGTTTGTTTGTTTCTTTTTTCTCTTTTTCTTTTTCCCCGCCAGGCAAAAGTCGCACAGAAATCAATGGGGCTGAACCCGCAATGAAGAATGAAGCCGTGGCTCGTAAAACGGGGAACGAACGTACGTGGGGATGCCCCAAAAGCAGATCCCCACCTCTCCACCCACCCACCCACCCCCCCGCCCCCAGCAGCACCCCGCGCCCGCGCTCGGCCCCCGGTAGTTTTCACAGGAGCCGCAAATTAAGAATAAACTGCGATGGAAGAGAAAACGCCACCAGAAATTACCACTTCTTGGGACTGCGTGGTCGATGTGTTCCCTTTTTCTCTCCCGTCGCTCGCCTAGCCGTGCTTTCGTCCCCGCGGCACGCCTCTTTTTCTCACATTAAGGGAATTGTCGTTTTAAAGGCAAATTGCTGGAGAATTTTATTACACCGCGCGAATGGCAACGTATTAGGCACATCAGAGTCAAGCTTACGGCTGACTTGGGTTCTTGCAATGAATAACCTCTCGAACCTCCCACGCATGGCGATGGTGGCAGAAAACATGCAATTTTGAAGGGACAGCTCTCACCTAATTACCGGAGTGCAGCAGGGAAATAGAGCTTTTTTTCTTTCCTTTTTTTTTTTTTTTTTTTTTTTTACGTTCTCCTT
Organism: Ibycter americanus; assembly: GCA_035590275.1. Classification (NCBI taxonomy): domain Eukaryota; kingdom Metazoa; phylum Chordata; class Aves; order Falconiformes; family Falconidae; genus Ibycter; species Ibycter americanus. The sequence goes on along the minus strand of JAVJGI010000060.1, from coordinate 41,572,328 downwards.
TTCTGAGCGTGGCTCACAAACACAGAAAATTAAGCTGTCTTGAAACAGAGGCATTTATCCTTTATTAGAATTTTAACTAAATAGCTATAGCGATCTCTCCTAAAAGGCTGTCTTGTACCTCGGGATATCTGTGGTGCACACCGGCTGTGGCTCACTTAATTGGTGCTGCTTATTTGTGTTCAGGCTTGAAGTAGTGTCTCACGAAAAAAAAAAAAAATAAATGCTATCCTCCGGTTTCTTTGTCTAAGAGTAATTTAACAAATGAATGCACTAGGAATAAAGAAAACCTGCCTCTCAGCTTTTAAAAAACATTTTTTTTTATCACGTCTTAACTTTGTGAAATTGGCATTAGTTGTTATCAATATAAAATGCTCTTATCTGCTTATTGTCAAAGAGATATCAATCGCTTTTCATCCAGAAGTAATTTTGCATCTAGCCGGGTATTTGAGTTTCTTTAGTGTTTGATGTAAAAAAATCCCCCCAAAATCTAGCTATATAAATAGCAATCTATCAACTAAGAAAGTAAGAAAATGTTGCTAACCCCAAACAAATCTATCTATCTATCATTCAAGTGAAGACCATGAGAGGAACAAATTCCAGTCCTTGGCAACTAGGTCTGTGCTAACCTCTTGTGTCAGCATCTATGGCTCAAAAATAATGGAGGAAGTCCATCCGTGCTCATGAAGAACAATCCACTTGTCCAACTGCTCTGCAAATAACAGTGTAGTTCATGACGTCATGCATTTCAACTTCCAGTCTTTGGAAGGATGGCCAGTCTGGGGCAGTTACACAATATTTCTACCAAAAATCTCTTTGAAAACTCAGTCCCTGTCCATTGGCCATCATGGAACTTCATGAACAACTCTCCAGTAGGGATTTTAGTGCTAACAAACCCTCAGCAAAACTTGGTACCCAGAAAGTGCCTTGAGGATGGATCCAAGGAAAAGTGGTCAGCACTTCCCTGTACACCATCTACCTTGAAAACCAGGGAAGCAGTTCTCCATAAGACCCAACAGCTGCTTTAGACTCAGCTATATCATTACTGGCAGGCCATATCTATATCTCTTTCCCTACTCTAGGCACAATTTTCTGCCCCTGTGTGAGAAGAAGTGTCCCATTCCTACATAACTACAGCTACATCCATGACCAGCTGGCATCCCACTTTCATACATATTCATCAGACAGGTGATATATACACGCTCTAACCAGTGCTGCAGTAGCTCACTGTGGGCCAAGATTTCCATTCTCTAAGACCTTCTGCAATAATGAAATCAGCAGTGACTGTGATTCATCTGCTTTCCACAGACTACTGGTGAAAGTTCCTATGCTTTCTGCAACTGCTATAAAAATAAAATTAGTTAATTTGGTTTTCACTTATGACTGTATAAAGGAATAAACAAAACAACAAAGTATGCTGGTGTCTTTTTTTTTTTTTTTTTTTTTCCTCCCAGCTAGTACAGCTAAGTACAAACAGCTTGGATCTCAGATGTGATATCAGGCTACCCAATCTTTTATAATATGGTTGAGTTCCTTTCCTGCCTTTTTGGGGCCATGTGGTAATAGCTATTCTTCATATGTGTTTTTCTGATTAAAGAAAAGCATACTAAGAAAGCACAGTGTCCCAGAATACTAGCCTAGCTTTCATTAATGCTAATATGAGTAATTTCAGTGTGTATCAATTAAAGATTGTACCTTCATGAATATACATTGTATTATCATGATGATATGACACTAAAATTAAAAGGATATTAATCCAGTATATTCTTCATAGTGCGTACAACACTTGTAGTGGGAGACCAAGTGGCAGTTTTGCACCCATGTGTCTGAGGCCAGATTTAGACACCTCTTGTGGCATGTTTTTGAAAAATGTAAACGCAAAGTATGCCGGAGACTTCTTTAATGAATGCATGTTTGAATAATAGGATTATGAATAATTAATTATAATGATTTACTAAGTCGAAACGTGACACCAACTCACTCGGCACCAAAGCAATGCCTATGCTACAGATACATTGGCTCCCTGCTATGTACAAAACTTAAAACAAGAAATCTCTTTGAGCAATAATCTTTTGAGGCAGCATGGTTACTGTTTCAGAGTGTCTTAAGTAGGAAAATCTACCCACTATTCAGTGAGAAACGTTTCCTCACAGCGTTTTGTCATTCAGGTGCGGGTTATCTGACTACCATTAACACCTCATTTTCATTCAGAATATGCATTTTGGGGTGCATTTTTTCTGTTGCAGCAGGTAATGATGCTCCTAATGCCACCCTTCAAACGACTGGGGGTTTAAAGAACTAGCGTGCAGATCTTCAGGTAAGTTGCACAGAGAAAGACGCTCCAGGGATCTATTCAGGAGAGCTCCCAGAAAGCTTTTTAATTCGGTTTGGCGCATGACACCCATCAAAGGATCAATGCGTAAATGCACATCGGTTGTTTCATTCTTAATTTGAATGAACGCCTTCCTACATTTCCGAGACCTGAGCTTCATACTTCCAAGGAAGGTTTTTTCAAGAGCTTATTCACATGAAGTCCCTCCTCCTTCACATTAGACAATCTACAGGAAACAGAAAAAGATTCTGAGGAGATGATGTTAGTGAGCTGTGAAGAGGTCTGGAGCGCCAAAAAGGCAGTAGTAGTGCATCTAGAAAACAGCAGTTTCAGGGATTTCTGGTGCAGGTTTTGCTGGGCTGTCACAGTGACTCACAGCTGCTCCACCATCAGAACAGATTGCCAGAGAAAGTTAACTTTTAAAAGCATGTTATTGTCCTAAATGGGAATCGCTGTACTGGGGGGAGAAAGAAAAGTAGGGAATAATAATAATAATAATAATAATAATAATAATAATAATAATAATAATAAAAGAGAGAGAGAGAGAGAGAAGGAAAAGAAAACCCAAGAAAGCATGAAACAGCTTTCTGCTGTGCAGAATAGGGCTTCGTGTCAAATATGTCACCATGTGTAGCATTCGTGTTACCTCTGACCTTACATACTGTAAGATGTGACTATGAACAGCAGGCATTTGTCCAGATCTAGGGTTGCTTCACCTTATTACTGAAAGCAATACAGATCTTTCTGCTAGATTGAACGGAAGTCTGCAGTTTGCATGTTTATCCGTATTTCACCGGACAGACTATGCTTTCAACACTGCAATTCTTAAAAAAATGTGTTGGATAAAAGAAGACGACATCATCCTATTACACATTGCAATGTTATGTAATGAAAACAGCAACAAGTTTTGGCATATTTAATTCCTGTTGGGTGTACTACTTAACTTGACAATATCAACTTACAGAATAGCAGACTAAGCATTTTATGAACCTGAAAAGGCCTGTCAGTGAATATTGTCAATCCAATTTGTAATTTAGTAAACTGTATGTTAAAAAGCTACTATTTTTCCCTTTTCAAAATAGAATTCCTTTAAAAATGTTGCTAAAACATTTTATTTATTTCTCATTCAGAAACACCTGGAAAGCAAAAGAGATCAGGTATGACAACTTTTATACAGCAGATCTCTTTTAGATATAGAGGTAGATATAGATATAAGTGATATAGATGTAGAAAGATTTGTGAAATCTGAAATACAAATATCTCTTATTTATGGCTGTGGCAATGTACTGTATATTATGGACACTCTAGACAAACAGAGGGAATAACCTGCAAGAAGTATTAAATTGTGAACTGCTTGATTTTGTTTTTTGATCTCCAGTGGTGTATCTATTTACTGACCACACCGCCACGTATAGTAGCAGACATTTTGAAGTAACAAAGTTTTTCCTACAAAACTTATATCCTTGATGATACAATTGAAACCACAAAAGCTTCAGTCTTTGGGGGTGACATTTAAAAGTCATTATATAGCAGATCTGGAAATCCCGTTTAACACTTACTACATACATTGGGAAACTAACTGGACAACATAAGCATCTAGTGATATTTTATACCTTGTTGTCAACCACAGCATTCTTATAGTCAGGCCAAGCAACCTTCACTGACCATCACTCCTCAGAAAGGTAGAGAAATCTTTTCTGAAGCAGGCTTCACTGACTTTTCAACAGTAAAATGATAAAAACAACATGATGATTCAAATGAGCAAGGTTATTTACTGGAGGTTTTCCATGAGATCAGCCATCTTCTAATCTGAAAATGAATGCAAGTATTCACAAAAACGGAGATAACTGCTTTCAGTCCATAGTCATATGTGTATGTTAGCATAAAAAGCACCTCACAAAATAATGTCATATGTAATGTAAGTACATTTTAAAAACAGCCACAGCATAAGAATTTATGTTCTTTACTGACTGAAGTTTCAAGCCCCATTACCCTCCCCACCTCTCTCTCAGTCTGTAGGGGGCTGAGGCTGCACAATATTGGATGAAAACAGATGAGGAAATACTAAAGACAGACTTCTCTATATCCAGTTAGCAACTCCTACCCTTAAAGTGGAAAACATTAAAATAATGTTAAGCTTTGAAATCAAGGAATATTTTCTGTCCTGTAAGTTGATGGACAAAGTGTTCACTAGAAGTAATGAGTTAGGTACCCATGAATAGTTGGAATAATATTTCTTCTCTTTCTCTAGATCCCCTTGCACCACAAAACATTTATACATGGGTCTGAAGGAGTCTGGCTACATGAACAAATAAAGTTGGGTTAACACTGTCATGTAGATGTAATGTTACTTTACCCCAGAACAAAAAAAGAACTTGGTAAATTTATTTTTTTGTTTAACCCTTTAGGAAAATGTTAGAAGTCTTTGAAAGTGCCAAACTATAACAGGTTGCTTTATCATATTATGACCATAATTTAGGATGAAAGTTCTAAAGGACTTCTCATATTACTAAAAAAAGGTAAGTGCATCCCAACCTTGTAGGTTGCTGTGAACTTTTGCTGCTTCAGTAAAATATTCTAAACAGACTTCTCTAAGAATGACATTGCTGGCTGTTATAGCTCACAACATAGTTTGCAAGCATGTATTTTATTTGTGAGAAAATGAGAATTCAGTAATGTGATATGTAACATATATCACATGAGCATGAACCATTAGTACATTTGCACATCTCAATCAGTTCTTATAAGCAAGCCTGAACTTATTCACTGTACAACAATCCTTGTAGGGTTAATCAGTTCTGCATTCTACACCACATGAACATACAAGCAATTGAAAACACAAACTATGATAACTTACTGACAGGTATAAGATACTTTGACAAAAAAAAATAATAAATCCAAACCACTGTAACCATGTATAATAAAATAAGTCAAATGTAGTTAACTGAAACTGTTTATATTGGTAATAAACAAGAATTCAAAAATTGATATTCACAGATTTAAAAAGAAACAGCTCTCCATATGCTCTCCATATTTGATGAAATCAAGTAGTTACATTATCTCCAATATTCAGCTAATATTTTTAAGCTTTTGCCTTTTTTTTCCTGCTCCCCATCCTCTGCTGAGCTGCACTGGACGGTCTCGAAATGATATCCGTTCCTTGTGAGATAGACTCAAATATGATTTTTCTGGAGTAGGTAAATTCTTTTCTAAACAATAAACAGACATGTGAAATTAAAAAACAACCAACCAAAACTCCCTAAATTTCACTGCATGATATTCTTCTTAAGATAAAAATACACATTAATATGTCCAATTTGATAGCACACAACTTTTATAATTATGTATTGCTCACTGTTTTAAAAGTAATACAATTATTTTCACAAGGTAGTCTTTTTTTTTTAAAAACAAACTCCTTATCAAAATAGACAGTAACATTACTCACAAATTATCATATTTTTAAAAGTGCCACTATCTGTCCATTTTGAACATACTTTAAACACATGAAGAGTTGTGTAATGCTTTTGACACAGAAACTAATGTCATTCATCCTTCAAGTGGATGGAGAACTAGTTCAGAAGATATATCTAATTAACAAGTTATTGTTTTAGTACATTAGATGACATAAAAGAGTGACTTCTTTTTTTTCAAAGCCCAGGAATACTTAAACTTTTATACTGAATGGTGACACAGCAAGTTTAAGCACATATAGAACTAGTGAAATAATCACTTTCATTGTCATGCATGTAGACAGTTGAGTAATTTAGACAATAGTTTTTACAAAATACTTAAGACATCTATTTAAATAAAATAACCATTAGACCTGACCAAAGGTATAATATTTCTTCTACACAAACCAACACTTTACAGATGGAAATATCTTTCTTAGACATCTGTAAGGAAGAAAGCATCCGTGGAAGATAACTCAAACTTTGCAAGAGAATGAGATGATGTTCACAGTACAGCAGGTTTATATATATGTGTGTGTGTGTGTGTGTATGTATGTAAAGTTAGCATGCTATCTTAGCTTATCAAATAACATTTTTACAAACACCTTTTTGCCACCTATCAAAGGAAAAGGTTACTAACCACACATTTTTAGTAATTATTTTTGATGTTTTAACTTTTTAGTATTTTCAACTGCAGAATTAAATTTCTCACAATGAATAGTCACCGCAAAATAAAACAAAGCTTAAATCATATGACTAAATATAATTCTATCTACTAATGTCTACAACATAGTTATATATTTCAAACAGTAAGAATTTCTTCGTTTTCACATGGACGCTTTTTTTTAGTCTGCTAGATCAGGAGACTAAAGCTTTTTGTCAGGAGCTTTTCCCAGCCTACAGTTCCCTTTTTTTACAAAGTTTTAAATTATTGCAAATGTATCTTACTAAATAGTTATTTTTGCAATCAAGAGCTTTGAAGTATTTTTAACATGATCTCTGTTCATTTTCTTATGGCTCTACAGATCTAGTAAATTTATTTTTTTTCTTAAAATATTTAACTTACTCTAGGTGTACCTCATAAATGTTTAAAATACTCATATCTTGCCTTTACAGCATTTCCAATTTCCTTGTGTTTGGATCCTTTTATTTAACATCTCAAATGGTAGCAGATATCTCTAGTGCAGGAAGGCTTTTGTTAAAAAGCAAAGAATAAAGTTGTTTAATCAAGCAGTAAAACTGCCATTAATTCTTTTGACTGAGAACCATAATGTATTCACTGAAGGCTGAAACCCTCAAATTAGTAAATTAAGTGGTTAATTAGTGAAACTTGAAAATAAATCTAACATGGTAATAATATTAAAAAACATTGCATCCCTTTAATTTAAAGAGATGTTTTCTGAAGTTGCAAACATTGTTAAACAACAAAAAAGAATTAAGACTGGAATATGTTCTTTTTTTTTTTTAAAAAAAAAAAAGGAAATAGCTATTGCATGTTTAGACTGGAAAAGAAGTTTGGGGCTAACTTATGGTTGAGACTGACTCCCCTATGCATTCATCTTCAAAGCTGTATCAATGATAGGTAAAGTAGACATACCAGTTATTTATTTCTATATTTTGACAAAGCAAATATTTTTTATTATATTATTTTAAAAACAGAATAAATACAAATGCCAGAACAAAACCATCAATAATAAATTTTAAAATTAGTTTAGAATTGATAGAGTCAATTTAGCAAACCAGAAAGTCAACCTCATCCTAATTGCCTAATCTGGATTGTTTCTGGACTAACAACTTTACTTGTTTATGAACCTGTCTGTTATGCTAAATATTATTTTCATGATGGACTTCAGAAATCTGTAAATGTAGGTTTTCCTGCCTTTCCACTTACAACTATATGCAGTTCATTGGAACGGATATGTTGTCCTTCCATTACTATGACATGTTTATTATTATTCCATACAAAAATCCCCAGAGGCTTGATGTAATTTGCTGCAAGAAACTTGTTAAAAGTCTTCCTAAATTACTAATATATCCTTTTATTTTGGCAGAATAACAGCCACATCTGTCATAGCATGAATTCTGCTTGTCTAAACTTCAGAGTCAAAAGTTCACAAATTTATTTTTTTTATTTTTAATTGTAACTGATTTATGCATTGTTTAGAGGGTAGCATAGTCAAATATTCTGTGAGTAAAATGTAATAACTTATTAGTCTTGAGTGCATATAAGCTGTCTGACAAAACAATGTTTTAGATGTCTGTGAGAATCATAGCTCAGTATTTGTAGACCCTTGGTAACTGAGCAGGATAACTTCCTCAGCCTGAATGTATTTTCACAGAATCCCAGAGGCTCTAAAGGTGTAGACTCTCTGCTCCCTTGAATGCACGTTTAAGAAATCAGAGGCTACCCCAAAGTCTAACAGTCACAGCTCCCTTTTTCTTTATCCTGAAGTGCTGCTTAGATTTCCTAGGTTCTGCTTTAAACTTTACTGTACAGTAGTGACCTAGACAAACTGAATTAAAGCATAGACTACTCTGTATTCTTTCTTTCCATCCCTCTCACAGTTCTCAGCACTTTCAGCCAAATAAAATTAAGCCATTGTAGGGAATGATCAATTAATTTAGAATGAAATACTGACAAGACAGGTTTGTTGTAAATCACTGTAAATCACTCCCTTTGTATGTCCCATCTTCCCATCTTTGAAATGGGCATAAATATGCTTGCTCTTCCGATAAAGCACTTTTGATATCCACTAAATAGTACTAAGAGATGGGTATTGTTATCAATACTGCTGTTCCAGTTATCACTCTAAATGGGGTGATGAAAGACAAAACTGGCATGGAGATCCAACAGCCTACTCCTTGAACAAGAATTCTCAAAATGTCAGACAAACACAAAACCACAGTGAAGTTTGCTTACTCCTATTCATATTACACCTAACTCTCAGACATTACACTTTACAGATTGCTTAGTGGCTTAAATGTTTATTAAGATTGAAAAATTGTGTCATAAACCAAAGAAACACCTAATTTACCATGAAGGTATTAGTCAAATATAAGAAAGGTTTTTGTTGCAGTTCTTTCTCCTAGAGTTTAATGCAAGGACAAACAGAAAGAAAAATGAAAATATGGGAATGGAATGCATTGCAAATATAGGACTTAACTGATTTATCATACATGTGACCACAAATTACTATGCTCATTTTCAATTCATGTCTTTTGCTATTTCAGTGAAAATCTAAGTATGAGCACTCTTGTAATGAAGTAAGAGCGGTTTTGTACTTAAGAATAAAGTAAGCATCTAGGTAGTGTCTTGCAAGAAGTAAAAATATTACACATAAATTAAAACTAATCCTCAGTTATTTTGTTGTCAATACCTGTGTTTACAACAGGTTTTCTGGTTCTATAGTCATTATTCAAACAGGTAATTTTTTCTTTCAGAAATATTCAATAGAGATAGCTTCATTAGCAAATGGTTAGAATTTTATCTAGATCAAGGAGATGAGGGAAGACAAGAGAGTCTAGTAAAGGATGACAATGCCACTTTGAATTAAGAGATTGAACATAGAAATTTTCCTTAAAAAGTCTTCTTTTTCTAAATAATAATAAAAAAACCCCAACAAAAAATAAAAAACCAACCCCCAAACCAAACAACACAATAAAAAGAAAAGGTAATTGAATCCTTATATTTGTCTCACTTATATTTATTGTGCTTTACTTCTCCTTGGACATAAATACATGTATGCCTGCTCAGGGGAGGATTTACTGCTTTATAAGATTTTTTAATTTTAAGAATAGGAGAGAAAATAATAAAAAGTGGCGAGGGTACTTAGTTCAATGTACAGAAAAATAAAGCAAATATTACCCCCCCAAAATTATTGATAGCAAATGAAAATATTTTGCGTATTTTAAAATATTCTACCAAGCACACACCTGCTATGTGCTGCAAGGTCAGATATTCAGGTATTACTAAAATATTAAAAATCTCTGTGAGATCTTTTAACTGTTCTTCAGGGTGTACTTTGTTTGAATGTGTTATTTTATACCTCAATATATTTTTTTAAGAGAGCTTATATCTTTCTCTGACAGCATTACTAATGATGTGAACAATTTTTACAGCAAGCTTGGATTTGCAATACCTCCGTTTTTCCTAAACTGCAATGTATCCTGCAAATGAATGGTTCATGTATTAGTATATATAAGTGAATAAAATTACTATTATCAGAACTTTTTGATGAGTAAAAGAAAAGGTGACATTCACAGTCATATTTTGCTATAAACATAATGGGGTTTATAAGGCAGATATTTCATTAATATGCATACATACACGTAGGTATGCACAAGTGTATTTGTGATTTATGAATAATTGTAAGCATGATTGTAATACTTCCTTTTCATGTTATCTTCCATGAATGTATTTGTAGCGGGCCTTACCCAATGGCAACAACAGAAAGATTCACATTGTTTCAAGATATGTTTCTTTAGCAAATATAAATTAGAACTACTACATTGGCTTTACTCTATAAAGTACTAATATTTTTGAATAACAACAACAACAATAATAATAATGATGATGATAATAATAATAAAAATTTTCAATATTACTGGTACTAGAATTAAATAGAACCTGGCAAATGTATTAAGTATAATTTAAGATGATACACAGTTATTCTAATACCCACTTAAATGGGAACAAAATCTTAGCCAAGAAAAGCAATATAACTTCTTCTATCCCAAACTAGGCTTTGGAAGATAGGCTGTAACAGTTATTTACTGTACTTTCATTTAATTGTAATATTCGACTATATGAAGATCCAGTAGAGTCTGAGAGATTTTCAGGTGCCTGTATATATCAAGTAACCATTTCTTTTGAGTATGTGCTGAAAGCTTGTCTTGGGTTAAGTTCACATGCTTCTATTCCTAAGCAGTCACTTTTCTGTTGTTTAATCTGTTTTCTGCTATTGATTTGTTCTGGTCTTTTTTGGTTAAAGTCTGGGTCTTTTAACAAATGTCAAGGTTTACATATCCTCTGTTTTGATAAGTAATGCAATATGTAAAATGCTTTGAATGAAATTCTTGGTGTCCAAGAAGAAAAGCTTTGTTAAACAGGTTATGATAGAAATTTTATGATGTATAGTAGACGTCATAGGGCATTTATCGATCCACCTAACATTGTGTGTCTGGAGATATAATTTATTTCAAAGTCCTTACCATATTGTATTACTTAAGAGCAAATACAGCATAAGAAGGCATGGAGAAAAAACTTCAACATTTTAATAAAAGTGACCAGAACAAATCCTTAGCAGCAAAGCGTTTACATCAATTTAAGCTCTGGAAAGAAGTTAGGTTCAGCAGGTCTGTGAAAAAGGTAAATGCTACAATCTCAGAAAAGTTACTTTTTAATAATGTTACTTATGGCTATACTGAGGTCGAATAAAAAAAAATTTTTTAGTTGCATTTATTACATCAAAACAAAAATATATTTGTTGTATTGCAATTTTACATTAAATTTTTGTATTCCACACTTATATTTGAATAGCATTAAGAAGCCTCAGGAGCATCTTATACAAAATCCCACATAACATGTAAAGATATATCTCCTTTCCATATGGAGAAAAAATACTCATGATAATTTTTTTTTCTAAAAGCAAATAATTAATTTTGTCTGTAAATGTCCTTGACTTCAAGTTGGTAGGACTAGATACTAATCTTAAAAATTTATAGAAACAATGAACTTAGACATATTTGTTTATCAAACATTCACGCTCTTCTAACCAGTCGTGCTGAATATTACATGCTTGAATAACCTGAACTCTAAAATATGACTCAGTCACATGCAGGAATTCAGATAGATAAGCATTTAGAAGAATAATTTATAAACATTTATTAATTGCCATTCTACACACTTAAAATAAACAACATAATAAACATAATGCTCCAAATATGTTCCTGTAAAATGTAACATTTTCCTAACTACAAACCGGACTTTTAGCACCATCAGTTATTAAAGCCCAATACTTATTTTTTTTCAGCCCATTATCTATTTCCCCAATTTTGACCATTTAAGATGAAATTTCACATACTGAGTATGTGCCTTTGGTGAAGTTTTCTGACATGTCGATCACTTCTAATAAAATATGTGAAGTATTTATGTTGCCTTTTGCAGAGGAGGCTTGAAGTATGCTAAGTAACAGAGCCTTGGGTTTAGGATCTGTCCAAATTTGGATCAAGTATATACAAACTGAAGTTTCTATATGATCGGAAGGGCTCTTGAATTTTTGGGCTATATTCCCTAAAATATCAGTCAGCATGGAAATGTGCTTTACCATGATGTTATACAGAGCTAAGCAAGACTATTCCTAAAACTAATGTTGAAGATCATGCTAGGTCAGGGAACTAAAGAGCCTGCTTGTTTCATGCTCTCTGTGGCAGATGGAGCCTAGCTACAGGAACCATGGAGAGGATAAGAGCCAAAGCTCCTACGGGAAGGAGAATGAGAGAAAAGGCAGAGGGCTGGAATTAAAACCTGACAGAGAAATGAGACTGACTTGGGAGTTAGGTGAGAGAAACAAAGGCTAACATGGCATACTATACCCTGGCATAGCTGGCACGAGAGCTGACACTGAGGGCAGAGAGAAAATGTGGGGAAGAAAGTTGTGAATTGCTAAAGGGGAACTGAATAAGAATAAAGAAGATGGATTAAGGGGCACTAGATGGACCCTAACTCTCAGAATTTACATAATTAAAAGAAGTGAAAATACAGGAGATGATAAGAAAGGATGCAGAGAATAAGGACATTCAGAGTCTGGACTCAAGATCTGCCTAAATAGTACACTAAACCAGGCCAGATTTGGGGGAGTGTTAAACTAGGACATAATGAATCTGAGGAATACTGGCAAGAAATATACGGATACAAAAGGGAGGAGAGAGAGGGAAAGAGGAAAAAGGTAATCAGACAAGGATCTGTGGAAATAAACACAAGACTTGATGGTGACTGTGGAAAGGAAGCCTAAGAGTGGATGGGAGATGAAGCTTATGCTGAAATAAGTTGGAGGAGCAGAAACAAGAATTGTTCATAATAAAAGAAAGGATTACAGAACACCAGTGTGTAAAAGTCAGCAATAAAAAGAGGCAAATTAGAAGTAAAAAAACAAGGACAGAAAATCTTGGTGAAAAAAATCTCTAGACACATCTTTGTCAACCAACGCAACAACTCTGCAGTAGTCCAACATTCATTACTGGGTTTTTCTGTACACTGACTTGAGAAATATTTTTGAAACTACTTGACAAATATCCCACAGCAAAGGAAAGCTAAAATTGTTATTACTTCATTATATCATATGACAGTAATGCTTGTGGTGGGCCTAATGGTTCCAAGGTTCCAAGTGGGTATCTAAGTTACATGCAAGTCAACATTTCAGAATGGATTTTTTTTTTTTTTTAACCTGGTTTCTCTTTCAAAAAAGCACACATCTCTCAAGAACCCCCAAATCCTACTAAAAGACTATCAGGCAGTAAAATTACACACTTAAAATTTAGGAAATGCCTCTGTGTAGCTGTTATACATAGCTCTTGAATTATTTTAATAATTCAAAACACAGCCGATGAAATTACATGAGATAACATATCATCTTTCTCCCTAGCCTGCTAAATTTAATGAAAGCAAGTTCTAGGTGCCTTTTAAAATCTGCATTTAAATCATTTTTTAAATATGCAACCTCAGAGTGAATTAAGCAGCATCTTATAAATTATCATTCTGTAGTCTGTTCAAAAACATTAGGTATGTGCTGCCCAATAGTTAACTAATACATAGAAAAATATATATGCATCTCCATAATAATTTCAAATGGTGAGGAAAGCAGCCTCTTTCAGCTGTGTTTAACAAATGGAAAAAAGCTCTGACCCTGCAGAATATGTCAAATTGCATGCATGAGTATTCTCATTATGAAAAATTATACACAAGTACTTTCCTGGACCAGATATTCTTCTTAATCACACTCACAACTAATCAAATTTTTTAAACACTTGGACATGGAAATCAGTGGAACTACACTGATGAGCCAGGCCTACATGTGTGTTCCCTTAAATTAAAAAAAAAAAAAAAAAGGTTATTAAGATTGCATACTACGAAACCAGGGGAATACTCAGATATTATATCTGTGAATAGAAAAAAAACCAGTAAAAATTTGATTTTTTTGCAGTATGTACTAGATGCGTATATCATACTGAAATCCAGCTTACTGACTTTGATTAAGCCAGGATCTCACCTCAGAAATTCACTTTTACCATCACGATTTTATGTTAATTTTTGAGAGAAGCCTTCTTCTCAAGCAGATAATATTAAGATAAATAGCTCTCTGCACACATAAATGATGACACCTATGCTGATTTACTTCATTTCTAAACTGCAAAACTATACTGGAAATAAATTCATGCTACATACCTTAGTTTTCTCAGTTCCATCATTATAAACTGCTTATTGAATTTTTAATAATGTTTCTTCAAGGACTACTGCACTTCTATTGTTACTCAATACATCATCTCCCCAGTTAAGAAAAAAAAAAATATATCAGTGAATTTAAGAAACTCTGAAAGACTAAGAGTTAGACCTATGTTGTCACCAATTATTTTTATTTATTCATTCCACCATTTGACACATCCACTGATTTTGTCAGCATACACTAACTGGTTTGTCATTTGCATGGCTGTACCTGTGTATATCCATCTGTAACATTACTCCTTTGTTGACATGGCAGCTTCCAAATAGTTTATCCAGTTCACAAATGAGGAGGAAGGCCCCTTCCCTTCCTAACAGTTAAACATAATGATGCTATCATCTTTCACCAGCAGATACATAAACATTATACAAGGATGGTATATATCATGACTATTACTTCTGCAGATAGGAAAATTGATGCATATAGATTCAAAATTATCTTCTTAATATCAACTAACAGGCTAATGACACAACTGGAAAAGGACAAAACTCTTGGATCTGTGGTCAAATACTTTCTCTCATGTGGATAACATGTATCCTATCAGCACCACACACAGAAAAGTAGGTTTTAGTATGTAAGTCTGCACATGAACAAGTTCCATGTGCTGTGTATTTTTACATACAGGACATCAAGTAAAGTTCAGCATACTGAAGAATGTTTAAAATATAATGAAGAGTATTGTACAGATTAATTAATTTCTAATACAGTGCCTTTTCTTACTGATTATTTAAAAGAAAGCATCAATATCAGATGAAAAATTTGGATGTGACACACTATTAAGATTATGAGCTTTATCTATCTGCACCATAAATTTGCAGGATATGAGTGAGCTCTTTGGAAGTCATTATAGAATTTCAAATATATATAGAGTTGTGCCATTGCTAAATTACCCCATCTTTCTGCAAGGCTTTTTGCCTAGGTAGCAGTCTATGCTAACATGTCTAAGGATTTCCAGACCGAAGGTATTTTGCATTCTTTCAGCCTATAATATAGGTTTAATTAGTTTCTAACTGTTTTACTTTGACTATGTAAATATATGCTATGAATTAATGTATGGTGGATTGACAGCTTTTATTCTGAGGCATATTTTGTATTCTGGTAAGATGCACAGAGGTATTAGCATGTAAAAAAATACTGTGTTGAAAGGATGTTCAAAACAATGTTCATGCTTTTCTACTAGGTATCAAAGCCTAGTAAATTTTAATTACTTCAGAGCTGAAGAACCCTTTCTTATCCACTATACACCTTCATTTTCTGAGCACAAAAATACTAAATGTCTTTCACTGGACAAAATGCTTGTCCTTTAACATTCATGTGGTCATATGAGCTGATGTAGCTTACAGAAGAGACAGCTTTATTCCTAAAATTGTGACAACAGTTGGTAAACTGGGTTCAGCGTTTTGCTGATGATAATAAGTAATTTGTACTGTAAATATCCTCTATAAATTTACAGTATTTCTACAAATTTCTAAGGAAAAAGCATAAATTTTACCATTATTTTCTAGGAATTCTACTAAGCAAGGTAAATGCTGAGAAATGAGAGGATTACTAAATAAGTACCTCCATATTTGATCTCATGCTTCTAAGATTTTTTTACTCACTTTCTATAACATGGCAAACTAATTCAGACTGCATAAGAGAGAAAAAAAAAAAAAAAAAGAGGAAAATAAGACCACTAGAAACCCCTTGGTAAAATATGGGTAAAAGCATGAAGAGAGAGCTTAAAAATGAGATGTTTACTGCACGCGGGGAGTTTACAAATCCTAAATGAAAGACAGCAGTTATGGAACTAGAATATATAGACAATACTAATGCTAAGGAGAAAGATGCAGGAAACCAGGATTTTTTTAAAGAAGTGTAGCTGTACCATACACTGCTTAAAACAAAGTTGAAGACTTTCTCAGGACTCTATCAAAGAAAGGAAGCCAAAAAAATATCAAGGCAGGGGTTCTGTCAAGAGGAAAAAGAAGAATGGAGAGAAAGGTGTAAAAAGGAAAGTGAAATAAAAGTTACTGGTGGGTTGTTTTTTTTTTGAGTTTGAAGCCTTTCGACTGTAAGAAAGGCATTACTAAACTTTACTTTCACTGACTAACAGAATGGTTAAGTTTGAATTTATCTGAGAAATGAAACTGATACATGTTTTGTAGTGGAGATAGTATTTATGGGCCATTTTTTGAACGAGGGACAATTAAAGAATTGCAAGATTCAGATCCAAATTTTTAAAGTTTTTCCTGGAAAGCAGTGTTTTACTGGTATCAGAGGCTCCCTGAAAGACTAGAATTCAGGGAAGAGAAAAATTAAGAATTCTGGGCAGTATTTCAAATTACAGAGGCACACTTCCCATTGCATTCCACTTTCAAATTCTGGTTCTTCTGGAAATTGCTGTCAAAAGATTGCAGTTCACAAGACAGGAAGTAAAATGAAAATAAGGTTTAAAATTTGAAGAGAAAAGAAAATGACAAAAATGTGATGACAGGTAAACAATGTAAATATGTAGGAGGTCCAATATTGCTTGACCAGAACCAGATTAGGATGATAGAATGGAGTTGACGATTGTCATAGTCTGCTCACAAACTGGACATTAGTATGCAAAATATTTCTATGCCCATCTTGCAACTTAGTGCTGACTACACTACCACTACTTAGGAAAGTATTAAACCAAAAAAATATAACTAGCAATTCACACCAATTTTATGGAATTAATAAAAATACCAGTGAGTGAAGGACTGATATTTGAATCTTGCATAACTCTGACTGTAAGCCACTAACCATCATGGCTGATGTATGTGTATTGAAGAGAAATTATACATCAGGGAAAAAGAACTTTTTTTCTGTCCCTTTTTACAAAAGGAAGGTAAGTTTATGGGAAACTGAAAGGCAGAAAATATAATCGACAAAAGGCCGTTCTAACACACCTACTTTTGCAACTTGCTGGCACTAGGTACCACAGAGATTAAAATCTTAGCAGTGGTAAGACAAGGATGACAAAACAAACCCAAATCCAAACAAACAAAAAACTACACACAAAATACCACCTCAAGAAATAGAAAAGAAAAATTAGTTGCCAGGGAGCATAAAGAAAACTATGATTTCTGGAAGGAATATAAAGTAGTATGAGAACATAACGTACTAATTAGTCTAACTGAACAATTGTTACGCTCTCTTTAGGTTATATATATTTTTTTACTTTTTTTTTTTTTTTAATACTGGGTGAATTTAATACACAGTCAGTTTTCCCTTTGAACATGTAACATGGAACCACATCAAATACTTTAAGTACAAAAATGCTTTCCTTAAACTGATATATACTATGTCCACAGCATTTCTTTTATTCTTTAATTAATTTTATTTTGTCAAAGAACAGAATTAAGTTATTCTAGGATTAATCTACCCCATCCAGCCTTTGAAGAAAAAATTAGTAAATTTCAGTGATAAAAACCTTAAAATTCTTTAAACAGGAATTCTAAGAACCTACCTTTGGAAGATAAGATCTACAAAAAGTACATCAAAGTTGGGCAGTTCCCCAAAATATTTCTGAAAATCTTGACTTAGCTTTCTAAAACCTCCTCTGAATTAAATGATAATAACTTTGAAGCACTATATGTTTTGTCTTTACAAAACCATGATCATTCACATAGTCATGTTCCTGTAGTATATAAAATGCATTTTATTTCAGTATCATATATATTTCAGGGGTTTTTTTTGAGTAAATATACCTAAAAATTAATTTATCCTGCATTCTTAGACCTCACTTTTCAGGCCTTAAGACGTCAACTGTTTACTGATGTAATTACTGAATTACAAATATACAATATATATACGCAATATATACAAATATACAGATATATAAGAATATATAAGAAACATATATGTTACCCTCAACTAATATCTCTGATATATACTAACATCTGTCTCGGTTGTATAACACAGTTTGCCGAAGACTTCTTACCAACAATTAAAAAGAACTTTGAGCAACAACCTGGATTATGGATGTTGCAAAGTAAACTTAGTAACATTTAATTAATTAAAGTTTGCTAAACCATTGATGCTGAATACTCCTGAAAAAACAGTACAAGAACTTGACTTAACAATTTATTCCAATGGCAGCACCTCTAAGGTCACAGCATCTTTTCTAAGCTCTTCTGTAATACAAGTGCAGGCTAACTCAAAAGGAATACACCAACTAAACCAACAATTTAGTGGTTGAAGCCTGGTTTCTAGGCTTCTGCATTGAATATTTCAGAACGCAAAAACCAAGTACAACAGGAAAGTATATTATAATGAATAGACTATAAATAAAGGCAAATTTCTAATGTTTTCAGATTAAGGATACTATAGGGCTTATAATTTATTTTCAATCATTGAAAAGCAACAGTCTCGGCAAACAGAACTATATAATAAATATGTTTATACATGCATATAAATTGTACGAATATAATAGTAATGTCTGAGTTTTTACATAATATGCATTACAATTTAATGTGTCATCACTTTAATTTTATATAGATGTACATGCAGAAACGTATATAGAAAGATGTAAGACCTGAGCCTTTTTTTCCTTAGTTCCTGGACTACTGAAAGGAGAATGAATATGTAATTGTGCTGTAGTAGATGTGTACTTTATGAAAATCATATATATAACAGACACTGTAAACTGTCTCTCCGTCTGTCACACTTAAAACTCTGCGAGCTGATTGTTCTTCCCTGCTCCTTTCCTAGTCTCCTCTTTTTGAAGGCATAATACAATGACACTTTTTTTTTTACTGTTCCCAAGCTCCTAACACAGGCAAATTCTACATGCCTATTTTTGTCGAAAGAGCTTATTCTCATTTATTTTTCTAGATGGAGGTATAGGTAGTTTACAATCTAGTCAGCAGTTATACATTAATATGAATGCAGTGTGTATTATTTAACCTAATTATTCAAGATATACATACATTTTATTCTGAATATATGAATATAATGATAATTTTGCTGTTTACATCAGTAGCTTAGACTTGTCTCACCTAAATTCAGGATCTTAGCAGTTAGGAAGCTCATCTAATTTAAGTGGTGGGGCTTCATCACTAGCCAATGGAGAGAAATGGGAAAGCTCAGGACACAATTGGTTCTCTTCTAAGATGGCAGGCAGAAAGAAAGAATCATATTCTTTCTCAGTGGATGCAATTAATTGAGACTAGGATGATAAATTTTATCTAATCTAATTTTAGGAATGTAAATCAAGTGAATAAGCACAGATAAATTGTACTTACTGTTATTTTTTGCTTGTGGTGAACTAATATAATGTAAATAAATTTTTATTCCAAAGTCTTTACAAAGTATGTCATAAAAATAGAGATATTGAGTATTTTTTGCATGTTTTCCTGGAATTTTAATTTGTTTTGAAAGTGAAAAGTCAGCATATGTGAAAACACAATCAAAAAAACAAATCCAGCAATTACATATAATTTATGAAATAATCTGATTTCTATTTTGACATAAAACATTTCAAGAAACTTCACTACTTAAACGGTTTTAGGAATTTCAATAATTTTGCCAAAGTTATTTAATATTGCTTATATTTTCTGTAATGTACATTTTTGGAGTTTGTAATTTTTTTTATCTGGAAAAGACATTGTACAGAAATGACAAAATATAGTATGTCATATTATTAGAAATATATTAACATTTTCTTCAGTTATACTACAGAAAATAAACCATGAAATTTATAATGCTACCATTTTATGACTTTCAGTATTATTTTTCATTTTTTCTACATATATAGTCTTTTGTTAATTTATACAGTATTAGGGTGGTAAAAATATAAGGCTTTAAAAGGATCCTCTGCCACTGAGCTATAGTAAGTTCAGTGGGATGCCTGTACTACAGCATAATTGGTAATCAACATGACAGAAATTTGTGGCTTGATTAGGATACGTGTTCTGGTATTCAGTTAACAAAACATGCATTTTTCAAATCCTTTTTGGAAAAAAAATGAAGGAGAACATTAAAAAACCCACTGCTTTATAATTCAAAAAGTATTTTAAGTGCAATCATCAGAAGACCTAGCATACGTCACAGGGAACTTCCTGTAAAATCACAAGAGGAAAATTTATTGATATTGGTGACAGTTTTTAAACAGAATTGTAGAAAATGTAGTTTTACGTAAGAAAGAAACAAAGATAAGTAGCATGTGTTACCAGGGATTCCAAGCATGCTCAGTACCACCTAGCACTTTAAAGTGATCTTTAGAAGTGATATGGAAAAAAACCATAACTTACTTGAAGTTCTTGCTGTGTGTCTGTGTGGCTGCTTATTTTTTTCTCTGTTCTCAGTCAAAGTACTTCCACTGGCCATGGAAACAAGGTCTAAATCCGTGTCTTCTCTGCTTACAGGGCTTGCCTGGAAGCAGTGGGAGAGAATGTACACAATCATGAAACAAAATATAACATTTTCTGAATGCAGCTCACATTACCCCAAATAAACAAACAGGGTCTGTCAAACAACCTTCTTCAAAATGATACCACAATCCTTTATTGTTGCCTAGGCTGAACAAATGCACTATGTCAAAGCATTTTTGTAAATAAGAGCCGATCTTAAAATTGTGGTTTGTGATCTGAGTCAGTGCAACAACAAAAGAAAACATTTTAGTACAGTAATTTTGAAGAAAATCAATCTTGCAGATGGCTGATGAAACCTTAAACAGCTTAAGATCATTTACTGACCAGTCTATAATTTAAGTTATAGTTAAATGTCAGAGATGTCATACTGGATTATTTTCTGCAATATTTATGTTTTATCCAGGACACGTATCGGTTCAATCAGTCAAGGGCCCCAGTAAGTAATTTAATCTTTTAGGTTTTTGCTAATTAACCATAACCATCAGACAGCATTTTAATTATACTTTAGGTAAGAGTATTATATTAATTATAAACTTCTAACATCCAGTGGCGGTACATTTTGGCTTGAGGCATAGTATCTGCACATAAATATGACAAAACAGAAACGAAAATCATATTTCATTTCAGCAATGGGTCCTTGTTTTGGGAACAGGTAGGGCAAAGGTTAAAAATACTGACCTGGAAGATACCACACACTGTAAACAGTAGATTGTTAGTTTTGCAGAAATGACTTTGCATTTACTGAACAAGAACTCCCTTTCCTTGAAATGAAAAGCTATTCAACACCAAAAGCATCCATCTAACAATACCGTTAACTAGATACTGACGATCGGTAACAGTGATGAGGAAAAATCGGACACTGGAAGAGCGACCAACAAAATCTCCAGTGTAGAGTCAGCCAGCTGGAAGTACTGAACATAAGGACACACTTTTCTAGTCTCTGGACCTTCAGAAGCAGAGTCCAGAAGGCAAATTAAGTCCTTCCTCTATTTGGGCTGAAAAGCCTCAAATCCTTTCAGAAGTTAGGTGTCTAACTGAGTAGGCTAATTTTTCATAAAAACAAACAAACAACAATAAAGGAAAGACTATGCTAGTGGTAATGTCACCACACTTTTGCAGAATATCATAGTAGCTAGAGTGCTCAATCAGGAATTGAAAGACTGGGTCTCAACTCCTCCCTCGGGGGGCTGAATCCTGCAACTCCCTTCTTCTCAGGAAAATGTCGTTACTATAAAGTTGTAGGCTACTCTGGAGGAGACGATCTCCAGATTTCCTGTTCAAGCCAGCTCACTGTACCAAGAGCAGCACTTCACCAATGCAGACAGGCTTTGTAGTCCAGTCTAACTTAGAGAACTCAGACGAAATGAAGACCTGGTTCATTTCTTTGTCTTTACCCAGTCACTGTTTAATGTAAAATTCATTAACAAGTTCATGCATTTTCAAACCAACAGCTCCAAAGATACAGAGATTTTATCCTCTTCCTTAGTGACTGTGTACCCTTTGTGTCAGCACAGCAAGTTTATCCCTTGTTTTCTGATGCTTGCCTTTTATATGTTTAATGACCATGATTTTAAAGTTTTGCTTTGCACAAGTAGCAGGCTGTATTATTGCAGTTAACATCAATATTTTATTTTCTCTTCCATAACAGTGTCAAGAAACTTTGAAAAGAGTAACAGTTTTACCCTGCCAACTCTTTATATTTTTCACCTTAATAAAGTTGTTTTAAGCTTGTGAGAGCTCCATATGTTCAAAATCTTTAAACTGAAAGCTTTTATTATTTCATTAGTAGAAATAATGCAATCATTGAGAGATTCAAATCAATGGAACTGATAATTCCTATTTCCACCTAACCTATTTCAACAAAAAGCAGAAGTTTTCTAATGTCCCAATCCCAAAGACCCAGGAGGCTACAGCATTTTAAACAATTTAACCTTTCCATGGAATTATTATCCAAGTGCTATCATCATAGAATCTGATCTTCATCATCTTGCAGACAACAATATTCAGTGTTATATGCTAGATTTTAATAGAGCTGTCTGGTGCTCTGATGTAAAATATTTGTTATTTTCTTTCAAATAAAGATAAATGTTTTCACCCAATTACAGTCAGAGTAATATTTAAGGTTGTATTAATTACTGGAGCAAACTTAATTTCAGGTTTGTAAAGAACCTGATTGAAAGCTCTCTGAAGCTAATTAAAACCTTCCCTTTTACATCTATAGCTTAAAGCCAAAAATTTGGAAGAAATTTAAAGGTACTGGTACACTTTTTCACAGAGCTCAGTACTGGACTTCCATCTGTAGTGATCACCATATTTAACCCCTCAGACTTTTTGCCCTTATGTTTTATTGCTACAAATAATTTTTTTTTCCAATTGGAAATAATTTCAATCAGGAGGAATCTTTGCCTTGAATACAGCTCTGCACCTGAATATTTTTCTTTTCCTATGTTAAATTATCAAGATATTCTGCAACCTTCTGAGGTAAAAAGTGCTTTTAAATTCAAGTTATATCTTAATGATTTGGAGACACTGACTAATAGTGAAGTGGTTAACCATGCAGGTAACTTGAACTATATACAAAGATGAATCAGGAAGTCTATCCTACTTGTCATTCAGCAAAATCATATTAATTTCAAGTGCCCAGTTTAAACTGTTAAGTCAGCATGCCTTCCTAAGAAATTATCTTATAGTAGTAGTAGTAGTAAGCAAAATTATCAAAATGATCAAGATTAACATAATAAATTCTTAGATTTACTGCAGGTTACTACATAGGGTTTATCCCCCAATGAGAAGGGCTAAGACTTTATTATTAATACTCAACCATTGAAATACCATTTTGTATCCATGAAAAAGAATGTCTTAAAATCTTGGAATGTGCACAAATATCAGTTAGAAAATTATATTTAGTACTTTCAGAATGCAGGCTTATGGAACACATACAAATTAGGGATACTATTATACACCAGGAAACTTTGTGATTGAGCACATGAGATATGAATAAACTACTGGAAACAGTCAGGAATGCTTTCCTCATTGAATTATCTTCTTTTTTTTTTTTTTTTTAATGTATATTTTCCTATTTCTTTCAGTTTACCAGAACTTTTCCTACTTTCTGATAAAGACTGTGGCTGTTAACTTCGTTTTTGTCATAATTTCATAGCTTTTAACTGAGTTACTGTGCAAAAGCATTAGAAGTATGTTCACATTTCAGCGTTTAAATGTTAAGAGAACCCATATAAATTTTAAAACCATAATTCTCCAGCCATCTATACGTACAAACCACATCATTATTTCATTGCCTATACAGTACTGCTTTCTGTATTAGAGATATTTTATTCCTTTTTTCTATTTTTTGACCTTCTGTTGTATTTTTCTCTGGATTTCATTCATGTGGAACAGCTATGTAATTATGTGGCACAGGCTGCGACAATCCCATAACATTGCCAGTTATGTGGACACACCACATAATACTGTTGTGGGATTGCAGAAGTATTTTGTGGACAGAATTGCTTACTGTAAATAAGATACAACCTATCTGTGTGCACATATGCTTCCCAATAATTACATAATATGTAATTTAGATAACCTTATTGGATTATGATTTGCTCAAATTACAGCAATTACTATTTTAGACTATGTAACAAATAACTATTAGTGCTGCTGCAAAACCCATCGCAATGGTCACCTGGTTCATGATTTCAGCCACTAAACTTTAACAGGAATCTAAGAATTAGACACAACACAGAGAAAAATCTTTGACAAAATCTGACTTAAAGAAAATAGTAACAGCAACATCTAAGTTTTAAAAGCATTTTTCCAACAGTGAATTTTAGAACAGTGTATGGAAGCATTTCCAAAACATGCAGATTGCATAGATGGTGAAGCTAAGGAAGACAAAGGTTAGAAAGGGCCAAGATTTCTCAGAGTACAGAATGAGGAATATGACACATCATCTAACTGGGAAATACATTTTATGCAACATTTTACTTTATGTATACGAATATAAAACACCAGTTCTGTATAGTTAGCAAGATTTTGCCCCATTTTTTCAACACCCACATAATCACATTTACAAGAATATTGCTAATTTGGCAATAAAACGTAAAGTCTGTATGTGTGTATGTGTGTGTGTATATATATATAAATAAAAAGTATTAGTTGGCCTGTAGGCCTCATAACACTGCTCACTATCAAAGGAAGTTTTGAGTATCTCTGACACTGAGTCTTTACATTTTGTCAATCTTCAGATTGTGAAATTGTTCATATTCCCTCTCCTCCCAACCTACAGGACTAGCCATTTCCAATAATACAAGTTTTTTAAATGCTGCAAAGGAAAGAATGCATTATGAAAAGAGTAGAGGGCATTTTATGATGTAAAAAAATAGAGAAAAGAAATTGTAGGAGTAAGTCTGATTTTAATAATGTGACTGTATTAATATGCATGTCCAACTTACTGTCTTTCAATAAGTGACACTGTGGGGATATTAGAATGATTTAGGTATGTGACTTACAGAATTTAAGAACATTTAAACTTGTTTGATTGACAAGAATACGCATTTACAGTCAATGTAACTGGTGCTGAACTGTATTTAATTTTTTAAAACATTATTTAAAAGGTCGATTTAGATGTTTTAAAAAACACACAGTAACATTTGCTGTCTTAAAAACAAAATCAGTATCAGATCATGAAACTAGAACCCTACATACACACATAGGTTCTGCTCATTTTCTTCTGATCTCCATCAATGGGTGACTTGATTGCCAAATAGAGAAAACATTGAAGAATTATATTAAACAAAAGAATGTCTTATTTTTTACACCAAGTATGCATTTGGAAACACCACTAAGGCATAGCTAAATTCTGAAAAATCCCACAAGGAAACAAGTTCTTACCGCAAGTTGTACTTGTCTACTGTCACGTATTGTAGGATCTAACTCAGGCAAAAAATTACAGCTGGGAAAAAATGTAGAATAGAAAATTCAATAAATCCCATTGTACTGGGTTCACTAAAATACCTGCACAGAATCTTTTCTTGGAAACACTCCTGCTTAAGTGGAAATGATACTATTTAAAATAATTTCATGGTTAAGATGTATCAGAGTAATTTAATATTAATTGATAATGTTAAAGTATCAGAGTAATTAAAATTTAAATTTTTCTACTTAAGCTTAAAATCAATAAATCATTAACAATTAATATTTTTATTCCAATGATAGAATATTAATTAAAAACATAAATGTCAATAAACACAACCATGTATGAATTTTTGCATGTATTGACATAAATTATAGCCAAATAATTTGTCATATTATGTAGGAATAGAATTGTTTTCAGTTACATAAATGTATCAGCTGTTCTAAACAATCTACCAGTGATGTTCCAAAGGAGATCAGTGGGACTTTTGCCACATTCAAAAATGGTATCATAGTCTTAAAAAATGACAGTACAAATATTAGCGCATAGCACACACCTGCAGAGATAACACAATAACATTTTAAAAAACTGTTTTATAAATTTCCATGTCTTTTTACTTTCAAACATCATTACATGTTCTGTTTCAGTGTTTTCATTCAAAATAAAAGTCATGGCAATTTTCTTAAACAAACAGTTGAAGTGTTTCACTATTATGGAACATGACTGACAGATAAATATTTCCTAAAGAATATGTGCTGCGTATACTACCTACAGTCATTGATACAATTTAGAAATGTGGAATATTTTCCCATACAAAACATAACAATATGCAGTCCATTTCATTACAAATTAAATACAATTTAAATGAAAATAAAGTTAAAATGCTTACACTAAATCCATAGCTTGCCTACTGACATCTTGTTTGGTTTTATTAGAGGTGCTTGGCATTGTGTCTGCTAATGACTTCACTAAGATATCAATGGTTATATTGAATTTTTGACCAAAATATACTTACTATGTCTTCATGTTAGTTTAGGGAATGAGATTAACCTTTTCTTTAATTGTACTGATATTTTACCTGTTTCATAACCAAAATTAAATATAGAAGTAGCATGTTTACAACATTTTACTAAAGTATACTATGAACATGTAAAAGTTGGGTTTATGTTGTGAAGACAAAACATAAATACATACTATCTAGTTAAAAAGTAGGTCTTTTACTTCCTTAATCAAATCTAACAATATAGATAATGTTACAGTTGATCTAATTACCTAAACCCATAATATATATCAATAAACTTATAAAATACATAACAAATAGGCACTTTTTTCTACACTCCTTACAATACAAAAATCACTGCATTGCTACATAAAGCTATGTAGATATTTATCATAAGATTCTGCACTATTTATCATTTCATTATCACTGTGGAAGAAGTATCTGTACAATGACTACCAAAAAAACTCTAAAGGCTACCATGTTTGGGACCCAGAAATATGGTGTACTGTCTGCTAGCTACAAAGTCATATTTGTTTTAGAACTATTAACCTAGGTTTCACCTTGCAAGATAAATTTAAAATTAAAAAAATTAATAAAATCTAATTTAAAGGCAATGACCTCACCACTTCATATTTTTGGAACTGGCTGTTTCATAATCCAAAAGCTGTGTATGAAGCCATTGGTATGTAAAGTCTTGTCTCCTTTGTAATTTCTCATCTAAAGTAGTATCCAGCTGAGAAAATTCTTCTTTTTCACCTGGGGAGGAAAAAAGATACTCCTGTCTTTCATTATTTTTTTAAAATATTTTTCTTTTAAGATTGCCCAGATTAACTTTGAGCATATTGCCTTTTACAAAAGAAAAAAGGCAATTACTTCATTTTCTTGCAAAGAGTCCAACTAACTTGAATTTCTTCATATATATATAAGAAATATTTTTAAATCAATTTTGAATTTCATGGTTTATTTTCCATTTTGAGATTAAAATTGGCCTTCTGAATGCATTTATTTTTATTGGCAAATAAAATTTTCTTTATTCTGAAATACATACAGAAATATAATATTATACATAAATTGCTTGTCATAGCGTCTATGAATGTTGCTTGTTGTGCTATCTCTATCATTAAAAACACAATTCTGTTTACCAATCTGTAAGGTAAAAAACGGTCATCATTATATGCAAGAGTGGACACATGGCAATCTTATTCCTCTGCTCTGTATTTTACTGAAATGATTTATTAAGACATTTTAATGACAATTTCTGATACTGGATTTCAAAGCAATTGCACACCTGGTATTATTTTTCACGAATTACTACCTACTTTTGTATCACCAAAGATACCCAAAGATAGAGAATAAAATAGTGATATTATGGAAAAAAGCTGTATGATTCTGGGAGCCCTTCAGTTTTTGGGACTATTCTGCTGAATACCAGATACGTTTTGAAGCGCAAGGAAGAGGATGCCAGAATTGGAAGAGCCTGCAGAGGAAGCATCGTTGTTGCATGGGGACATTCATGGATTAGAATAACTTTTTATTTTCTAGCCTTGTACATCAACTTTACAGGTTATGTCTTTGTGGCACCTTTGACTCAGGGCTTTTATGAGACACCAGAAAACTTTTTTTTTTTTTGTACAAAAGTTTTTTTATTTTCTCATTAATGTTATTTCAGATGATACTGAGTTATCCTCCCCTTGCTGATTATCTGTTCTCTGCTTTCAAAGATTTTTCTTTCTTTCAGTGATAGGTGAATTCAGCAGCCACTGTAAGTTGCTTAGTAAACTGTAGGAGCATACCTGTCCCTTTGCACTTGAACCAGCAAAGAATGTAGGTCACCTCACTTTCTACCAAGTCCATTTGTCCACTATGAATGATTTAACTATCAATACTGTAAAGGAGGCGGGAGGAGATGCCAGAACTGTTGTTGACGTGAATGGTTTCCTCGCACTCCATATTTCAAGCCTTAGTTCTCATTCATGTTTTCACAACATAAACTGAAGTAACAGGCTATTCACCAACTTACTTTTAAAGAGGTTTGCTGCATTCTCTGCACTATTTTTTAAACTTATTCTTCTGTAAAAAATATAATTTACTTTGCATAAGCTGTGAAATGTAGTTTCTCACCTGCATTTTACCTGGATTTGCAGTGAGCTCATTACTTTCGTCTTCTAGCTCTAAGGGAATATTGTTTAAGTATCATAGCTTCTTATTTCATAGTGTGAAACACAGATGTCTTTTGGTTGTCCTCTCCATTTATCTTGGTATAGAGAATCTCTATTCATACCAAATCTGTTTCTTAGGCTGAACATGTTCAATTGACAAACCCATACTTGGCCTATTAAAAATAGGCAAGGTCCTGGTCCAGAACATGAAGTCATTTGTGTCTTGCCAGTTGCTCACAGACTAGAGCTTAAGCAGAAGAATTTATTCTCAGTTGATGTAAAGAACTCTCATTTACCTCCTTAGGAAGACAGAAAATGAAGAACTTGGATGGACAGTCACTGTATCTACCCAAATGAGGTTGTGAGGGCTGACTAAAAAGGTCAAGCAATGAACTGCTCCATTACTACCAAATATTAAAATATAGAGACTCCTAATTAAAGAGTTTGTACCTTCCTGGATTCAAGTGGGAACAGTTTCTCCTTTTCTAAGTGTATGATATTGCTTTCCCCTGTTCATGGTTCAGGAGTACAGGTTTCTGACCTTTACATTTTTGAAATGTATAGGTTACAAGTCTGCAACTACATTGGTACCCTTATAGCTCTTCAGATGAAGAAGACTCTGATTTATAACAGGAGTAAGAAATTTTCTGCATGACTTCGTAAGAGCAGTCTTGGAGATGGAGCCATCTGCATATGTTCTCCAATGAGGAACAATCCCCCAAGAAACTATCTTTAGGTTTTTTCTTATCTATATTTACAGAAAAGTTGGTCCAGTATTATCATCTTTCTCAGAAGAATTACTTGTTCCTATTAAAAGGATCAGTATTATTTATGTATTTACTAAAATGTTTGTTTCCTTTTCCTCCATTAAAATCAATGTAGGGATTTAAAACCAGTATTAGAAGTTCATGTCTGAATCTGTGACGGTCAAAAGAAGGTGCACATACACTAAGCTATGATAAAATTTATTAAAAAATGAATACTTTTAACTTGGCAAGTTATTTTTCCAAAATGATTAATAATTTGCCTTAGGTGCACTTTGAATTTTTGACTGAATTGTTTGAAACACAACTGGCTTTATTTAATAAAATTTTATTTTAAATTTGTTTTAATATAGTTTTGCATGTTAATTATTGAAATATTGAAACAAGGAAGCGACCAAGATAAAACTACATACAATAGCGTTTTTTCCCCCTTAAAATTATATAAGCTATAAAACAGAGTATTCTTGTTCCATGTTAGTGTTAATAGCAGCTTTTTTTCTCAGATGGGCAGACACTGTTCAATAATTTGTTTAATAATGCTGCAGAAAACTGTATTCTGTTTTCTTATTTGGAACATACTAATATTCTTACTTTGAAGTAGTAACATCTCTCTTTTTAATTCGTATGAAAAAATACTATGTTATGAATTAAAACACTGCATTATCACTTTTCTATTCCACTTATGAACATCATGTGTTTGAGGATCTGGTGTAACAGTATCATTAACATGCATTTGCTTGATAGCTTTCTTAAATTAGGGCTCTGGGTTTTTTAAAAACCTGGACCTGATTTTGTAGAAGTACTAACACTCACAAATTCCACAGAAGTTCCAAAGAGCTGTAAGCATTATGCATCTTTGAAATGGATCAGACCTATAATCTTTAATTGTTCAACCCAGACAATTCTTAGAATATCAAAGAAAAAAGGAATACATCAAAGAAGGCACAACTCCGTCAAAAACCAAATTAATCTCAGAGGTATTTAAAGTATCGCACCCTCATTAGATTATCACTTCTAAGCTTTCAATCTTTTTGACTTTTTTTTATGACACACACGTTAATAATTTAAGATTGGAATAGCCTTACATTTGGCATTAATACAGTAATGATTTTTAGATGTTGCCAATTAATCATCTGTACACATACTGTGCACTTTAGGCCAGATCCAGTGCAGATTTCAGGGGCACCTACTGCCATTTTCCTACAGAATTTGGGCATCTAAATAAAGAGAATTTATTCAGAAGAGCCTGGGCACCTGAAATGTCCTTGGAACTGAACATGACTGGAAAATAACAAATTCTTTTCTAGGTCCCCAAATCAACATGCAAACCCATAAGAACCTGAACTTTGGGATCCAGAAGACTGTCATCCTCTGTCAAAGTTGTTTGCTGGGCATGCTCTGAGACAGCATTGATTCATGTTCAATTTAAAATATGGATGCTACTTATGTACTCTACTGTCTCTGGATATTCCATTAAGTGAGTTAAAGGAGAAGGGCTAAGAACCTCTGAACTAGTTTTGGTGAAGTGCCCTAAGTTCTAGATAGTCAGTTTTCTTCTCATGGACTTTTCTTCAAGATTGATGCAGCTTGTGCCCTCAATTGTACCAGTCAGCTTTAAAAAGAGGATTGAAACATACCCAAACGGAATAGCTTGGCATGTGGAAGCCTGTGATTCAAATCTCACCAGGCCAAGCAGTACTTGAAACCTATGTTTCCCACTGCCTAAGGAGCACCTCATACCTATGTTCCCCAATCCTAGGGCAAGTGTTCTTAATAGCAAGCCAGTATACAAAAAGAAGGAAGATCGTTACACAATGTGTACATTCAGGGTGATCTTTCAGATTCTGCATTCTAGCGTTCAGATTCTACGCCCCGGAAACACCGATCCTAATTGTTGTTAATCCCAGTTAGCTACTCAGCTCTGTCAATTTACATGCAAGAGGATGCTGAGGAACCTGATTCAACACAGTGATTTTTTTATTTTTCTCAAATCTATTTGTTGATGGGAAGATAAAAGGTCTAACTAATATATCATATGTTTCTTGAAACAGAGAAATGTGTAGAGAAGTCTGCACTGTATCCAACCTTTCACAGTTAAATTCTGTTTAGATGGTGATTTAATTCACTTCAAAACTTGCTTCATACAGAGTAGAATACAAATAAAGAAAGAGACTAAGAAAACTAAGACCTACAATGTGAAAGAAAGGCCTGGAATTTCTTCAGCATTCTGTTTTCCATCCTTAATATAAAAAATCTGTGACCAAAGTTAATTTTCTCAATATGTATTCTGGAAATGGTGCTCTTAATACAGGAATTAAGTAGCTGAGCTTGGATATACAATTAACGTCTGTGCTGTTAATACATTGAATTTTTTCTTATCTGTCAGTATTCTGGTATATATTACTGGCCAGCAATATATATTATGAGGGCATGTGCATGTGAGTGTGTGTGAGTATACAAATGCTACAAAAATATTATACTGAATGAAAATTAAAATTATAGATATCCTGCGAGGATTTTTTTAATTGCCTCTATATCTTCTATAGTGATGTTTTAATACACATTAATAAATAATCTTGAAATCCTAAAACTAAAATCCAAGTTCATATCTTTTCCCCATACATTAGTCAACAAACAAAACCCGTTATTTCTGTCACTATCTGTATAATACTTGCAGAACAGAAAGAAAAACAGTATTAGTAATAATACTGCTTTCATGGCAAGAAGCTGAAGAATTTGGAAACAGACAGGAAAATAACAATAGCAAAACCACAGCTCCCCCACCTCCACCCCTAAAACCACCCAGAAACTTCCAGTAGAATGTGAAAGAAATCAGAAGAATTTCTTCTCTTCCACAAAAAGCTTGACACATTTGTCAGAAGCCTACTTGTCAGAAGTCACTAAATACAGCTAAGCATTACATAGCAATCACTACGTGCCCAAAATTCTGGGTTTGGGAAAAGAATGGTATTTAGAATGGTCTTCAGCTCACAGGTATTCAGTGAATACATTTATATTAGCAATATACATAAGACTTTCAGACAGTTGGTAGTATCATGTGGCATTATTTGATACAGAGTTCTTTTCACCTAAAATTAGAGCATCTCCAGGTAATGTTTGTTTACCTACAACTCAGGTCTGGAATTTTCAGATAACGAAACACATTTCTACCTTACAAACACAGAAACTTGTTTGTGACAGCTATACTGTACAGGTTAGTTAATTCTAGGTGTTACTTTTTCATCTGAGTAACTTTTGACTAAATCAACTTCCATCTCTAGGATCAGAATGAATGAAATAAAAATACAGCGGTGTCCGAGTGAGCCCACTGCTGAATAAAAGATGAAATAGAATTTTTTCACAAGAATACCACATCAGGTTATGATGTACAAAATTTCTTGATGCTTAAAAATGCTTTATCAGTTACATCACAAGGAGTTTTGAACATGGGAGTGCTGATCAACCCACAAGAGCACATCTCAAAAATTATAAAAGCAAATAGTGAAAGGAGAAATAAAACATTTCTGAGTATTTTTTTCTAAAACTTGTACTCTTTTTCTTTTTTTACCAGATATTTCAGATTTTTTTCAGACTATAAATGAGGTCTACTGTATTAGTATTCCATCTGCAAACCTCCTCTTCTCTAATCTCTTCATCTGCTATTGTAATCATCTCCTTTTTACCACATGACTATTCTTGGCTTCATCCTGACATCATTCTTCCTTCACTGAACCCAAGTATTGATCACACCATCAGTTAAGACCATAGTCTTTATTTTGGCTGTCCTTTCCCCCCGTTTTCATTCCTGTTTTTTGCTGTCTCTCACACTGAGCTCTATTTCTGGGTGATTAACACCAGTAACAAAGCTTCACCTACTTAGTTCATTCTGCTTCAGTGGTTATCATATTTCAGCCTGTGCCTTCTGAGTTCTCTCTTTGGTATCTTATTATTAGGCTATGCAAAAGCTGAAACCTTTCACTGATGTTCCTAAACCACTGAAACTGTACAAATTTCAGTTTCTGAATTCAAGGAAAACAGGATTTCATAATTGGGTCTTCCCACACATTATTTTCTATTTTGCTACTTATTCCTTCTTGCCTCTGCAGAATACACCACCACTAGTCGTTATCAGCAGTAGTTAGTATTTATCCCCACCTTATTGTTTATGCTCAATTTGTTCCTTTCCCCACATTGAGGCAAATCCAAGTCTTACTTAATCTTCAATGGTGTACTTTTAAGACACCTCATTTAAAGTTATTTCTCTCTATTCATATCACATTA
>JAVJGI010000060.1:41515748-41538453 GCA_035590275.1 Ibycter americanus | reverse complement strand
AAGTCTTACTTAATCTTCAATGGTGTACTTTTAAGACACCTCATTTAAAGTTATTTCTCTCTATTCATATCACATTATGATCCCTCTGATCACACAAACACATTGCAAACTACTACTCCATACTAAATCGCTTGTGTCTTTTACTCTTCTTGTGAACATGGTATGTTTCCCTTTGAATTGCTTCATAAGCTTCACTTTCCTGGCACTGACTTCAAGGCAGCATTAAACATTGTTCCTTCCAATTTATCCAACTTCCACAACTTTTATGGGTTGTCACCACTTTCTGTACTCTTCCAATTATGTTAAACACAATTTCTCAATTATCTTCTATAACCTCCTTCATAACAATATCTTTCATATCATGATATTTCCCAAGACATACAACACCTTTCTGAGTTGATCTATAAACCTAAAGAAATATTTCACCTGAGGTGTGAACATAGGCAATTGCTGATTTCATTTTTTGGCTAATTTATGACTGTTCTGATCTGATGCAGGCAGTGAATCTTGGAATAAGAACTTGAAGATCTATTTGAAGAAAGATATAGGGATTGAATAGTGGAGAGCTAATAATAATAATAATAATAATAATAATAATAATGCAAGAATGGGTTGCGTGGGTCAATTAAAAATAAGTCACAGAGGTGGGAAGAAAAAATAAAGGAACAATAGTGCACTGGTTTAGTACAGGTCCACAGTCTCTGTTATATTATGTGAGATTCCCTTGTCCACCAGATAAAAAATTGTATCTTAAAAAACATAAATAAATCCAGAAAACAGAACAATATTCTGCCATTTGATTACACTGGTTAATTTTGTACCATTTAAACCATTACACTTAGACTTAAGTAGACTACTGTTCAAACACATTCATATCAAGGAAATAATCAGCAAAATTGATTTATTTCTTCAGAATGCTACAGCAGTCATTTAACACTGGAATTAAACAGACAGTTATGGCTATTTATTTTTACCTCAGTAAATGACAAAGCCCATGTTGATTTTTCACCATATAAAAGCGGAAGAAAAGTAGAAGAAAAAGCGAGAATGAACTGCACAAACATTTGGAAATCTTAAGATTCTAATTTCTCTGAAACCTCCCAAGTTTGGAAATGCAAATACCAAGCTCTGGTGACTGAGTCTATGATTTTGCATTTATTAAAATTTTGATTAAATGCTACATAGTCACAGACTCCACTCAGCTGAAATATATCAGCTGCTCTGGGTATTTTTATCCAAGCATCAAACTCTTCAGCACCAGTACATTGGACTTTTACATTGTGGTAATAGTATAATAAACAGCATTGCTATTAGGATAGCGAGAAATTTTCATATTGGATTACTGCTGCTGTGAAAGTGAAGATAGATTGTATTTTATTCAGGAATAAATGTAAAACAAGAGACAACAGATATGATTACGAGTATATATACAGAAAAGTTGAGTATCACACACAGAGTTTCCTCAGGTTCCCAAAACTTGAAAAGATGAAAGTTGCATTATAACTATCATTTCTCAGTCCAGCCACCCAAGGGCAGACTTGTTTTATGTATAGGTTGGGAAACAGCACTAAATAGCTTCATGTTTGAAAAAATAGGTTGGTTCTTTCTTAAAAAAAACCAAAAATACCACCAAACCCAACCCCACTCTACAAAGGAGAAACTACAGGGATGATATTCTACCTACGAGCACACAGAGTGGAGTTCCTACTCCTTCCTGCAATCAACACTCTTCAGGATTCACTGAGGCATTCACAAGTTCAAAAGGCACATAAAAAAACCTTACAGCACTATGCTGTACTTTGACATTATTCTTTTGTATGGTCTTCTATGAACAGGGCGTTCTCTAGTATATATACTACCTGCTTCAGCCACTTGGCATGGGAAAATTTCAACAGTGCTGCTGAGAAGTAAATTTGGAGTACAGCCAAGAGTTACCCAGAGATCTTTGGATAGTCAAGGCCCTTGAAGAACCAAAGAAACCAAGGAAGAGTATAAAAATATTTCGAAATGGTATGTTCAGCATTTCTATGCTTAGTTATCCATTAGGAAATGTAAGGAATAAATAAGATGGATGTAGACTGAGCCCATTTTGTTTTTCTTACCACCTACACTCTCACATGATTTCTTTCTCATCCCCCAGATCTGCTTAGTACAGACCCTATCTTTAGTTTTTCTCATAATCTTTGGGAAATAATAAACCCCCTAATGATGGACGTTCTCTGCTAAAAGAGGAATGGATTTTACATTGCTCAGGAGAAAATTGATGGATGCATAACAACAAAAAAATAATTACAGAATATTTTGATCAATTTTATTTCTATACATTCCCTGTTCTTAAGATTAAACGAGAAGAACTTGAATAAAAGTGTTTAGTTGCTCAGTAAGGAAACAGCATTCCCAAGCAAGAAAAGATTATCACTTCATATGGAGTCCGAGACAGAGGAATACCTTTCTCTAAATTCAATAAACCAAGCAAAATGATTTAAGACATCAGATCTTCCAAAGGAATTCTCAAAAAAACAAATACAAAGGAACATTTTGTAAGAATGCAGGAGGTCTAACTACTATGTTGTCCCCTATCAAGAGGGCAAAAAATACAAAATACAATAAATTTTATTGAGTGTGACAACCATTAAGGTAGGTTTTGTTTGCATTGAAGGACTTAAAAGTACAAGAAAGGAACAAAAAAATCCAAACCCAACAAAAATTTGTTCAAAATAAAAACTTGAGGCTTTTATATGACAAGAAGATACATGTGCCAAGTATAAAAAAATAATTAAAAAATCATTACTCAGGTGCAGCATAAAGTTAGTCAATAAAGCTGACTTACACCACATTAATAATTGTCTCATAATTTTTATGAACAAGTAACTAAAATATTTTGTCTCATACCTTGGGAATGTACATTTTAAAAAGTCTTTATTATGTTTACTCTTGAGAATAAACATTTTTTCTAGATAGTTATCTGAATAATATATTACTTTTTTTTATGAACTCATGTTCGTCAACACACGTGATGTACACAAGTACCATATGTGATTGGTACTTATCAATGAGAGTGAAATAATGAAATTATTGTATCAATGTCAATTTGTAGTTCAGTTATAAATACCTATGAATTGGTTATATATTGTATCTATTATGCATACATAACATTTTAAATTTAAAAGTGTTTTATTTTGTGTGGGTGAAACTATTTCTGACTTACTTTCTGATGTTGACTTGAAATACCTGTTGGTATTTGATGAATGTACTGCGACAATAAATCACAGCTTTGTCAGTGCTATAATGCATAACAGCAGAACTACCCTACATTGTCAAATATACACTCAAAGTCTACACAGACTAAGTGCAAGGCTGCTGCTTAATTTACTTTATAGTAAAACCCAGAGGTACCACTGAAGATCAGGCCTGTCATTACGCCAAACATTGTATAAACAAGGCTTGATTTAATGCTCATTGAATTAAATGGAAAAAAAGTCTCAGATAGAAATGGTTCTTTTTTTCTTAAGACTCTACATCTAAAGTGAGTTAATCCTCAAGTGTGTACAATTCTTATATATAGCTTAAAAATAACCATAAATACTAAACTTATGAGTGACTATAAATAAATATAGACATAAAAGTACTAATTCTTCTTATTAAGTTATACTTAATTGGCTGATACATCATGGAAGAAAATAAACAATATGAAATTCCAGTGTCTTACGGATCATTTTTTTTTTTAAAAAAGGGAATTCCATTTTAAAGAAGGACATATAAAAAAAGCAAAACAAAACCACAATTTGCTATGTTGCCCCAGGTTAATTCTTAATTCATACGGCTCAAAGAACTTAGTATTTTTATATATTTCTTGATTAATTGGACAGAAATCTTCAGCTTGTAAACACATGAAAAATGCAATAGTTGAAACACAGTATATAATTTGAGAGAAACCAATGCTTATTCAAGAGTATTCAGCCCCATGGGTATTGAACTGCTTTAATTATTTTGATTTTGGGTCAGTTATAGTTACAATGGCACAGGTTTTGTGGGTTTTTTTTCTATCCATGAAGAGAAGTTTTGAATGATTTACCTCACTGAATGAAGAAATAAGAGTTGAAAAAGGAATAAATTAGCCCTGATTCATCTTGTTCTTTTATAGAATTTTGTTTAGACCTTTATTTAATTTTTTTAATGAGAAAATGAACAAAACAAAACCCCTAGTTCTATAACTGAATGTAATTTAATCTTCCTTAAGCTTGACTGTAAATATTTTATTCTTAGAGTAGGTGTGTTTAAATTAGTTTCTTTTTTACTAAACTTTTTAGCTAAACTTGGTACCAAATTCTCCAACTCACTGACATATACTTATATATTTCTATGTACATATATATAAAATTTGTTTGGAAAGGAGGGAATAAGTTAAATACCATGATGACTCCGAATAGGTGAATTTTCTTCATGTGCATTCTGTTTACATTTGCAATAGCTTTCAAGACAGCCATAACTAATTAACTTAAAAGTGTAATTTATTTTACCTCTTGCCTTACAACAGGTAAAACGGTTGTCCATCCCTAACTTTGCTTGTTTGCACCCAATTATCTAAGATCCAGCAAATAGCACAGGAAGTCACAGAGCATTAAGGTCTGATCCAGAAAGGAGTGAAACCCCATAAACAATAAACTCCAATTAGGTAAGCAAACTCCCACTTGAGATTAAGGAACTTCAGTAGTTAGTCTTATACTGTTTACTCCAGAAGAAAGGACAGAAGATTATATTACGAGTTTTACAATATCATAGACTAAATTAGACTATTAAAATTGTGTTATCTTACATGGGAATTTGCTAAAAAAAAAAAAAAAAAAGAAAAAAAAAAGAAAAAGATTTAACTGGCCAAAGATTTTACTTCCACTGTAACAGTCACTGTCATGAAGAAGAATGAAGAGCATTTCATTGCCAAGTTTGAATGTAACAAGAAAATACCCGCTTTTTTCCTTGCATTGGAGAACTTGTTTTATAAGACAGATTCTAATACAGTTTCCCTTTCATACAAGATACAACAATTTTAACACAAAGTTATCTGAGTGAAAAGACGAACATAATTCTTTAAAACAGTTGAA
The DNA here is from genome assembly GCA_035590275.1 of Ibycter americanus. Taxonomy (NCBI): domain Eukaryota; kingdom Metazoa; phylum Chordata; class Aves; order Falconiformes; family Falconidae; genus Ibycter; species Ibycter americanus. The sequence continues at coordinate 41,533,351 of JAVJGI010000060.1, read as the reverse complement.
GAAATATTGAAATATTCAATGGAAATATCTACAGAAAATTTTTTAATGTCACTACAAAAGTGAGCACAAAGCATTATTTTGCTCGGCAAGATTTTTCTGCTTTTCTGTAAAGCTAAATACATTGATTGGAAGCAGTATGTTAGAGGTACTGATAACAGAGACTAGAAGAAGGTATATGTCTGCAATGAGAATACAATAAATGTATGTAAGTCAATACAGAAACTTGTCTGTAACTTGTACCACGGTTCTTGAAACTCTCAAATCTTTGAACTTCTCCATATTCTGGTTCAGTGAATGCATCAATGGATACTAAAACTGGAGAAATGTCTGAATAGCACCATCACCCTCAAGGCAGCCAGGTCTCTGAATAGACTCTCCTTCAGGATTCTGGCTAGAAGAGGAAGAAAACAGGAGAAAAGAATGCAATGAAGTAGCAAATTAATCACGAAAACCAAGATATCTAATTTTTAATTATATTTAAAAGTCTTAATTCTACTCACCTTCTCCTGGATTCCAGATTCTTCAGCTTTCACCTGACTAATCCTGAATAACTACATCTCACAGTGCTCTGGGTGCTCATCAGTACTGTCTCCTTGTGCAACTATATTAATTATGCAATGAAAAAAGGGGATTTACCCCTAGTATTTCTATAATGAACATATGGGAAGTCGTAGAAATATATTACACTCTCACAGGGGAAATAAAACAAATTTCAAAGTAAGGAATTAGTATGATACATAGATAACAGCATGTTTAGTAATATACTGAAATAATAGTAACTATTTGTACAAAGGTATAATAAACAAAAATCCCAAGCAGCTATAACTGTGGAAGAAGCAAATTTAAAAATTTATTCCAAGTAAGGTTTCATAAATATTTCCATTTGCAATAAATGAAAGATGTTTGAAAGAGAATTTTGAATACAGTGCACACAACTCACATAGTATGATGACAGCCTATGCAGTGTTTTAGCATATGCAGACCAGACTACAAGTAGAGTCTGACAAAACCTAAGAAGGCAGACCTGGCTAAGAGTCAGGAGTCACGCTTATTAAATTGAATTCTCAGGGGTATCATGCAATCAGAGGTCACAATCGAGGCAACAGAAGCAATGTCACGATATCAGAGAAAGGGCCAATTCAGACCTGCTCCCTGACAGGCAGTGAGGTCACGGCTTGCGGCAAATAACTGTATTAAAAGGGAATATTCTCTGCACACTTTTAGAACTGTCATCTGAACAAACAAAGCCAGGTCATTGGTGGGTTAAATCAGAACTTTCTGCCTTAGCAGCACATAGCTTCCTTTCTTTTTACATTCACTACTAATTTCTCAATTACCAAATATACTTCAGCTACTAAAGCATATTGTCAGTATATTTAACTTTGAAATACACAGTAGTGTTTAAATTCCTCCTTCCTAAAAGTTAAATTCTATCCTTGACAAAAGAGATTCCTGGTCTCTTCATAAACTGAAAACTACTGACCTTGCTTCTTAATAGAAAACAAAAAGCATACAAGTGCTTTAGCAAAATGACTTTCCACAGTCAATTTCTGAGTCAGCCTGATACTCAATCTGCATTTAGAAACCATTCAAAAAATTAAAATTATTCATAATCTGCTTGCTTAATGATGATTGTGAAAGAGAAATGAAGTTCTTTTGTGTGGCTATGTGGATTTTGTTATCTCATTACCTGGACTGAGTTATCTACAAGAGTCTACAAATACAGTAATTACTGAAATTATAACCATGTTAGATTAGTTAACCTGACAAGAAACCTGCAAAGGAAGAACTATTCTAGAATGTCATGTAAACTAAATTTTATTCAAAAATATTATATCTGTATGCAGTCTTTCTTAGGAACATGAGAAAAAATACATATGTAAATCCATATATATAAAAAAGTGGAAAATTCAGTATTTCTGCCTTTTTTATATGCATAAGCCAGATAAAATATCTGCAGTGCATACATCAAAACAGCACCAACCTACACATTTCAAACAACTGTTAACATGTTTCTGTATTGCAGATGATAAGAATTGAACTGTGAAGTTATGAAGTTGGAAGATGTACATTAGAGAAATAACACAGTATAAAAGTTACACAGATATCACTGCATGATTGTACACTTTCACTAAAATATTTGAGTTACTCGCAGTTCATTGTAATATCATCTAAGTCTACCACACATACTATTTTATAGATTATATGAAATTTTTAAAAGGTATAGAATTTCGCTATAAGAGTTAGTATTGAACAGCATAAAATTTTGAATACCTAGATTTCAATTTTAAAGTCTTGTTTTAATGTTTTGCTTGAAAAATGTTGCACACTATGAAAATATATTATATATATGAATTACAATGTTATTACTTATAAAAAAGAAAGTGACTTAAATGTGTGTTTCATATTAAATACATGAAAATGGCCTTTTTGGAATACTGTAGATCTCTAGCCTCATTAATGGTATTAATTCTCCATAACACCATATTTCTCATTACAGAATAGGAGAAAATGAATTCCTGTATAAAAAAACTTTAATCAATTAGATTTTGAAATCAATGAAAAGGTCTGGGGTGAAGGCCTTCCTTTAATTCACCACTGAAAGTACTTAAAATATGCATAGATAGTACTACTAAAATTTATAGCTACAGGAAACATTTCTTTAATTGTACATTTAAAACATATCATGTTGTCCAACTGAAATAAGATTTGTACCTATAAAATATTTCTAAGAATACATTCTATCCCTTGTCCATAGCTTCATACCAAATGGAAATTCTTTTGCAACAGAAGCATTTGTGCAATGCAACATTCATGACATAGACACAGACTATACACTTTCTGTGGCCTATGTGAAAATAACATTTGTATAGCAATATGATTTCAATGCTTGAAATACTCACTTTGGAAAATGCTTGGGGTATATCTCAAAATGCACTGTTAATGACCTCTTCATTAGCAATTAGTTTTTTGAAGTGTAAAAAGACTATTGGGTACTGTTCAGAAAAAGCAAAACAAATAAACAAACCACCTCATATTGACTACAGTCCCCAGGCATCCAAACAGATGGCAACAAATTCAACAATTACTTTTAACTAGACGTACTAAATCCAAGTGCTGTAACATTATTTTAGAGGAATTTAGCCAAACCTATTCTCCCTTACCCCCTCCAACGAAACCATTTGGATTTAACTTGTTGCTAAAATTATCTCTTTTGCACTCTAAGACCTGGGTCACAACCTTACTTAGGGACAGGAAATAGTTATCAGGTCACTGAATGGTCAAATGAAAAAGGATTTGAAATGCTTCGGTACTCAGAGATCTATTCATTCAAAATGACTGCCTTATGCAGTATTAAAAGCTGTGGATCTGAATGTGGAGTCAACTTCTTTACATATACAAGTGGCTGAGATGCAGATGTCTACACTACTGAGCTTTTGGTCATAAAACTATCTGAACTATTTTGTTACCTTATTCAACAATAAGAAAAAATAGTACTTAACCTCTGATGACATTTTGGGTGAAATCTCATTCCCACTGAAGTCATCATTGGGTAATTAGTAGCAAAAAAGCAGTAAGACTTTTTTTTTTTTTTTTTTTTAATGTGTAATTCCTTTTAGATTAAAGATTGGTAAATTACTATGCCATGAAAGCACAGGTGACAGCCTACACATTGTACAAAATCCAGGTTTTGGAATTTTTTTGGAACACACACACACACACTCTTTAGCTTAGAGACCACATTTAAGTCTGATGCACTAATAGAGTCCTTGGACCACCACAAATTACCACAGTCTGCAAAACAGTAGAGACAGGAACAAAGAGATAATACACAGGCAGGTGAAATATGTGGTCAGAAACCTTTAACATATGAATACAGGAACTCTGAAGACTAGAACCAGGGTGAGAATTCATAAAATTAAGTTGCTGTATAGTACTGATGGCAAGTACCTCCTGTTCAGGAACTTCAGGCAAATAGAAAAAAATTTTTTTTAATTGACTGTGAAAAGCAAGAATATTAATAAAAATGTTGTATGTCTAGGTCATTTATAAATATTCAGGCACTGAAGTGCATGGCATAAACACACATAAATGATGTTTTGCATATTTATTTTTAAACATATACCATAATTACTGGATTACTTCATTCCATGAAGGCTGAAAAAATCCTACACTATCATTGATGGACAGGAGGCTAGAAAATTAGGCACAGATTTTATTTTTAGTTTTATTTTATAATAAGAAACTGGGCCACTAGAACTATGTAACCGAAGCTTGAGTGTGTGCACTGTAAGGCCCCTGCAGTCTTTTACAACTTTTCAGCGTACCGCTGTTGTGAACTGGGTTTGCACTCTGCCAGCAGAGCAGCTCTGACCCATGGAGAGCACTCCTTCAGATCAACACTGCCTCAGGCTTTACTGCTTTCTCCAAGAAGTCTTACATTTCAGGCATCAAGTTGAATTTCTTCTGGAGATGATTAACCCAAACCCATGACAGATTTTTTCCAAGATATCCAACTCCTTATGTTTATTTTATCCTGGCTCTTTTTGGATGTACTGGACACAAGTAACCTACTCATTTTACATGTTAAAGGGCTGGTGGAGAGCCATTAATTCCTTAAAATGAGAAAATATTTCAGTGCGAGAGTTCTGTTGTGTGAGCTCAAACTAAATAATAAGAAACAAAGCTATAGAATTTTGAGTTTAAAAGATAGATCCCCTTCCACACTACAGGTTTCTGTAACACATTTTCATCACATTTCAGTACAGATCATACATTCTCTGGAAATGCATTATTCTGTCAATTTTCTCAGTGCTGTATGGTTCAGAAACTGTTTGCCTAATGTGGCATACAAATTTAAAGCCTGGGAGATATGTAATAATTGCATTGTATTGTAAACATGGCAATTCAGCTAGTAGAATTGCAGCAAGGCCAGATTTAGAATGTGGTTATTAATCCTTTTCAGACCACAGCTCAGTAAAAGATTACTTAATTTAGAAATGGATGTTTATAAACAGTGCACTTCCTGGGAATTGATGCCATTTATATTTCTCCATTGAAAATAGCTGGTTTTGTCTTTTAGAAATTAGCTAACACAAATTATTAGCTATAGTTCAGTCTCTTTTTAAATGCTCTTAAATAACAAACAACAAACTATTTAAGGCGCAGAAATAATGAACATTAACATTCCACTCTCAATACCTTCTCTTAACTCTCATGCAGATATTTAAAAGCATCAGTGATTTGAATCAATATAAATTCTACTTCATTACTGCATATACTTTTTCTTCAATGTATTCATATTTTGTAATACAGAAAATCTAAGAAACTATGTTGATTAATATGTAACCAAATTTTAATGAGCTTACACATTTAACTCAAAGATAACCTTAAATTACCACTTTCTAAAGTCTCTAGTTCACATTTTTAATTAGCACTAGTAATAATAATCTATAAAAATGTTTTGCCACATTTTTCACGTGAGACTACAAGAAGTTTCATAATTGTGAACTATCAGAAAGCTGGAAAACAGATGACTTTAAACGGATCCTTGATATTTATATTCCAGTCATATGACATAATCACAAGATCATTTTACCTCTTACTCTTGTTCCAGTATGAAAAATAAATGTTATTTCTACTGACAATTTAAAGAGAAATGAATAAATATTTCCATAATTAAAAGCAACCCGAGAAAGCATAATCTGTTCATTATTAAATTTGTATTGGTGAAATCTGTCTTAACATTATACCCATTACGCTTTCTTTAGTCACCAATGAGCATAAAATGACAGGAAATACAGTACTGCCAATTAGAACTACACGTTCCCAAACTACAGTAAACATATCTTGACAGCATAGTCCAATGCGTTTTTAATATAGTTAAACTTCCTGGCAGTGGTCATTGTGCACACTCCTGGATAAAGTCAAGTTGTATTGTTTCCACTGCTTTGAAGTGTATGGTATAGATGTGCCACTGCTGGATATGGATATGACTAAAAATAAATGTACTATATGTGCCAATAAATCACTTAATCTACATAATTAATTAGAGCATAGTCTATGAAATTCTGAGAAACCAAGTGAATCATACCCAAATAGTACTTGGCTAGTTTGGACTTTCAGCCGATCTACTGTACTCTTCCAACGTGCTCTGCAGATTGGAATCCAGTTTCCCATTCCACTGAACAGAAATTATTTGGATAACCCACCAAAATTGTTGAGGTAGATGGATTAAAGAGGACCCCAAAAGATATATACTGTTCCCAAAGCCTGTAGCAAAACAATGTGCTAGGCCTTGGGGCTCATTCTTTAGTTTTGAGCTGCTGTGCCAGGACAAAGCACTCACACTGTTGGTTGGAAAAGTAGGTATCCTTCCTCTGTGTAAATGAAATTACAGACCCTATAATTACAGACCCACAGCTGGCAGAGATGCTCTGTTACACAGTTCAGCCGGGACAATTGGAACTTCCCAAGAAAAGAGAAGGAGTCAAGGGTAGATTTTTCCTTCAATTCCTGATCTACTTTATCCAAAATCGTCAAAGACTATTTTACATTAAATCAATAACTGAAATAGCCTCCAGACAACAAGAGGAGACACAGTTATAAAGCTTTCTAAAAACACGCTTTGCTGCAAAATAGGAAATGATAAAAATTATCTGTGTTTCTTATAATGTTTCCAAAATTTTGAGATCTTTGAAATGTCACCAGCTACAAAACACAAAAATTTCCAAGAATTTTCATAAAAAGAGTAAGCAGGCATATTTTGTTTGTCAGTGAACTAGCACTGACTGAAAATCAACAATCATGCTGGAAGCGTAACCCTATCACACCAAAAAAAGCAGTGTAACAGAAACTCCCAGGAAATGTCCAGCAAATCATCAGAAGTGAAAGTACATCAAAAGTCAGGCTTTCATCTGTCTTCAGGTTTTTCATCAGGCTATAGCTTCTTAAAAGAAGCAGTAAACATATTTATACTTCCATATTCTGTGGCTCCACAACCTACTGAAGTTAATGTCACAATATATGATTTAAATAATAGTTTGAATGTAACTGTAGTATACAATGACCACATGCATTAAATCAATTTTAAAGAAACTGAAACAGCATCTAGAGAGAAAGCATTAGTATTACAATATGCACTTTGATACTAGAAATTACACCAGAGAGTAATTGTTCATAATTTCCTTTCCTTTCAAAACTTACAACTATAACAGCATAACTGCTATGCTTATTGAATTCATATACCTACTTATACTCATGGTATATGCATACATATTTGTGTGTGTATATACACATATATTGTATGTATATGTATTGACACATACACATATATACACACACACACATATGCACTAACACACAATTAATTACATTCCCATGGTTCACGTCTTCACATGTTGCTTGTATTTTTAAATGTTAGGCTCTTGTCTGTCAGAACAATGTTTCCTCATGCTGTTGAAGCATGTAATACAAAGGGGTTTGTCTCTGCCTAACTTCTGTGTGCTATTGCAATACAAATGTGAAATAATGGTCCCCTGTGGGGATTTTTACAACACCAGTGAGTAAAGCATGACTCTTCTAAAATTCAATAAAAATTTATGATGTCACTCAAGTTTTGAAAATATATTTTCCTACAATGTTTATGTCAAATTAGAGATATGTGAATTGTCTCATGGGATTAAATTTATGCAAAAGTTTTCAAAATCAGATATTAGCATTTTGCATGTCAGCTCATCACAACTTTTGTCACATGAAAATACTTGAATATTGCATCAACACTATGTCCTCACTCTGTTTAGATATTCCTTTACAGATGTTGCATGATACTACACTATCAGTATGATGCAGTAGCTTAGATAAGGCAAATTATGACACAATATAATCTTTATCTCATAAACACAGAACCATCAGATATTAAGCTCATTCCTTTTCAGTCTTTATTTTTATACCTCTTATTTATTCTTTTGTCTTATTTGTATTTTTGAACACAAACTAAAGACACAATAAAGACAAAAGACATTTGTTACACATTTTAACTGGATTACCTCTTAAATATTCACTACCATGATGCGTTCAGTTTGAAAATCTAAAACCGTTCCAGTTGTTTCACTTCTGAGGACATCCTGTTTCAAAAGCAGTGATTCTGTTATTTAACAGAATTCCTTCCTGAATGGAGGAAGCTTATTTCCACCATGCGATGGACTGGTCTGCATTCTCTCCTGACTTAAAATATGGCGACCACAAGACTTATAGGTACAGAGTGAAAACATTCCACCTTCTTGTTACAGAAAGAACTCCCATCACAGAAAAGACTCAAAGAAATCTATTCCAGGCAAAAGAGGAAGAAATAGTCAAAAGGTGAGAGGGGAAATGGGAAACATGCTTTTCTGTGAGCGAGGGAAGAAATGACTGATTACACAGTTCTCCGAAATTATCCCGCAGGTGCTTTGCTTTGCAGTAGATAATATGCAAAGTGTTACCAAATTCTAAATTTAGAACCTCTTAGTTCTGTCTGATGGTATCTCACATACACATAAATAAACACTTCGTGCTGCACTCTGGGCTCTAGTTCACAGCCTAGTGTTTTCTGGCCATACCATCTGAAGTAGCAGTGCCTCAGGTAGAAGGACAATTTTATATTCTGGTTAAGAAAAAGGGTATTGCTCATCCTCTTGAAGGCAACAGACTGCATGTAACCACCCAATAAAAGATTGCTGAAAAAAGAATCTCAGTTTATTAGCTGGCCAAAGGAGTACAATGGTCCTTGAAATGAAAGATAAACAAGAGTGCCACTACAGTGCTTACCTTTTGATATCTAATCTGCTGTGGTGCCTTCTCTCCATGTATTCAAAAAGTAATTTTGGTAATATTTAGAAGGCATACATTGGCTTTCCTAAATGAAGGGAAATGTCTCCAGGCAGGAACAGATAAACTGGTGGTAGAAAAGCTAGGCTAAACGTACAATGACTTTAGGGTACTGAGCCCGGGATGAAGCTTCTCTCTTTGACATGGTTTTGAACATTCACACTCCTGTTTGTAGGCTTTGAGCACCCAGTGTTTCAGAGACAGTCTGCATGTCCTATTTCTTCAGCATATATCGCATTTGAGCATATAAGCATATGCCACAGAAACAGATGTGAGACGCTGGGAATGCTAAATCAGGCACAGTACATACAGACTCTGTATTCTAGGTAAATTCATGCTTGGATCCAAGGCAAATAATCATGCAAACATTTTTCCTTTTCAGAATTCACCAAGAATTGTTTCCAACCAAATCTGAGCATGGGTTTATGAATGTGAGGCAAATTCAGACTTTCATATAGCTAGGTTAAATGACTGAATTGCAATTTGGGTATACTCTGATTGCACACCTGTCTCAGGTTCTAATTTCTATCCTTCTTCAGTGAATGTTAATACAGTTTTATTATTTTTAATTTTACTTTGTGGGATTGGGAATAAATCAGATAGTGTATAGCTGTGTCTTTGAGAAAGATAAAAAGACAGAGGTGACAACTGACAACTTACTGAGCACGCTATTGAGTTGCAAAAGGAATCAAAACAGCCTAAAAACAATACCTCTGGAGATGCTCAGCTTCTAACATCATGGGTGTTTTAAATTGACCTGGTCTTACTCTAATTGTACTGAAACCAAGGAGAGTTTTAACATGAATTTCAACAGTAAAACAGCTACATCAGTGTTTAAATGTTTTTGGAAAGCCAATTTTATATTTACATACTGAAGGCTCTTTTCTTGTCTTCAAGAAGACAAGGATGTCAAATGGTGGGTTTTTAGGGAATACATGTGAAAGTAGGTTCCTAAAAACATTAACAATTGTCAGGAATCAACGGCTAGCTTGAGAAAAAGTGACAATGAGATGAAGAATTTGAAGTGATATTTCATTTATAAAATTTTATTCTAGTGCTTTGTATTTTATTCCACTGTGACATACTTTAATGTTTTTTATGATGAAAATTTAATAATGATAATAATAATAATACTAGTAATAAATAAATTAGTCACTACTTCATTACAAATTAATGTCTAGGAGCACCCCCCTGCCCTCCCCAATGAATTGAAATGTTTCACTGATGTAACTTGAGATATCCAGGAACAGATAAAGACCTTAAACTCCTGCTTTCTATTTGTGCATATTGTTTTACATTTCAAGTAGGCTTGCTTAAAAGACATTACAAGTCATATATGCTTATATGCATAAAGCTAAAGTAAAATACTTGTTCATACCTTCAAAGTAACCAGCATATATAGGCTGTGTCTTCCTTGGTGGTTTCACATGGAGATGTTTATTTTCATTGTTTTTGAACAACGCCAGGCACACAGCTGGGTCTAGATGACAAGAACAAGTTAAAATCAAAGGTCAGACCTGGCTCATTCATTCCTTCAAGCAGTTTTTCACCTTTTAGCACTTAATAAATGAAAATACCTTTAAAAGTAGGTTTTATATTCACAAAGGATTACACTTGATAAAATAAAGCAACATAAATACATGTGCAACTGAGAATCAAAGTCACTATTTTGCAGGATTTTAACACTGTTAATCTTTTAGCTAGCTCATCTCCAAATTAAAAATAAATTCTAAAATGTATTTGCAGAAAATATTAAAAATATCTGGTTTTAAAGCTTGAAATGATAGCAGAAATATTAGCAGAATATATGCCAAGCACTGTTTCTAAAAGCTTTGGTTCAGAACTATTCAGCAGGCTAAATCAAGTCATCTATACCTAAAAAATATTAACAGGACGAAGTTTATTTTTTAATGCTAAACTTAGAGATAATAAGGTAACCTTCTTCCATGTACCATCTTTATTAAAATAAAAAATACTCCAAAAGTCTATAGACTATTTATACCGCAGTATGAAATCTTGATTAGTTTCCTCTTATTTTGAAAACTTTGGAAAGAAGCAAATGAGCACAGAATTGTATATAAACCTAGATAAACATGTTCCTAGACTGGAGAAAAAAAAAAAAAAAAGTTTAATTAAAAAAGGCTAAACTATTGCCAAACCACAGAAGTCAGGAAAGGTGATTTTCATGCATTATTTTTTATGTGAAGGAAGAATTGTTTGCTTGACATAGGGGTAAAGTAGGAGTTTCAGGGAAACAGTGGGTTAGGAAGAATGTGAAAATTCTAAGCACAGTGCAGAATAAACCAGCAAATTATTAAAAACAACACCACCAGAAACCAAACGCCCCAAAAAACCAACCAACCAACAACAACAAAAAAAAAACAACCCTGAGAAGAATGTAGAAACAAAAGCAGATACATAATGATGAGCAAAAGTATATAGGGTTTTGTAGGTATGACGCTGAGCATGATGAGTAAGAGAAAGCCAAAGGAAAAATCAAAGGAATATGTCTCATATGGTTAGAAGAAGAAGAAAATAACACAAGCAGGGAAATACACCTTCCTGAATATCTGAGGGACAATGAGCCAGAAGTGATTTGTCTACAAAGGTGACTACAAACTGTCAGAAAAGGGCAGAAACTAATAAAAGTCAAGAGGAACAGCAATAGAACTTAGCAAGAAAGTAGATATGGCAAGGAAAGGATCTAAATTTTCACAAAGAATGCAAGTGTAGCAAAAATGAATATGTAAGACACTGCCAGAACAGATAGAGCAGTAAAACAGAGGAGATGGAAAGATTCAAAAGAGACAGAATACATTTACATGACTATTCACATCTGATGCTTCATTTAGAGCTTGTTACATGACCTTGTTGGTGTTTATTGAGTGAGTTTATAAAAGCATCTATAATACTGCATCAAAGTAAGTAGCTTTTTTTTTGTGTGTGTGACCTTATTTATGGAAATAAAGGATCAGAATGCCCTGTTAAATCAGTGTGCACTTTTTAAAGAAGTTTAACAGCAATTTATAAAGTTGGTTTTGACTAGCTCTCTATAACTGCAGTAGGCTCTTCAGTTACAAATGAATGGAACATAAAGGGATCCGAAGAGCTCCACTTTTTCTCAGAGAATGCTCTCTTGACACAAGCAAGACAATGCAGGCATACTGTAACTTTGCTTTGTAAGCCCGGAGACGTCTAACGGCGTGTGGATACTCCAAGAGATAGCACACGTGACAAAACACATCAGAATGTTATGGTATTCTTAGTCAGGCCACACTGCAGCAGCATTTGGTTGACAGAATGCTTTTAATGGTGTTAATTTCTCACAAAGCAGCAAACTTGACTAACAAAGAAATCATATGGAAGTAAGTTAGGCCATGCCTTCTTCCCAAGACAAAATTGGCAATACCTTACACTTTGTTATCTCAAATTATTTAGAAGAACCTCTCTCATCTTGTTGTATGATGAATATAGCTTCCAAATTAAGCCAGAGGATGTCAAATTTAAAGTAATTTTAACCCACTTTTACTAACTAAAGTATAAATTCAATGAAACAACACAAGAAGTACAATAAATAATGATTAGCTCCACTAGTTTTAAAGGTAGATTATTAGACTTTTTCTGATCACTTTATTCACAAACTGGATTACCAGGTTTGTAGGTATTTTCACTTTGCATAGATGCATAAAGTAAGCCTATTTTGGCACATCTCCCAACTCAAAAATAAATTTTTAGCAACCTAGTGCTCTTCATGGTAGCAAATGTTTGGGGGAGTAGAACACAGTAAGATTTGTGATAAAAATATCTTGCAATAGTAATACATTATATTTTAAAAGTTCTCATTGAAATGTTAAGTAACAGAAGTTATAAGAATATCTTAAGTATGAATTATTATTGTGTTTTCTGTACTTGTAAGATAAATAGCCATACAAGTACTATACATGGATAAAAATGTACAGAATAACATTTTTTATAATTACAATTTTTCCAACATCCACTGCTGATATAATACAGTATTAGTAAAAAGACTTCTAACTTCTTCTAGCTTTATGCTAGTTACAAAACTGGTGTTTCTCATCAACAGAAGACCAAAGACAAAGTGACAAAATTGGTTAAAACCTCTTAAGACAAAATGTGATTGAGGTTTTTTATAATTCCTTAAATAACATACTTTTTGCCTATGTGGGTCTATTGAAATAGTTTTAAAATGTTTTAAAAATTTCATCTTTCCTTAATCCAGCCTCCCACACAATTCCATGAAAACTCCACCCAGTCCAAAGTTAAACTATATCAAGGACATTTGGGTGAAGTCACATGAAGTTACTAGTTCCAACCTAGATTTTTCAAAGATTTATTTGTGCACAAGGATATAAGCAGTAAAGAAGATCCATGAACTGGGAAGAGAGGGAAATGATGGAAATTGTTCTTCTAAGAGATTTCTATCAGAAGATTTATCTTTGAGTCTTTGCAAAATAATTTAAATAATCTACAGGGATTTAACACAGTGCCAGACTACTTGAATTTGTACCTACCTGGATCACCTCAACCATTGCCTACAGCTCTTTTGTTATTAAAAATGAGTCCTTTTCTTTATCTAGTCCCAAATGTAGGCAATATTACATAGATTACTTTATAATACTAGTGCTTTTCAGTCTCTGAGCGAGCTAGGAAAATGAACTGCATGTATGCTTTGATGACAAGCAATCAAATGTTTTAGATTTCACACAGAGAACTGTGAAAGAGTCCAATAGTTCAAAATCGTACAAATATCTTCCTGGACTCTGGCATACTCCTTTAAATGTGGCTTATTAGACAATGATCTGTGCTGGCAATCTAGGAACCAGGGAGGTAATTTAATGCACATTGCTTGGCTGACTCCAAATATAGAAGATAAGTTGGACAAACACAAGAAATGTTATAGAAACAATATGGAAGGAATAGTTACTGCCTGATCTGGCATCACATTTGCTAAGCAACTTCTTGATAATATGTGAAACTGAAAAAATTAAATATTTGTCATTCATTTTTGTTGTATGATATCTGTAATTAGAAAAACATAAACATATCTGTGCCAACTTTGAAGAGCTGATAAATGAAACTAGCACACAGTGACAGACACTTATCTATAAGATAATTAAATTTGTAAATTCATTTGGAAGAAAGACCACATTTTGTTCCATCATTGAACAGCAATGAGAACTCCAACTCATCCATGGCTGAAGTTCCCAGATGATACCACTACATGGAATACACAACAACAGAAGTAGCTTTCTTTCTGCTACTAAGAAAATATAGATCAATGGTCATTTATGTAATGTGTAATAAGGAATAACAATACCCCCCAGGTTTTTATCCTGACTGTTGTTAATTCCACAAATCAATGTTGTATAGTCAGATCATCTGTTCTGGAGTTGTGGGTTTTGAGGGGGGTGGGTTGGGATTTTGTTATGGGTTTGGTTTTTGGGGTTTTTTTTTTGTTTAATTAGTATTGCATTGCTGTCTTAAATTCTAAAAACTACCGCTAAAAAATATTTGCTGACCTCTATGAAATATTTTTATCATTGTGCTCTGGTTCTAGGAGTCAAGGCCCACTCCAGCTGCTTTTTACCTTTTTTTTTTTTTTTTCCTACCAATGTGGCAGCAAGAATTACCATCTCATGTGGTCAGTCACTGACAAGAGAGCTTTCCTTTGGAAAAGAAATTGTTAAACAGGAAGTTATACAGCAGTCTAGGAGAGACAAGCTGAAAGCAATACATGGCTTCCAGCTATCTTAAAAGAAAAAGAAGTTAACTTTCAGAGGCTAATACAAAATCCACTGAATCAAGGAAATTCAAAGTTAAACAAGAAATTCTGTACTGCTGTGCCAAGACATCTTTAGGAAGCTAAGATTGTTATGAGTCATAGATGCTTAATTTTTGTAAGCACAGTGAGGTGCATTAACGTCTGCTGTATTTTGATTTTTAATTAGAATTTCCATAGAACTTTAGGCACCCCTGGTAAACAGGAATATTTCTGACATTATGCCAGTTTTACTTGGCTGCAAAATTTCTAGTTTCTTCCCACACTTTTTGTATTATCTTACTGTGGAGTAAAAATAGTTGAAGCAGACACAGCCTACATTTGGTATCGTTAAAATACAGGCCACAACTTTATTTAACTACATAAACAAGCATACATAACTGTAGTGGATTAGGGCATAACAGCCCTTAAGGCCATTAGTTGGTGGGACTGGTCTACTGCAATATAAGCATTGCCTGAATCACTCCCTGTTATAAGGTTATGCTACTTTAAGCTCTTCCTTGTAATACAAACCACAGGATTCAGTGCACTTGCCAGTATGTTCCATATTTTTTTCACTACTGAGAAGGTACGTGGCCAGACATATGAGGTAAGATATTTCTCAGCTACTTCTACATATCTACAGTTTAACTCTGTACTTGAGCCAGTCACTCTCAGTTTTGTGTCTAGGCAAAGGAGAACTATAAGTGCTTTTACAGTGAGATTCAAGTACCCTGTTTTTGAATTATGTTTTAGGAGGAAATTAATAGCATTTAAGGTATCTATTTCTTTCCATAAAAGAATGCAGATCACTAGCTCAGATGTGGACTTCTATAATTTATCAAATTAATCCCATCACTGTTGCTCTAGGAGAAGACAAATGTTTTAGATGGAAAATGAAAAGGAATAAATTCCCACACCTGAGGATGTTAAGAATTGAACCCGTTCATGAGTGTTCAATCCAAGCTCCAATCCAGCAGATGCCTTGGCTATATTAAAGAGCAATTGTAAAACTCTTTGAATGGAAGCTGATGTAATACTTTGCATTTGTGAATCTAAGGCATAAGGCAAAAGTTTGATATCATATGGAAGCAGACAGCATACTCTGACAGGACGTTTGTTTCTACAAAACCCATCAGTAACTTAGCAGTGCTTGCAACTAATAAGATCATTACCATGGACTGTTCAACAGCACATAAAAGATGTTTGGGATGATGCCAAAATCTTAGAATAAAAGCTAAAAGTTTATTTGTTAATATTTTAAAATTTATGTATCTAGAACCTTTAGATGTTTTGCTTTTTGTCAGAACTTAGTGTTTTGATTTAAAGTCAGATGTGTAGTAATAAATGGATATAACATAGAAAATGGCTTTTTTACACCTTATAA
This sequence comes from Ibycter americanus, assembly GCA_035590275.1. Classification (NCBI taxonomy): domain Eukaryota; kingdom Metazoa; phylum Chordata; class Aves; order Falconiformes; family Falconidae; genus Ibycter; species Ibycter americanus. Next base: position 41,517,317 of record JAVJGI010000060.1, on the reverse strand, counting down.
TTCACACTTCTAAGTGGATGCTGGCCTCTTATTTTCTAGTGGTTAGGAATCTTTATCACTAACAAAATTATTTAGAAGGTATGTGCATACCTTCTACTATGTTAATTTAGGAAGCTAAAATGGAAACAGTTGCAATTATAACACTGAGGACCTGGAAATTCTAAGTAAAGAACAGAAATAATAATACTAAAAATATATCCTACAACATTTCATACGTAGCTTCAGTAAGTACAAGATGGACGAAGCTCATTTCAGAGGAGATGAAGGTGATGGGATGCTAATTTCTATAGAAACACTAAAAGACAATGCTGACATCTACTTGTTCAGATGAATTTCAATCTGCTTTTAAATATTAGAAGGAATAAAGTCTCCTGCTTCAGTAGGATTAAACCCACAGCAATGCCTAAGACTGTGAACTCCTTCTCTCTAGTTATACTGGAATTGCTGTAAGCATTCTAGCATGAGCTGTACCATACAGAGATCCAAGAAAGATACTGACAGCCTAATGGTTCTGGTTACAGTTTCCTGATCTGGAGCTGGCTAGCTTCAGGATAAGGTATACAAGCTCTAATTTAAATGCTGTAAAGTCCCTCTGTTCAACCAGACCCTCAAAAAGACCCTGGCTTGCTCTCATCACTTCAGAGGAGCTAGCTGATGTAAAACATAATTATATACGTGGAGATTCTTCTCACATGGAGAATATTCCATCAGGATAATTTTTTAGTGCAACAGCTGTGATTTAGCATCAGTTTAAGATAAAAATTCTTGTTTAGTTGATAAAGTCTATTTGGTCCTTATTGACCAAGGAAGGACTGACTTTGCCAGTGTGGTATATAAGAAAGAATAGTTGGCTTGATAATCTTTGTACTGAAAAAGGATTGAGTATGCAATATCTTCAGTCATATTTCTTGGTTCTGGAAATTACGCTTTCTGCTTATCTGAAAAAAAGACTGTGATTTTAATGACTGTCAGAGAACTCTACACAGAAAAATTATATATATGGGTTATTTTTTTGCTTGTGATAACAGTCAGAAAGACAAAACATGCCTATATGAGGCAGTGTCAAGAAGAGAAAATTTGAACCTACAAAAACATTGTGCAAAAGTTTTGTTAATTTTTTTAAAACTAGTAATATACCTTGAGAATATTCCAAGTGGTACATTAAAAAGCTCAACACCCATACACCATATTGAATAATCTGAACGAAGTGAATATAAACATATCAAAGAAATCCATTAGAAATACAATAAAAATAGGATAGCAAATTTGATATGCTCAATCAGACATTTATGACTGGATTAATTACTACTAACATAAACTAGAAAGCATATGGAAAAAAGATGATATAACCTAATAAGTTCCATTCATTTAAAAATGATACAGAGGTTACCACATGGAATATATGTAAAAAACAGCTACACAGCAGATATTTACTATCTTTTTTTTCTAGTGTAACATGGTAGGGCATCATGGGAAGCTAACAAGATTTAAATATAACAACTTTAACCTCCTATCCATTTTTTCTCCTTTCCAGAACAATAAAGCAGGGTTTGCTGATTAGTCGCCGGT
>JAVJGI010000060.1:41482163-41515688 GCA_035590275.1 Ibycter americanus | reverse complement strand
CTTTTAGGAATGATATTTAAAGTAGAAAAAATATACAAAGAAACACCTTTCTTAACTTTATCTGTAGGCTGAATTTTTTCCTTTCCAAGAACAAAACGTCTTTCAATATTTTCAACACTTAATGCAGAAGAGATTTGCAAAGTTATACAAAAGAGGAAAATTAACTGTAGCTTGTGATAGAATTAAAAAAAAAAAAAAAAGTAAATAAAGATACACTTTCCAAAGACTATTTCAAAGACTATTTAGAGTTAGGTTCTGTTGCCAATCAGGCTCTTACATATTTGAATGTTTCTTATACTAGCAGTATGTTCTTAATATTTTTATTAACATATCCATTAGCATTTGTATTAGCATATCATACTAACAGTTAATGATTCTAAGAAAGATTCATTGATATAAGAAGTATCTGAGAAGAACCAGAAGACAATTACAGAGAAGCTGGATAAACATGATCTATTTACACAATGCATATTTAATATAATAAATATGACTTCTTTTCATACGTCTCAAACTGTCATTTTCATAATAGTTCCTGCCTAAGTCAACAATTTTAACCTGATTTTCTCCCAAGAGGAAAATACAAGCAGCACAAAATGCAGAAATATAAATTCCATATCTAGAAAAAGAGACACATGAACAAAAAGAAACAAAATTTCTGTTTAGCATAGTTGTCACGTATTCATCTTCAAATACAGTAGAAAAATTTTAAAAATCTGAATTATTTCATCACTGGACCAAGTTGATTTAAACTGAATTGGTTCTACTGAATCACACTCCACCTTTTTTCAAATTAATGTTTAATGTTGTGCAAGCAAACTTTTAAGAGAGAGACACTATTTTGAGATTTAAGAGTAGAAAAGTTTCATCAATATAACCATTTTTTAACTGTTGACTTACCTAAATTTTTATTGCTATATTTTTTGGGCTTCATTTTATGGGCCCTCTTCAACATTAGCTGTGCAGTAGAAATATCTTTAAAACCCCTAGGGGAAGAGAATAACTTACTAAACATTTCACACGTATTATGTTACACCAGCTGCATATTATTGTATAATGCACTTTTCAGAAAGAATACAACATGTATAGTATTTCTTATGCATGGTATGAAACTTATGAAACTTTCTGAATTACACAGATAGCTGCAATGCTTATCTTAACATTACATTATTGCAACTGTCTCCCAGACACTTGTAAATGTAATTACAATAATTTTTACTTTGGTAGAAAACAGAGATTCTTGAAAGGTGGAACTTAAAACAAACAAGCAATAGCCAACTATACTGTATCTAGTCCTGGAAATCACTAGGTAAGCAAAATAGCTTAACATACCATTCTTCTGAAATTTTCTCTTCTTTTTCAGACATGAATGAAAATTTCTTTCTTCCCTTCCAGTCAGAGAGCTGTGACATTTTTCCCTTCCTTGACCTGAAAACAAAGTATAAGAGTGGTACTGAAAGGTAGGTAAATAGGGAAGGGTCTCGGATGACTATTTTGCAGTCTTTGTTATTCTGCGAGTTGTTTGTGCCTTTTAAAGGCACTTTTGAAGCTTGGAAATAATACAAAAAAATCTATTTTAATACTCCAGGAAGGCTTTATCTTGGAGAGTAATAAAAGTCTGCCATCAATTTGAAATGTTTACATTTCAATTACTTGAAGCATATTTCAGTCCTTTCTCTCCAAAAGAATGCAGCTGTGTAAGAAATCCCTTTTAATCTTTATCTAGTCTTACAAATCTCTATTTCAACATCTATGTTATGATATATGTGAAAAAATATAATTTTTATGATTTACAGTCAAACCTAGATAAATCAAAATACACATATATATTATATTCTTAATTCTGGTAGCCAATGAAAAATGACAACTGAATTTAATATATTTGGTTTTAACAAGTAAATACCTTTTATCTCCCATAATATATTAACCAAAAGTAGCAAAAGCACCAGAAAACAGCCTCAAGTTCTCCTTGTTTTGATTTTTGTCAAATTCAAACAAACCAAATAAAATGAAAAAAATATATTATTTAACTTACCTGCCATGAAAGTGGCTATTTTCTGCTGAGTATGAAAGTGGTCTTTTAACACACTGCCAAGCTTCCTGTGGGGACAATGACAAGCTATTTGAATGTTCACTGGAATTTGAGGGCCTAGAATACTTCTAAGTAAAAGAAAGAAGAAAAATGCAGTTGATGATTCCTGCAAATTTGAGTTTAAAATGCGCAGGTAAACCTGCACCAGGGTTTCAGAGTCTGTTACTGTAACAGAAAGGATCCTTAATGGTGACATGCCCATTACAGACCTTACTTTCAACTAACTAAATAGGGCTAAAAGATTACTTTAGTTATGCTTAATGTCCCCAAATATAATGAATGTATAAGATTCCTTTCTTTTAATTGTAGGAAATAAAACATTAGTAATATTACACTTGTAACAAGAAGAGAAAATCCTACCAAAACAGAAAGCTAAAACTTCAAAGTTTAACAAATAACTAGCAGACATTACAGTTCAATGACCTTTAGCTGTTCTGAAAACATTCAGCTGTTGTCATATAATGCAGATCTTAGTATTTTTAAAGTAGTGTGTCAACTAGCAATTTTTAATCCATTGCCAAATGTACAGATGAAGCACATCATCTTTTTTTCTGCTACTGTGAAGTAGTGTTGAAATAAATCCAAAATAAAGAAAAAACTAAGCAAATGAAAGAAAATCTAAAAGAAAAATTGCATCTGGAGATGAGGAGGAAGTCTGAGACTTCTAAAAGTAATTGTGTTTTTCAAGTCAATAGATTGTCTTAATCACCCCAGAATAGCATATCCTTAAGGAATGAATAAAGACTGAAGAGTAAGAAGTTTCTGTGACATGTTACCTTTGGCCAGTGCAGCTCATTTGAGAGCAGGAGTGTTTTTGAAGGGAAACGGGTGGAATCTAGAGTTAGCCATTCCTTCTCTAATGCAGCCTGCATGAATGAGTAAAGTCAAACAGTGCACTGATAAAATCAGTTCAGTTTGATAACTTTTGCAAAGTCTCTTTTAAATTGTCTTGCATACTGTTTCAAGTGTTTTCAAGTCGTATATCAGAACTGCCACCCGCACAGCAATCTTAAAACACCTTTGGAGATGCTGTGTTGTACTGTTCTATTTTAAACAAATCAGATTAACAGTATTTGTGGGTTGTGGGGGTTTTGGGGTTTTTGCATTTGTTTTGTTTTTTAAATAAGATGCATCCTTTCCTTCTCAAATTCTTATAATTTTATCCCAACATTGTTAGTAAATCCAAGTTACTAAAAAAGACTGCCAAACTCTGAAAAAAGGCCTAAAGACCATGAACAGCTTTGTTTGCTGTTTTTGACTAATTGAGTATTTTATATCAGATGTAGGTGCTTGACTCTGTCAAACTTGCTTTTTCTGAGTTGAACTGAATTAGTGACTAGTTTTCATTGAAATTTGGATTAAAAAAGTGAATGCTATATGTACCTATTCCTTCAACTAATTTATTTTTGATGTAATGGAATAAGTGGCAAACTGAAATAATAGCTTGCAATGAAGAGAGGTGACTGAAGAGGTGCTACCTGTAGTCTCTAGCACTTCAAGGCAGAATTCAGTTTTCTTTCATAAAAACAGAATTTAGATTTTGTTTTGAATTCAACCTGTATATGACTTTTTTTTTTTATACATCCCTGAGTTTTTCAACCACATGTTTTTTTCAATATATTCTGATAAGTGAAAGAAGCAAATTACTCCCACACAGCAAGTAAATACCACGGAAGAATTTGGCTTCACTTAAACAGGGCTCAGTCAGTCAGGCGGTTCTCACTTCAGCAGCAAAGAGCTTGGGGTTCATTCTTTTTAAAATGTCTAATTTATAAAACTGGACCACCTTTCTCCTATTCATAGAATATTTCAGATTGCACTGATTTCTGACCCTGGGAAATTATCCTGACTTTGGATACTTTAATGTGTAGTTTGTGTAGGACTTTGCCTTAGATTGGTGAACAAGATCTTCCAAGCCCTTTGAAATTCTGTCAGGCATAAGGATCATATTCCAACTATTTTGAAAAGGTTACTTCAGGTACTGGTCACATAGTTTGGTGATTCTGAGACCACTCGTTTTATTTATAAGGTAACTGTGAACTACTATTCTTCCATTCTGACAGGTTTTAAAAATAAATTTTCAATAAACTCTGACTTTATTTTCATGTCTTAAAATGGACGCATTCTTACACTTTGATTCCTTGTTTCTGGAAGTCTGTATTCTTTGATTATAGTATGTTTTGGTTTTTATTCTTTTAATAAATTCAGATAAATTCTATGCACTTATTATTAACAGATAATATATCTTTATCACTCTTCTCCATCTTACCATTTCAATTCAGGATAAATATACAACATTACCTTTTTACCACACCTCCTCTCTCAGGTGGTCATACGTATTAAGAAATCTATGCAAATAAACTGTAGAGCCAGGCAACAAATAAAATATATCACATTCTTTAACTGTTACATTTACCTACAATCCACTAACTTATCTTTCCTCAGCAATTACTCTTACGCTGACAACCATTAAATGCTTGATTAAAAAAATTTCAATTAAAAAAACCAACTCACAGTTAAAATCTATTCCAGAAACAGGTTGTAGTAAACCAAATCCCAAAGGTGATCATTTAAAGATGTGAAATTGGTACAATTGAGACACAGAAGACTGACAAGTTCATATCTCAGCTGAGACACAGCTATGACATATTATTCAAGTTTTGCCTTTACCTGGGGTTTATGGGCAGAACGGTCAAAGTGAATAACTATGAAAAAGGGAGGCAATCTGACCAAAAACTTGCCTTGAAATTAGATATTATTCTTCCTTGAATTTACTCTTCAACTGCACTAAGCAAATCATATTTGTAGCTTTTCAGATGAGAATTTTTCACTTGTTTTCTAAGTGTGGGCATGCAATCCAGTCACAGGTAAATACAATGTCTGTAAAAGATGTATCTTCAACTTTGCTGGTATATAAAGCTATATGAAAATGGCAAATTTCTTAAGTATTTTTTTCCTCCTCTGCTTGCAAAAGAATCAATACAGCTGGGAGAGAGGTACACTTCCAATTCTTGTACAATTTAAATGTCAATCAACTTAACTGGTGTGTACAATGATGTACAAGAATCACTTAAGCAGTGCACTGATTGAATCCTTTTGCTTTATAGTTGTACCATAATCCAATTAAAGTTCTTTGTTCTTAATATTTAGGTTGAAACTTTTCTCACAAATATTTTCTTAGCCTAGTGTCTGCCATTTGCTAATTTAATATTCCCCACAGTGTTTTTATTTCTTTTATAGCCTATAAAATGTCTTTCATTTCTACTTTTCATTTCTACTGCTGAAAAGAAGTATCAATGAAAATATAAAAGCATGATTCAAATGTATACACAAGTTAAAAAAAAAAAGATAACTGATTTATTATTAAGCACATTAGACACTCCTATGAATGTCTAGCATATTATGAAAGTATAGCACACTGTTGTTTGCTTTGGCCAACAAAAATAAACACATAGTTGATTTTCAAATATATGCTCTTCAACTATGTTTATCCCTAGAGATTTTGACAGCACTAAGTTCAAGCAACTGTCCATACTTTTCTCATAAACACAGTCCTAAATTATAATTAATACAAAGTTTATGACAGATTTACCAATACCTAACGCTAAAAACTAGATCAATTTCTACTGACATTGTCCACTAAAAGAAAAACACAAACCCACAATCATCTGAGATAAATCACAAAGCAAATAAAATTATAATGTTTAATTGTATGATCTACATAAACAATTATAGGCATACTATATTTATGTTTATTTCTAAAGCCAAATTAAGGAATTAATTTCACAAATACTGACGTATATAACATAGCCTTACATATACGTGTAAATCACATACAGTTGATTTAACACACATCATTTCATCTGAAGATATCTTTTAAGCTTCTATATCATCCACACTTTAGTTCCAGCATTTGTTTCAAATCAAAGACTGTAAATTTCAATTTTCACGAGCACACAAAACATACATAGACCTTTCTGATTTTTTGTTAAAACTTCATAGAAATAAATTCACTTCAAATTACTGTTTGAAACACATTTTTAATACCTCGCAAATTTTTCAAGGTTTTTTTTTTTTTTTTTCCCGTTTGGGCTTTTTTTTATGACTTTATGTTAGTTCTCATTTAGCTCTTGCTCAAGACACAAACAAGATACTTCCAAGACTAGAAAGAATACAGAAAACCAAATTCACTGTTAAACACAACACAATTATCCCTAATATTCTTCAACAAGAAGGTGTGAATATACTTGGGTTTAGGGTTTTCTTCCTGGATTTTAATAATAAAACAGCATTAGCCATTTCCATTTATCCATTAGGATTAAGAACTTTTTCTTCTGATTCACAATGCGTTTTTTACCCTTTGAGAGCCTAAGCCTACCAGGGTTTTTCTCTCCCCTTTGATTTTGTAGCTCACCAATGAACTCTGGAGGCTTAGGGATTTTTTTTCATGGCATATTGTATTTAACCTTTTTTGTTTTGTTATTCCTCTGTTTTTCAAATACTTATTTTATCCCTTCCTTTGCAAAATGTAATGACTACTTACCATCAAATATTAAACTTCTGTGGTCTCAGAATCAGAATCCAATCCTACAATTACCACAGTCAGCGAGAATAGTTCTACTAACTTAAATGGAGACTGAATGAACTACTGAAAAGCAGAGTCTTAGTGCAAATGCTATTTACACAATCTAATTCTAGACATGTTTTATATGCTCTGGACTATGTTCTGGAGCTACATAATCATTTCTGATGATTATATATGTAATTTGGGCTGTTCTGAATCATATTTAAAACATGAATAAAAAACAGTTCACAGGACACAGTATCAAACTACACTCGGCTTTGAAGCACTCCTACAAGTAACTGTCCAAACTGTGAATAATCCTGTCACATATTGCCTGTCATCTCTCTCAGATCAAGGAGGATGACAAGTGTATAATAAAAACCAAGCCAATTCCCAAACCTGTACTATGGCTGAAGCAGAGGATGCAAGAAGGCAGTAACAATGCAGGTTGAAAAGAAAGGCCAGCATCTGGTATGTAACAAGTCACTTCTGGGTCAGACCATATATCTATCTACATCGGTACTCTTCTTTGAGAAGAGTTAAGCAGCAAATGCTTATGGAAAGAATGAAAGAAGCTGGACATGTTGAGGACAATCCTTCCGTTAGTATATTCTTTCAGACCTTGGAAATTGGTGGTTTAAGGACTTTCTGCTAACATCTAGGAAAAGATTCTTTAATCTAAAACAGTAGTCTAACTTCTTATGACAAATATAGCCATACAGTTAGTGTGCTTGCAAGGTCATTTCTATGTCAATCCAGAAAGAATGCAAATCATTTACATCGCTCAGAGGGATGGTGAACTCCAAAAGGCCAACATGTTGGCTGCCATGGCAGCTGAAGTTACCCTAGGTTTCCAGACACAGTGGACCTCAGAATCACGAGATGAATCACTGTCTGATAAAACTGTGAAAGTATTTTTGAAAATTTGGGAGAACTAATTCTTTATACCTCTTTCCTTTCTTCCTTCATTTCCTCATTGACTCATTCACTGTTTGCAGGACAGGAATGGATTAGCCAGAAAAATTGTTTTATTGATATTTGTGTAGTGCTTTTATTTATATGGTATCTTAAGATAAAAATAGGAAAATTACCCTACAGAATTCAAACAAGCAGAAGAAAATTAATATCCAAAAATCACTCTGAACTGAGTCATGACTGGCTCCTTAGCATTACAATAGAATAGGAGGAATGGGGGCGGGGGAAGCATCTTTGATTAAGAAAAAAAATATTTCCATATTACAATTTCACAGAAACAGTGAACAGAAACAGTGTGTGGAATACTTTGCTTTTAAAAAAAGATTCACCTTCCAGTTCCCCTGCCTGGTTTTGTCTAACCTGTTTTTCTGGACTTCTGCTCCCCTCCGTGAGACAGCCCATTAGTGGCATTCTCAGTCAGAATGGCCCTTTTTCAACCAGATTGTACAAAGTATCTGCCCTTTCTACATTCAAATTAGTTTTTAATAAGAATAATATGTAATAAGAATAAATTAATAAATAAATCAGAATTAAACTTTCCACTAGTTTTCTCTATAGAATACAACTTTAAATAAAGTTCTTCAGGGTGATGTCCTTGATTTCTACTTTCCTAGTTTTTGGTGAGCATGTTTGAATAGCACAGTTAAAGTCTAGTTCACTCTTAAGAAAATAAAACAAAAAGTTAAAACAAAAAGACAAGTGAAAGCTAGTACTTTAATCCAGGGCAGAATGTTCAACAGCTTTCTATAAGTATTTAAAATAAACTGACAAAATTTCTTCTCAGGCAACATGCCACATGAAGAACTACTTTTCCTAGTGTTAGACACCTTGCAGGTTAAATAATTGCTCAGACTGGGAGGAGTAGTGGTCAGGCAGAAGGATCATATGCTGAAGGTTAAGCCTCTGGATACTCACAACAGAACAGGGCATACCACAGCCAGCCATACTGTACTGTCTTTCATCTGGCAGAAAGCTGTAACTTTCTCTCTTGGTTCATGGCAAACATATTTCACTCTGTGGTGTATTTCGTTCAACTACTATGCTACTCCAGGACAACATCTTTCATTTCTTTTTAAACTAAACTTCATTTCTGCCAAGGCCCAAGTATTCTTGGCTAGAAATGTCTTCTCTACGTGCATAAGTAAGTTTTAACAAACTTCTTCAGAAATCACAAATTTCTAGCTCTTGTAGCTGATACAAAAGGACCAGATCACTTTTCTATGATCATTTATATATTGTTGATAGACTGCAATAGAAAACTTCTTTAGAAATTAAAGATCTAGATATTTTTGTGTATTTAGCCTTTTCTTTCATCCAGTCTTTTCAGGAATCAGATTACTCTATGGGCTAGCTTTTCTGAGAAACTCAAGTTCACGTGTAAAGCTTAGTTCAATGCCAGGAAGTTGAATATCAATTCAGACCCAGACTTTCTAAAAAACTTCCAAAGCTAAGACAGTATCAAATATGAACAACCTTAACTGAATCATCTATTAGTTGCATTATTATTCCATTTCTAATGCACAAAAATTCAGTCTTGATTTCCACCCTTTTAAAACTATATGTAAAAGTATTTATTTGAACTATTTTAAAAAAACCTGTATACAGACTTCTTTTTAATTAGACAGTTTAGTGGATATACATTTTATAGAAAATGGATCTCTGAACTGCAAGCAGTAGGAAAAAATAAGTCTTTTTGTCTGGGTTTGTCTTTCATACTTTTTCACATATTTTATGTGGTGAAGATAAATAGGTTAGCACCCTAATAAAGGTTATTTTAACCTTTGGCAATGCTTCTTTTTCAACCCTGTCTTTATACAAGGCAACAGAATTAGGAAAGAAAGCTGGGCATGGCTACATTCTTATGGTTGCTAAAACCAAACACATTTTTAAGCCAAAAAAAGTAGTGAGTATCATATGGATTCCAGAGAAACATCACAACGATTAATTGACCCCAAGAGATTTTATAGACTTACAAAAGCTGGTTAATTATTAGAATACATTCTTGTAAGAAAATCAGAGGACAAGTATAGTTTTGTAGTTGTCCATTTATAAGAAAGATATATTAACAACTACTGGAAAAATCACAACATTCTGTTAAGAAAAACATTCAAGAAATTTTTATGGAGGAAAGTTTTACTCCAAATGTCATTTTTCCAAACTGTTTAATAAACTCAGAAAACTAACTGTTCTCTCAAATTCTAATACATATATATATTTAATATATGTATGTGTTTTTTCTAAAAACATAATACTAAAATTATGAAAATAATTTATTTCAGAATATACAAAACTGAATAATGAAAATTTCAGTGACCCTAAAAGTTTTTGTTCACAGAAAAGGTTGAATGTATACATATGTAATTAAGTCTCCAAAAGTCTGAATCTTATTGTAGTTCATGTCAGTCATTCATGACCTACATGACCCAAACTTTTCTAGACATGCATTTTTGTCTTAAGCCTGACAGCGTTCAAAGGAAGCTCTGGGCCCTACATCTTTTTTTGAATACAGGAATAAAAAAATACAGATGGGTGAATGGTAACCTCAGCTTCAGAGGTTAGACATGGTTCAAGTAAGCATCAGAAATATATGCTTCAAAAATCTTTTGAGATGTATATCTCCACCCATCTCAATAAACATCAGGATCCTGGCACCTTCAGGCCACCCCACAAAATGGCTCTAAGACCCCAGATGCAGTCTTTCCCCTTTAAAATGTCACAAGTCTTCAGGTCTTCCCCACTCTGACTCTGCTACGTTACACAAACTTTAGGTGGTATGTCCCTGTAATCGTTTTTCCAAGTTCTTCTACTTCTGTGAAAACAAATAAAACTTTCAAGAGGCAATGAATTAAAAAAACCCCAACGAAGAAAACAGCTAAGGGAACCCTCATCCCCACACCTTAAATACTGCACATTCAAAAAATACACAATTTCAAAGGAAGATAACCCCAAATGTCCTATCAAGTTTGGGGAATGAATACTAAAAACACAATAGAAAAGAAAGCCGTACTTTAGCTTGAAGTTTTGTCGAAAGAAGGAATGTCAGGCAGAAGCACAGGGTAATGAAAAGTCACAGGTTTATAGTCATCTAACCTTTAATATATTTCAAAATTCATGTCAGATGAGAAATTTGATTCAAGACAACTTTTCCTTTTTGTTTAAAAGTCCCTATTTCCGAAATAAGAACAAAAAACTATCTGGAAGATAAAGAGCAAAGGACAACTAAGTTGTAAGCATATATTTTTTTGAAACTGATGATAATGAATCTCTAATTACACTAAAAATGCATAATTCTAAAGAAGATATGTCTTAATAATCTCTCAGCTTTACTTACACATTCCTTATATGTTCCTAGCACTTTAAATGTTTTGGGACCTGCATGGCTACACTCGGAAATTCAAGAGCTTCAGGAGCTGGTTCTTTGGATTAGTTTCCTGTTGTAAACTCAGATTTGTGACATGATCAATAGCTATTGCTATTACCATATAAAAATAAAATTTTCAAGTATTTTCCATACAAAAAAAATGGCTAGACTGAGTACCAGGAGATGGTTTTAACAGTATTTAGCATTTAGGATTCCTTAGCCCACTCCATTCAAGGACAAACTAGACAAAGTTAAATAGCTTTTTAGCTAAATTAAAATTGCTTTATAGGGTATGTTTTTGGTTCTTTCCTCTTCTCTGCTTCTGCTACTAGAAATTCAAGAATTGCATGGTGAAGCAAGTCCATTAGAACCCTAGGTCCTTTTCTATGGTGCTGCTTCCTAGACAGTCAGCCCCTAGCCAACAGTGTTGCATGGGGTGACTTTAGCCCATATATCAGACTGCACTTGCTCTTGTTGAAGATCGTGAGGCTTTGGTCAGCCTGTTTATCTAGTCTGGCAACCTGTTCTAAAGAACAAACACCCTGATCCTCCAGCATACTTACTGCTGCCTCCAATTTGGTATCATCTGCACACTTACTGAGATTGCACTCTGCTCCGTCCTACAGGTTGTTAATTAAAATATTAACTAATCTGGTCCCCTACCATCCATAATGGGCTCCATTAATTGGATTAAAATTAATTTTGGATTAAAAAGTCCACAAGTTGGATTTTGCACCACAGCACACAACTATTTGAGCCTGGTAGTCCAGTCAATTTGCCATTCACCTTATGGTCTACTTGCCCAGCACATACCTCAATAAATTTTGATAATAGGACTGTAGATGACTGTCAATGGCCTTGCTAAAATAAAGGCATGCAATATGCACTGCTCTCCCCTTATTCATAGTGCCAGTCACCTTGTGATAGAAAGCAATGGAGCTGATCAGCCTTTGGTAAACCCATGCTGACTGCTCCCAATCACCTTCTTTCATGGATTTAGAAATGGCTTCTGAGAGTATTTGCTCAACAACCTTCTCAGGAACTGAGATAAGTTTGACTGGCCTCTAGTTCCCTGGATCTTTCTTCCTGCCTTTCTTGAAGATGGGTGTGATGCCTGTCCTTTTTCAGTCACCAGTAACCTCTCCCAGTAGTCATGACTTTTCAAAGATGATAGAGAATGACCTCAAAATGACAGCAGGTAGCTTGTTCACACCCCTTGGATGCATCCCATCTGTTCCCTAGGACTTGTTACATGTTCAGGTGAGCTAAGCTGCACCGTGGGTAACATCTGCTATGCTCTAAACTAAAAGGACAAGCTTCAGGCAATGAGACGTATGAATTTAAGTGTGGAGAAGAAAGGAAGCTGACATCTCACTTTCCTCTTTGGTTTCTTCAGAAGTACCGCTATCTAACTCAGTTACAATATTGGCTGCATCAATAGCCTGTTCTCACAGAGTACAGGCAAATCAGTCCAGAGAGCTCCTGAAATTTCTAAATAGGCATTACTAAAAAAAAAAATAAATCTTTCAATGGAGATCAATGTATGTGGACATGCTAAATATCAGACATTTTACTAGATCCTTTAAACACAATCTATATTTACACTAAAATGTCAGTTTTAACATTACATAAAAATTAAAGAACTCAGGGAAGTTATATTCAATGATTTGGGATTCTTAGCTCGGCTTTCAATAGGCTCCAGATGCAAATGTACTCATGGACAAGAGCTGATGGCTCTGTTATTACTTTCATTTACAAGGATGCATTTGGCTTAGAATGATTTTCCTTTGAGGCTACAGTAATGAGTTTAAAACACTGCAAACTAAGACATTTTTTCACTTTTATACATTTTTCCATTGCTTGGCTTGTTTATTCAGTTCTGATGCTTGACTTTGTCTTTACAGAAATAAGACTAGGAAGTATAATTAATGCCATCACTATACTTTGATATGTCATACAAGCTAAATATAATGTAGAAAAATACTATACCATTTGGCTAAATAAAGGCTCCAAATGGTATCTTTAGTGTCATGCATTACTAGTGGGCATTCCTTTGGAAAGTATGTGTTTGAATCTGGCTATTTAACCAAGAATTAGACAGAGACAAGCTGTGAATATAGCTTCTGTTTAAAAATTAAAAGCATTTCAGGTGGCATTAAGAACTGAGATCTCATGGTGGAAGCCAGAAAGCAATCAGACCACATTCTGCATGAGCTGTGAAGCCGCCACAACTCCTAATAGCTGTGTTTGCATTTATTTTATCAGATACTGACTGCAACGATCTACTTCCAAGACCAGGATATCTATCAGATAACTAGAAAACAAGATTTCAGCATTTTAGATGTGTCACTGATGAAAGAGGAAGAAGAAATGTTGTATGTATCTGATGATGCCACAGACTGAGAATGGCATGCAATTCATTAACACAGCAGCTGAAGAAGCAGGATCGTATCAAGAGACTGTTGATACACACACGTTGAAAAGATTGATATAATGTGTTACTTAGGAGAGTTTTTCTCCTTTGTGAAAGAAGAGGATGGATCTAATTAAAATTTCATGATACCATTTTTTCTTTTCTGCAACACTAACTTTATAAGAAATTTGTTGAAAAAAGGATCATATTCTTTACAGTATACAATATGGAAAGCCTGGATTCTGGTCTGACATTTATAAGCAATTACAAGAGCTAGATATGTGTAAGAACGTCAAGATACAAAAAACGTTATGGGGACCTTCTAAACCATAGGCTACATTTATTTCCTGGCACTAGCCAGAAAACAGCAACCACTGTCCCAAGCCCACAATCACAAGCTCACAGCTTGAGACAAACCACACCATGAAGGATTATCCGAAAAGAAAACAAAACACATTGTATGTGTCTAGGTTGGATGTGTGATAAGCATACTAAAGATGGGAGATGTAAAGAAATTGTTCTAATTGCTGCTTGCTTTTCAAGAGTAAAGTATGCACATGAGGTAGTTTTTACTTCCCATCCTCCGAAAAAACAAGAAGAGAAAGAAAAGGAGAGGAGAGGAAGAGAAAAAAAAAAGGAGGGGAGAGGAAGAGAAAAAAAAGGAGGGGAAGAAAACCCCTGCTACATAGCTGCCATGGAAGGCAAGCAAAAAAAGTAGAAACGACTTTGTGTCTGAGTGTGGATATGTTAAAAAAAATGTGAAGGAAACTCCTGCTCAATAATTTCAAAAGCTGTCAAAAAGACTGTGATTTTAAAGTTCTACATAATCAAGCTCAGAAGCAGAACAACACTTTGACTCAGGGCAAAAAATTTATTCCCTTTGATGAAGGAAGCAGTGATGGATTTCTTTTTAGCTTGGTTGCAACATAGAAAGCTACTTCCTTTTTGAAAAAGTATGACTAGATAGCTGTAAGCTAAATTAAAAAAAATAATGAAGTTTTGAAAAATACAGTACTTGTTTTCTGTGCCATGTAACCATCAATATTGGTATTTATCTTGATGTGAATAGAAGATACGTCCATCTGCTGACTCAGTGTAGGAAAACAATAATTTATTCAATGGTTACCGTTCTGACAAAATTGTCTTAAAACTGATCATATTCAATTGTTTCAGCTTTCTGACACACTGGCAAGTTCAGCCATTTTGCACTTGGCTCATAGCATATTCTCATCAAGAAAACAACAATGCTGATGGTTACATGGTACAGAAAGAGCTGTGTCAAGCAAATGTGTTGTCAGATTTTGTCCACCAGAGGTAAAGTGAGCTCTGCCTTGTAGATCATTTGCTACATGGATGGACTGCTGATGAAAGGTTGCCTTAAGATCACCCTTCTGGACCATAGAGGCTGGAATTCTTCAGAGTCCACATGAAAGACACGAAAATATCACTAAATACCAGGCTCATACTTTCTGAGACATCTGTTGGCCAGATCTTTCATCTCATCTAGGATAGCCTGTTTGACATTGCACAATACAACAGACAAAACCCACTACTGCCATCAATTGTCTATGAATGTCTTTGGCAACATATGTGAGTTGACATGAATACAAGAAAGTATCAGTAATTGTTCAGGTGAAATGATTACTATTCATACTATTCTGAGCAAGATAAAGGCTCTTCCCCCAGCTCAGTCTCATGCCATCCATCTTTCATGTGATATGGTGCCAAACTTGGACTAAAAATACACCACTGCTCAACATGCATAAATGAAGCAAACAGAAGATCTTTGGCAGAGACTAGAGTTTTCCACATGCTGTTTTGCAGCTTCACCTTCCACAGAGCACTGGGTACACTGAGTGTATAACGAAGATATTAAACAATAATTTTGTGAAGATTGGTGCCTAATGACTCATTGCATTGTGGTATTTACAAATGGTTTATATAGATGCTTGCACACTAGTGATTTTGTAGAATGCCAGATAACACTGAATAAAATCATTATGACTGCAATCTACCTAACACTGGTATAAAAAAAAACAAACAAAAACCAAAACCAAAACACCAAACCCCAAACAATGACTACACCACAAAATAGTGGACTATTCCAAAAACTTTTGGACAAGATATAATACATTTGTATTGGTTTGCAATAAGGAAAGGTTTTTCTGCCCTTCTCTCTCATTTCACTCACCCTATCCAACAGTAAAATCTGTACAAAATGGTGTGCAGATACTTTTCTCTTCTTTCACACCCTAGCATATGGGATTTCTTAGCCCAGCAACAAGTACTCCTCCCTACATGCTTATTTGAGACCCAACAGATAGCCACTGATGTCACGTGCCATTATTTGGCTCTGCTTCAGCACTTTGCTATAAAACACCAAGGCCAGAAAGGAGGGAATAGGAAGTAATAGATTGTTCCCAGCTTCTGCTGCTTGTTTCTGCAAAAGTAGAAAGTCCATGTGATTTGGCATCGCCCACCTGCAGAGAAGGAAACAGCTAAAGACACATGGAATCAGGCAACCTAGTACTGAGGATGGCTAGTCTGGGCTAGGCAGAACAGAGTGTATGCCCATTACAGTTAAGCCACGCATTTCTCACAATCAAACTCTTCAGCACAGACAAGATATATGCTTGAAAAAAAGAAAAAAAAAAAAGAGGAAAGAAAAAAATGTGACAAAATTGCAGAGTATAATTCTAGTTACAGCCATCAATCTTGAACACTGAAATGCTCACTCACTGAACACAGAATATCCTTCATGGGTGCATACATTGTAAGTTTATCACATACACTGCTCTGTAGAAAACAGATGTTCTTATATTTTTCATCACAAGAAGATAAGGGCTTGAGTAACTTACTTGACATCAGTCCCCAGTTTAGCAGTGCAAATTAAAATGTCAGCTCATGGTTCTCCTGTCATCATCTGAACCTAAACACTTTCTCTAAGAATTGCTCCCTAAACCCATATTTTATTTCTTTCATAATAAACTCAATAACAATTAAAAAAAAAAATAGGAAGAAATGTGTGGCAACACCAGAGGGTGACACAGTGCAAACCTCTCTGAAATGAGCTGGCCTTTTTTTCCTGCCTTCCCCACTTCCTTTTCTCCCTGGCCTCAGGTGCACCTGCCCAAATGCAATTGCCTTGCTGACAGACAGATGAAACAAAACTACCCATGTAGTTTTAAGTTTAGCAATTAAAAAAAAAATAATCACAGGATTATTTGAGCTGAACAGAGTGAAACAAGAACGGCTCAATTCAATTACAGTATATAAGACTCTGGCCTACTGGCTGAATAATTCAAAACAGGATATTTTCCTTCTTTAATATATGAACAGATACTTCCTTCCTGTGTGAAGAAATAAATCCTCCAACTTTCTGCTTTTTATTATTTTAGAAAGAAGCCAGGGATCAGAAAACATCAACTAATGAGACTGTTCTTTTTTGTATATATATTTCAAATTAAAAAGAAGAAAATCCCAAAATTTAAGCCAGATCTCTATGTTTACACACACACATTTCCTGTCTACCAAATGATGCCTGGGACTCCTGCCTCAAACATTTTGCATGCTCTTACAATAAGACAGTAATACTGAAAATGTATGTTAAAATAGCTGCTGAAAGGGTGAAGAAAAAAAATAAATTACTCCAAAACATCAAGTCACTGGTAATAATTTCATACAAAGGCCAACTATTTTCTAAGGGAGGGGGGTGGCAAAAGAAGGCTGATACTCAGATGACCAAAGACTGATCAACTGTAAATTGCACTGGTCCTGCTAACAGCATACTTGGTTTCATAACTCTCTATGAGCCATACAAACATGCAATCATAACCGGGATTTATTCCTGCCAGTAGCAGGGCTATCACATCATTCTCATTTGCAAAATTACAGTGGAATATTGACAAATGGCCCTGGCAAAGATGCAGCAGCTGAATAAGCACATTCAGAGACATGCGTTCATGGAAAAAAACCCTCTGTCATATCCTCTTAGGTCTCAGATGGCCACATTACTATCAGTTTTCTTTGCTTTACCTGAAACTATTAAAACAAAACATCAGCTAATGAATGTGAACAATTAGAGAAAGCAGAGCTTCAGACAAACATATAGTTAAGTCATCAACAGCTGCCTTACTATGTATACTGAGTCTAGAACTTCCCACATAGACTGTGTCTTTTGAGGCTATAAAAGATAAAATTGGGTTAAAGATTCTTTTCCTTGCATACTGAATGACAATACTGATCCTGCAGCCATTTTTATTTTTTACTTAATTATCACTAAACTCAGTTTTGAATGTGATGTTATTCCTCAAATTCCTTTGGAGCATGCTTTTATTTCTTAGAGTGGAAACTTTTGAGCCAATTTCGATCCTTTAAAACTGAAAGGACATTATTAACTCCTTGGAAAAATTACTAGTAACAATTTCTGGATTTTCTGCATTACAGGCCTTCTAAGTGTGTTTTCTTTCTGATTTAACTATCCTTCTCATAATTTACTGCTGTATTCAGACTTGTGGGTTTTTTAGCACTTCACCTATAAAACAAAGGAAGAGCTTGCTTCACCTCTGGTTTGGGGAGTGTGTTTCTTTTACGGGAATACTGCAACACAATCTCAGCTACATTTTCTATATTTTCAGCTATATTATTGCTCTCATTCTATTATGAAAATGAACAAAATACACACTCAAATATTGCTGAAATTATAACTTGTTACTAAAACACTAAAAAGCTAAACATGTTAGAACAAAAGGGGTGTTTCCTTATTTTCATTTGATTGTCCTTTAACTGTAGAAATATATGGGGTTCTATGGTGGGTGTGACATTAATAGCACAGTAACTACGAGAGTATCACAAAGAGCAGGAAGCAATTAATCCATGACAACTAAATTTAAATGAGCTATATATACTAAATGCTTCTTTATTTCTGGACATCCAACATGTTCATTCTAGCCCTGGTAGCCATTTCAATTTCATTTATTTCCAACACCTACACAATTGCTTAAGAAGAATTATATTTATTTTTTAAATGAACTTTTCATGTTAATGACTGCACTTACTTCAGAAGATGTGAAATCATCTGCTTTTATTTCTTCATAGTCATCCTCCACTTCATCACTTTTAACAGCTGCAAGAACACTGGCCAGTTTCTTTCGCAAAAGAAAACCCTTCCAAAATGCCTAAACAAAAAATTTAAAGCATGTTATACAAAGCCATAGATCAAACCCAAATCCAGATTCTCTATGTTATCCCATTAGGAAGATAAAACATCTTGGGCCTTGGTTTAATAGCTCAATGATCTGTTTTTTGAACTTTATGTGACATTTAAAACTACAAGACAAATTAAATGCCAGCATATGTCTAAAGCTTAGAGTACTCAAGAGGCTCTCCACAAGTAAGCAGAAAGGAATCCTGCAACTCCCTCAACTACAAACCTGGGTCAACTAATTAATTATTTGACAATTCCTTCAGGGACTATTACAAACTGAAAGGAAAGGCTACATAAGAAAAGGCTGAGTGTCAACTTTCAAATTACTGAGAATAAAAATACACTTGTACTAAATGTCTTATAGTTTACAAGTAGCAATTCTTGGAGACATCTCATGCAATTGACCTAGGTCAGTTACTCTTTCTTAACTGTCGAAGATCTTTATTTAAAAAAAAATATTACCAGTAGGCATAATCATACCTAAGAAAAAGGAACACATTAGGAATTAAGTGCTAGAAAAAGAGGAAGGGTGTTAGGAACACATGCCAGGCCATAGAATGAGATCCAAGAAAACACTTCAGAGATCAAAATTACATAGATGGAATTAAGAAAACTAAATTCAGAACAGCAATTTCCCCCAAATAAGTGTTTGGCATCACTAGAGTTCAAGATGCCCTAAACATTTAAAACATCATGCAAACAATTTCCACTGTCCTGCGAGCTGTAGTGTTGTCCACATTTAATGGTTTTGCAATGAAGGCACTAAAACAGGAAGCGTAAATCTCATTCTGGCTTAACATTCAGGTTATTAATTTTTAGGAAGTGATTGTCTAACTGCATAAATTATTGAAAATGTTACTGTTTTTACACACAGAATTCCTGATTATTATAAAAATTACTAAAGGTGTTCGAACTGCTTTCCTGTAATTTCATTGTTATTTTCCTACAGATCTTCATAATCACCCAGATAAAATTTTCTGATATCACTGAGTAATCAATTGACAAATATATTTCATTCAACAAACACAATTAATTTTTACAAATGCAATTACAAGTAGTATTTACAAAAAAGAAAATATAAGGATGGATATGAGACATCTAAAAACCCATAAAATGTACAAAGATAAATAGTGAAAGACTCTTTTCATACTAACTTCGGAAACTATCAGGTGTGAAACAAATGAAAGGAAGCACATTTTAATCACTATATAAATTTGTGAAACCCATCACTTTAATATACAGTAGAGGTCAAATATATAAGTAAGTTAAAAAATGGATTAAATAAGTTTATGGAGATCAATTGTTAATATACTAGCTACAGACTATACTCCAGAAACAAATTTTAGCTCAACTTCCCAGATAACTGACTGCTGTAATATGATTCTGTACTTGTCCTGTTTCTTAGTACGCACATTTACTAAACATTTTGCTGCTGCCCGTTTGTTGAATAGATACTAATGAATTACTTGGATTTTCAGTCTGAAAGTGGAACTTAGGCTCCTAAATCACTTTGGCACCTTTGATATTTTTATAGAAGACTTACAATATCAAATGTTTTTAAGTCAACTTGAAATTTGAAATCAATAAAGATCCATTTGCTTAAAAATGCAGAAAACCCCATGAACCCTGGCAACTTGACAGGTATCATATCTGGTTGACAAACTAAACAGAGTCAAGGCATGGACTTCAATTCTTGCACACAGTAATCCATTCTGTTTAACTGTTGGTTCAGTATCTACCATAGGACAACCTAGGCTATGGTCTGTTCCCAGTGGCAGTATGGATGAGGCAATCCTGTTTTTGGGAGACAGGGAGAGAAGGAAAGACAGGTAAGAGAGAAGAGATGGGAAAGTAGTTAGCTGTACAGGTATCAGACATGATGTACCAGTTGTGCAGCATCTGTCAGTTTAATAGCATAGACATGCCCCAGTAAGAACATGGGCACAATAGGTCTTAAGCATAATATTAGAATTAAATCAAGCAAAACTAATTCAGGGAAATATTTGGTGAAAAAAAAAGGAAAATATTTTTATGCTTCTATAAAACTTTGTGTAAAGAAGACTCTCTTTTAGAAACATCAAGCTTATGCTGATTAAATAAAAAATGTTCAATTATGAAACTATGAATAAAATCATAAACAAAAATAGAGAGATGATGACAAGTACACAGAACTAGTAAGTTTTTTTCTCATTAAATTTTCAAAATAAGTAAAAAGAATAACATAAACCAACCTGGATTTGTGTGGCAGCTTCATGTTTCTGTCTCAAAGCTTCTATAAACTGATGATCCTCTGTTTTGGTGCAGTCTGTTTTCCTCTTGGCATGGTACTGCCGCCAAAGGGACTGGATGACGGATGCTGCCATATGTAGCCTCGCAGAGAAAAAAAATACCTTTATGAATGACATAACCTCACCAGTACAACTGGATTATCATATCTGCCAGACTATAACCATAAAACATACTGCTATGTGTTGAGACAAATGAAAGGTTGTTAAACCATTAAGAAATTACAATCCAGATGTGACATATATGTTCAGAAACACGGGAGGATATTCACATCACATAGATAATTGGATTTCCAAAGTTAAGAGGACTAATCTCTGCTGGGCTCTGTTCCCTGTGTATTTACTGGAGAGGAAGAGTCTCCTCAAAGGAAGGATTAGGAGCAGAAGTGGTTTAACAGTGACTGAATAAACTATTGGAGGGATTCACTCATCTCCACTGTCCATATTAAGAAAAAAACACCAAAACAAAACAAAAAAAACCCACCACCAAACCACTTCAGAGAGCTAAATGCTGAAAACTGCACGAGACAAGTATCTCCAATGAAGCAGTCAGCAAAAACGGAGAAAGTACAATTTCACCTTTTGCCTACATTTACCCTTCAGTTTAATACTACTGACCACTGGTTATATGTGTACATTTTCTAATGTGCTCGTTGTTTAACCAGCACTGATTACAGACAATTTAGGTTTGTTCAGTGATTAAACTTTTAAAATATATGTTCAGTTAATTTATATTGATGGAGAAAAGGTTTAATGGCAGCTCCGCATTATGACTTCACTATCTTGGAATGCTTTTCTCCACAAAATTCTCATTTCAATTGGACAGCGGGTTTAAGAAGAGATTTAAATTTTCCCCAATCTTTACATGTTTAAAAAATATTTTTCTAAAGCATTCATCTTTCATAATAGACTACTGTACTCTTACTTTCAGCTTCCTGAGAGGTCATGAATTCTATTGCCTTCCTGAACAATAGATTTTATGACAAATTATTAGTGTCTTAAGCACCTACTAAGCACTACTGCTTATTTACCCTAAGTCCAAACAGCATAAAGAAGCACACCTTCCATGCTTGCTCTTCATACTGTTCTCAAGACATATTTTTGAAACAATTCTTATGAAATCGTAACTGACTCTCTGTACCTTTAGGGCAAAAATTTCAGCTTCTGTTTTCCCTGACTGCACAACCAGAACCATACAAACCAGCAGTAAATGCATTCCAAAGAGGTAATAAACCAGTCTGTTTCACGTAGGAGAACATTTGGGGGCACAGAACAAGTTGAACTAGCCCCTCACCCCAGCCTCTACTTTTGAGCAGCAGGTTGAGGCATGTTGGAGGAGTACCAAGGGCAGGGCAAGACTTTAGCTCTTCAGTCATCACAACAGCAGGAGACCAGCCTAAGGTCAAGGGAGCAGGATGGTAGGTTTAAGCAACTTTTCCCTCTTGCCTTCTAAACAATACTGACTGTAAATTCTACACAGATGAATCTTGGATGCCTAACGAATAGCATAGCAAAAAGCTTTACTTCAATTTGTAAACTGCCTCAAAATTCCTGCAAACCATGAAGCATTTTCATCCCTAACATTGTGTATGTCATTGAATTGATGTCATAAATTGCAAAAAAAGAAGAAAAACGTAGGAGACTAAGAGAAAGTTTTCAAATTTTCTTACTATACAGTATTTAAAAATTATTTTAAGTACATATGCATCTATATTCTAATATGTCAGCTGATAGAACACCACAAAGGATTGTTGTTAATATGGAAGTCTGCTGTGCATCACCTTTATATAACTCTTTATTGTCTAATAAGCTTAAAAATATTGTTTTCTTGCTACAAATTCTATCTTTTAAACAAAAGTCCTTACTCCTATTGCCTATCCATATAGTCTATCTGAAAACAATCTGACACATCTTACCTTTCTGTATCATTCTCAAAATACTGAAAATCTCTTCCCATATTACTTGCTACTATCACTGACTGTTGCAATGTGAGTTGGGCTGATGTGTTACCGTTGCCTTTCCTCTCCCCACTGTAATTAACACAAGATTCAGTGCTCTTCTGCTTCACTCTCTGATCTTCTTTATTTTCCTTTTGGTGCACAGGTATGGAGGAGTTAATGAATGTGGCCTGAATATGGCCAGTAGTAATCCATCTTTCAGAAGGATCCCACAAGACCTGTTTATTTTCTGTCACACCCATGATAAAGAGGTTATTTTCCTGTAGGCAGCCAGTGGATGTTTGCTTTAAATGACTTTGCAGTGCTTCTGGTCCATCTCCATCAGTAATGTTTAGTTCACCATACTCATGTGCATATCGATGTTTAAGACTAAGTTTCATCAACTGATTAAAATACCAACATTGTTCCTGTGCAGAATCAATAGAAGAGGCAATTCTGAAAGAAGACAAAAATGTTTTCACATGTGTTTCAGACTAAAAATGCTTTTTAAAAAATATACTCCTTCTATTATTTTCTAAATTATATCAAGTACCCTTACATGTTTCCATGTTCTTACAGTGAACAGTATTGATTCTGATTGAAAACCAGTTTCAGTATTTATAAATTTTAATTGCATTTTTCTTTTTTTGGTAGTATTTCAAATATAATCATATATACTAGATTGTTTATTTTACTCTGACTTTTTTGTTTAAAGGTTTCAGTCAGTTTGAAATATGTACTAAGTCGTGCATTTCACTATTAATTTTCTGTGTGGTTAGAGGCATAAGAAGCCAAAAATTTTAGAGGATTTGAGGCAATTTTGTTATAAATCCTGTAATATTCTTAATAATTCAGTTTTATCTGGGAACTGTGAAAGCTAACATAAAAATAACAGTAATTGTAAAATCTAGATTAGAACTACAGCAATGAAACCCAAACATAGATTCAAACCAACAAATCGCAATGCCTAGAGAGAATTTCAGAAAACAGAAACCTTTAAGTATAGATATTTTTATCAATAGAAGGGAAGGTGCTAGACTGAAGCAACATTAATCTATGAAGTCTGGTGCTCATTAGTTCTTTGTGTTATACCATCTGAATGACAAGGATGAGTAAGAGCAAATATGAACTAATTGTTACAGATTCAGAAAGCTGCCTGTATTTGGACAATGTCCATTGTATTAGGCAGCAGGTACTTTTGGAATTATGAAAATTTTCCTTTCACAGCACAGATAGATGCAGAGATCTGTAACTTGCCGCTATTTTCAGAGGAGCACAAAGTCAATCGTAGGTCACCAATCCAAGAGAAAAAGAAGAAATAAGATCAATTCTCTTGGCAGTCTGGAAAAATCAGGTCTTAAGATTATAGTCTGAACAACAGAATTTTCATTCCTGTTCATCATTCTTGAAAGGTGAAGCTTTTATAAGGTTTTATTGTGAAAAGACTCTTTACTTATACAGCTATTTCCTCTAATGAATTTCAACTAAGGACTTTTTAGATTTTAAAAACACACAGAATCAGATCTTACAAAAGTAAAAAAGGTTCTAACTCTTCCTCTGCTAGTGCAACCTCAGTACTATTGGACAAAATCTGAATGGCTAAATTGGAAGCCAAATCCACACAGGCTAATTACACAACTCACCGTGCATTAGCTGTACATTTGATTGTCCATTACACATTACTGCTACTCCTGTTAATTCCACAAATATGACAATTCCTAAAAATATTTAAACCAGTGCTTAAGAATCTAACAAATTCTTGTTGTCTCCTACCACACAATAAGAATAGAAATTTCTTCAACATGAAATACTTAAAGCATTAGTTACATACTTTAATTTGAGATGATAAATTTGGTACAAGATCATTACCAAATTTCTACAAAACATACTATGGTTAGAAGACAAAAAAGAAAAGAAAGAAAAAAACTCCAAAATAAATTTCCCCCCTCCCCCCAATTGGTTTATTTTAGTTTTCTTTGTTTGTTTGTTTACTCAAGGATTAAAATATTGTGGACAAACCCAGCATGTTTTATATATTGGGCAAAATAAACTTCTGTATGAAAAGCGTATCTTGAGTATACTTTTCATTCTGAAAAAAGACAGACAAATCAAAACAAAGCACTGTAACAGTGTACAGAGTGGGATACTTTTGCATCCTTTCCTCTGACAGGTGCAGGGGCATCTTGAGCAGCTCTTTCAACCTTCCAGTGGCTATGAATGTGGCAAGCAGAAATGGGAGGGGAGATTGCAGGCAATTGAAAATTCAGGCAGGGAGTAACTGTGGTCACCAGTGATTATGTGTTGCTTTTTTCACAGAAGCTGCTTTTGGGCAGCTTTTCCAAGCAGTGGGTGAAAAATATAGTCTTGTTGCTGTGGGCATGCACCCTATCTCCCAGCTGACACGTTCCCTGGCAATCCACAATTATACTCTCATTTTGTACAATTTTTTAGGCTCCCCTCTGTCTATCAGTGGCTTTCCTGTTAGGCAGTCAGATCAGCCTGTTTCAAGAAACTATAAAGGAAACTGTAGTGACATCTCAGAGAATTACAAGCAATGAAGTGGCTTGGTAACTGTGTTTGGGATTCTTCTGTAAAGGCGAGGTTCCAAAGCACAGATAACAAATATTAAGATGGAGCCTGAGGGCTAGGTGGCAGTCAGCTTGGTGGTTCTCTTAGGTGAAAGGGGATTTCAGGCAGCTCTGGAGAAAAAAAGAACCATCCAATAGACTTGGGGTAGACCTATTGTATCAATGCACTGCAGCTTTCTGTGTCTCAAAAGGACTGCGTTCTTGACACCAAAGACTTGTTCCTGAAGACCACTTATTCAAACCACAGAAAGGAAGCTGCTATAACAGAAAATATGCAGGACTGATTTACTTCTTTAATGGAAAAAACCCAAAACACATAAAAGGAAAGAGAGAAGACCAGATAAGAAATATGACAGTATTAAGACTTCTGATACCACAATATTTCCTTTTCAGGTTAAGTAAATCAGTTGCTTGCCTTTCAGACCTCTTTTGGCTTTATAGGTCAAGGGGTCTGGTCACGCTAACTCTTCTGGAATTGCTTCTTGGTTAAGATACAGACAAGGTTTTAAGCATAAATTGGCATCTAGACCAAAACAAGAAATGGGATTATCCTGATGGAAGTACCAGTATCCATATACCGCCTGGCTGCTTAGTATGTAATGAAATGTAGATGAATATGACAGTCTTGCTACAGTAAAATTTTTATGGCTTCCAGCTTTGACCAGCACATTCCCTCATGTTCAATGGCTACCCACAGCTTTAATTTGATTTTAACAAGTGGAAGTAATTTATGCCGTATGTAAATTTTAGCATAGCCACAAAGGATGTACTGCTTTTGCAGTGGGAGAATGGGATAATAAGCCAGAAGAGGAAGGGATGGGTCTTTCACAGCAATGTACCAATGTGCTAGATCTAGCCCTGATAGTAACCAAAGACCAAGATATTACTTTCACAAACAAATGCTAAGAGCAGAAAACTACCTGTAGCTTTCTTACCAAACGATACCTCTCAACTTGTGCCAGGATTTTCCAGGAACTTTGAGGAAAGATAAAAGCATTAGAAACAGATTTTAATCTATTTAGAAATTCAAGCCAGGCATTTATTAATGACTGCTACAGCTTCAGTCCTAACATCAATCCACCAAGAATATCCATCACTGTCATCTTCGTTAATTTAGACCAAACTCTACTTTCACATGCAGTGTTCGGGGAAGGAAGAGTAGAAGTGGGGAGCAGCAAACCCTCACTGACACCACCTAGGAAGTATAAGGACCCATGCACAGGCTGACTTAACCAATATGGAAAAGAGCAAGTTATCCATTCTTAAAGGCCTTTCAGTGGAGTTTAAATCAGCCAGAATGTTGCCACTTAGAAAGTTTAAGGTGGCAGCGGAAGCTTGCTTACAGAACTGACACATTTTGTATAGAATTTCCTTCTGCAATGACAGCCAAGTTGTTCAAAGAGCATCATTTTGTCCAGATGAGACAGTAAAAATTATATGGAAAAGTCAGCAGAACAAACCTCTTGGAGGAATAAAGGACAGTAGACAAACAAGCTGGTTCTAATCAACGATGGCAGCTTTCTCCTGGCCGCTGCAGCTAAATCATAAATAATATTCTACCCCTTTGTGTGCTAGTTAAAATTTTGCTTAATGTCATGTTTTTCCCTTTGCAGCTCTACTGCAATTTTCATAATTCTGATACATGGACTACTCAAATAGTACACTCCAACTTTAACTGAGCTTTTGTTTGTAATATTGTGGTAAAATCTAATTTGTCTTTGGGAAAACTTCTATAATCATCATTATTGATGTTCAACTGCAGGTTACAAAAGTCCCTTACAAACACATGAAAGAAGTCACTGCTTACGTATTTTCTCCTGTAATGCCATTTATGAAATTCCCCATAATTTTCACTGTATTATACATACAGTATTTATAAAGTTCAAGTTCCACTAGCCAGACATCTGCATATCTGATGACTGAAAGCAAATTACTGCAGCCAAGGTGTCGTATTATTTTTTTTATATGATTACTCACTACAAGACATCTAAAGATTATGTGACAGAAAGCACTTATTAGAATGCAGTTAAGTTTAAAATGTGTTTCATTCTTAATCATGGCAAGAACAGTGAAATTTCAGGCAGAAAGCACAGACAATTTAATTGGGCAGCAGTGGCTATATGAAACATGGATTAGGGAAGCAAGCAGTGATTACTTTTGGCAGCTTACATACTTGAGGTCGCACCTACAGGGGCTCATAACTTAGCAAGATGTGAAACAGACAGAAGTTTGGTCTATTGTTGGCTTGTTCTTTAGCAATGTCACATTAATTCAAAGTACTGCAGTATGTACACATAATAACTATGCTGTTAAGGCTTATATACAAACAAGTTGTTTAGAGTTCCTTTTATGAACTGCAGTTTTCAACGGTTTTCAAATCATCCATAAACTGTACTTTTAGTCAAAATAAAACAGAGGGTTTTAACACGTAAGAAATTCATTTTAAGACTAAATTTGGTAAAGATGCTTCAACCATGTCAAAGTCACCAATTTAAAAGATTGTGAATGGATTCTCAAAACCCTAAAAAACCCGCAACTTCCCCCCCAAACATACATTCAGGAAAGGAGAGACATTTACATAATTTCTTCCCACTATTGTTCTTCTCAAACACCTGCAAGCTTTTTCAAACAAAACTTACCGTAGAACCACAGAAAAATTCTCAACTGAAGGGACCTCAGGAGGTCTGTAGTCCAACCTCCTCCTTCAAAGCTGGGTTAGCTCTGAGATCAGACCAGGTTGCTCAGAGCTTTATCAAGTCAGCTCTTGCAAACCTCCAAGAACAGAGACTGTACAACCTCTCTGGGCAACCTGTTGCAATTAATCACTGTCCTAATAGGAAAAGGTTTTTCCTTATGTCCTGTTGTACTGGGACTGGTGGGATGCAGTTAATTCTCATTATAGCTGCACATACAGTGCTGTGTTTTAGATTTGTGACTGAAATTGTATTGATAAAACATCAATGTTTTGCTGAACAGTGCTTGGACAGAGTCAAGGCCCTTTCTCTCCCACTCAGCAAGTAGGCTGGAAAGGAACACGGCTAAGACAGCTGACCTGAACTGACAAAAACTATGTTCCATGCCATATAACATTATGCTCAGAAATAAAACTTGGAGGGGGGCAGAGGGAGTGTCTTTGCAAGGTAGCCATTGCTCAGAGAACAGTTGGGCATCAGTCTGCTGGTGGGAGGCAATTGCTTTGCATTACTTGCTTTTTTTTTTCCCTTCCCCTTCTTCTTCCCCTCTTTCCTTCACTTATCAAACTGTCTTTATCTCTTGCTTCTGGTCTTCTGATTCTCCCTCCCATCCTGCTGGTGGTGGTGGGACTAGTGAGTGAGCAGCTGGTGGGTGCTTAGTTACTGGCTGGAATCAATCCACCACACCAGCCTGAACCTCTCTTGTTTCAGCTTAGGTTCTTGTTGCTCATCCTCCTGTCATGCACCACTTCAAACAGCCTGGCTGTATCTTCTTGAGCATGTGCTTGAAGCCCCTGACCATTTTAGGGGCCATGTGCCAAACTTGTTCCAGTTTATCAGTATCTTCTATGTATTGGTGACCCAAAATATGGGACACTGTTCCCGATGCGAGCTAATAAGGGCTGAAGAGAGGGAAATGATAATTTCTCTCAACCTACTGGCTATGGTCCTATAGATACAGGCCAGGATGTTCTTAGCTTTCTTTGGTACCAGGGCACACCACTGGCTCACATTCAGTTTATCTATGTAGATCCAGAGGTCCTTTTCAGCAGACATTTCTCAGCCAGCCAGTCCCAGACTGCACTGTTGCAACGGGTCACTCCTTCCAAAGAAAAGAACTTTGCACTTGTCCTTGCTGAATTCACAAAGCTCCTGTTGGCCTGTCTCCCCATCTTGCCTAGGTCCTTCTGAATGGTAGCCCTGCCCTCAAGCACGTAAACAGTTTCCTCCAAATTGTTGTCATCTGCAAGCATGGTAAGTGTGCACTCCACCCCCTGCTCCAGGTCTCTGATAAAGATGTTAGAAGGACAAGTCAGCCTCCAAAAGGTAGCATGAGCATTAACTATTAATAGTTAATGGATGATCTGAGCCTGACTACCCAACAAATTTCTTACTTGTCTAGCTGTCCATTCATGCAGACCATGCTTAAATGAACCATTAAATTTTATGAATATCATCTTCCCCTCCCAATTTTTATCATCTTGCAGAAATGTACGTGAAAGCTAGGTCCTTAGATTCTATTACAGCTCTCTCAGAAGTTATATCCTAATTACAGATTGGCATTTTTTTCTGCAAAGGGTACTGATGAAACCGGTCTTAAATCTCAGACATAAGAAAATTTTCTCTACCATAAAGGAAGAGGAGTACTTTTTCTTAAAAGGCAAAAAGGAGAGGGGGGAAAAAAAAAGAAAAAAAAAAGGAAAGAACACTTTTTCAAAATGGTAAATAGATTAGGAAGTATCAGCTTCCCACCTGCAAATCAGAAGCCAAAAGTCACAGAAGAAGAGAAGGGTTTAATGGAGAAACACATATGAGTTCTAGGAGCCACCTGGACCTAACATCTGTCAGAAAACTGCACAATATAATTTATCCCAAACTAATTTAAATCTAATTCTTAATATGAAACTCTTTTCAAATAAATTTGTTTTGTGAGCTATGAAGATTTTATTGCAGCTCAGTAACAGCCAATAATACATCAATGTGATAACCTGTAGGCAGTAACAAGATACCATGGATATACAGGCTTACAGGTAAATACAAACCAGCTAGATTCTGAAAAAGACGTGGGTACTTTTCCTGAACCAACAAAGTACACAAGGAGAAGTCAAGACTAAAGCATTGTCAAATGTCACATGCTTCACCTGCTCTGGGATAATGTTCAGTACCTGGCAGGATCAAGGAAACTATCTTTTCAAACATCAGCAGACAAGTTTTATATTGAAAGGACTACAAAGATATCGTGAACCTGCTAGGAAATGAAAAGGAAGCAAGAAAGAAGACATGCAGTATTACCAAGTGTGAAAACATGAGAAATTCAGATATTGCAAAGCAATGAAGATAGCAGGTATAAATGATAAATTACTACTTGCAATGTTGTCACAGTTTAACCCCAGTCAGCAACTAAGTACCGTGCAGCTGCTTACTCACTCCCCTGCACCCCCGTCTCCCTACCATGGGATGGGGAGGAGAATTAGGAAAAAGGCAGAACCCATTGGGTGAGGTAAGAACAGTTTAATCATTGAAATAAAATATAATAATAACTGTAATGAAAAGGGAGATAACAAATAAGAGAGAAATAAACCCCAAGAAAAACAAGTCACACACAATGCAATTGCTCGCCACCCGCTGACCAATGCCTAGCCAGTCCCCAAGCAGCAGTTGGCCCCTCCTGGCCAACTCCCCTCGTTTATATACTAAGCATGACATTCATTGGTATGGAATATCTCTGGCTAGTTAGGGTCAGCTGTCCCGGCTGTGCTCCCTCCTGGCTTCTTGTGTACTCTCTCGTTAGCAGAACACGGGAAACTGAAAAGTCCTTGACTTAGGGTAAGCACTTTTTAGCGACAACTAAAATATCAGTGTGTTATCAACATTATTCTCATACTAAATCCAAAACACAGCACTGTACCAATACTAGGAAGAAAATTAACTCTATCCCAGCCAAAAGCAGGACAAATGGCTAGCTGAAGTCACTGGACAACTAACCATGGTAATAATAATAAAGGTAGTACGTATGACAAAATCAAAGACCTGTAAACAGAGCGATCTGATCCACTACTTTAAGAGAAAAGAGGTCAAATCCTTTGCAATCATTTAGAACATGAATAATACAGACATGGAAAACAAATACAGGGAAAAAAATATAAGCATATTGCACCAATAGCCAAACTAGGTTTTATGAAGGTAAAGATGAAAATCATGTTAATATGGTTATACCACTTTCAGGATTTAACCTACTATCCCTGCATACCATTGTACTATCTTGTGTGTATGAATTCATACAACTACTACTACCTGAAGGTTTTGAAACACCTGTTTTCTCAAATAAACAAACAAACAAACAAACGTCAAGGTCCACATATTAAAATATCTGTTTGAAGTACTCTGCACTGAAGTCAATGATTCTAATCTCTTTCTTAACAATACATTTCTAGGCAAAAAGCTAAGTAAAGGTCATGAGATGCCAAGAATTACACTTAATAATACATGAAAACATATTTCTGGATGCAATTTATATTTACATAAATGCATACCTGAGTTCAGCAGCCTTTTTTTTCAGTAGAACATTTTCTTCAATTTGAACTTGACAAAGTTCCAGAAAAGTTCTTGATTCTGATCCTTTGATTCTTTCAGTTGTGGGTAAACTGTGATACCTTAAGACTTCACCATCAAGAACCTGTAAACTAGGAAGGACCTTAGACACAGAAGGCCTTAGAAAAGAAAGAGTCAGAATTAATTTTACAAAAAAAATCTAATGCTAGAACTCCCATTTTACTGATACAATCATCTAACAAGACAGAACATGATGATAGTTTCCCTAAGTATTTGTATATATCTGTCCTTATTTCATATGTTTATATATTAACTAAAACTTTACTCTTCATCAACCACAGAACTTAGCAAGATTTCTTAATGCTTTATTGGCATAAAGACCACTGCTGAAATACTGACCCCAGGGAGGTCAATGGCAACATTCTCAATTCACCAGAGCTAGCATTTCACCTACTTAAATAACAAGAAAATTTGACACACTTGGGCTTAGGCACCTGTAATGCATTTGATTAGTAGGACACACAACAAACTAAGTCATGGGATTAAGATACAGCACCGATTTTGTTGATACATTGAAAGGTTTAGATTTAAAAACTACACAGAATACTAAACATTGTCAGTCTTACTCCATTTACCATTTGCATATACCACATAAAGCAATATGATATTCTGTCTGACTGACAGGAAAAAATCCACTTTTGAAATATTGCATTTGGGTCAGTGAAAGGGATGACAGTACAGATGACATTTCCTGTTATGAAAAAGACACTTGGGGCCACTGATGTCAGAAAACAATATGTATGAAAAACTTATCTACCAATTTAAAAAAAACATCATCAATGCTCTCTCTTTTAGGTTATTTTGAAATATAATCTAGTACTGCAACCTTTTTTCACATATTTTTTATACCACACCATATTTGTTGAAAGTTCCAAGACTGCAAAATTGTTTAAATCAATACATCCACAGTCAATATTTTCATTAAGTCAGTTTTAAATAACACTTCAGAACTCTTGAAAGAACACTTATTGTAGGCTGTAAGTCCCCTTGCTATTAAAGAAGATAACACTGTTTTCAACAATTTAGAACTCCCTGACTATTCTCTGTGAAAGTAAAGGACTCTTACTCAGCTCAGACAATACAGGCTAAGTTTAAAATCAGAGAAATTTTCTATAACTGAGATAGAATATTTCAAAATGTAGCTCAATAGAATAGAATATTAATTTTTTGCAAAAATAAACCACTACCTTCTCTATTGCCCATTAATGTAAGAATAACACTGTATGAAATACATTTGGAATAAAATGATGGGTTTAGATAGACAGTCCCTGAACACACAGGGAGAAATTACCAAAGCTGATGTTGAATAGTGATGCATCAAAAAAGTGCCATATCGAAGTTGTTTGATGCTGGAAGTATTGTGTCTTAGAGCTATGGGATCTCAACACCAGTTTTTCCAGCTGGGTTTCTCCTGGTGAAGGGCTGAGTCAATATTTCATTTAGTGAAAACTTCCTGGTGAATATTCTGTCACTTAAGAGGCTCTATTAATCATTACAGCATTGAAACACATTCCCCTAGGAGTGCTCAGACTGATCCCAGGGTTTAATTTTTAAAAAGCAATTTCTTACTACTTCACTTTTGTTGGTGTTATCGCTGGCTGGACATGAAAGTACAAAACCAATTGGGAAATTTTACAACTAATTCCTTTGTTGGTATCAAGGGGTTATGTAAAGTTCACTGGAACATATTGCCTGAAGTTACGGTCAACGCTGTATTCAGCAAATCCATATTTTATAGTATCCCATACTTTAAATCCTTTAGACAAATGAATCTCTTGTCTAATCACAAAAGCTCTATTGGG
>JAVJGI010000060.1:41470995-41482063 GCA_035590275.1 Ibycter americanus | reverse complement strand
TATTGGGTCAAGCAATCTAAAGTGTCAGTTCTTATAGTTAAATTGGAATTCAGAAAACTTTTCCCCTCCAGGTTAGAAATGAACCAACAGTTAGTGCTGTAAAATAGTGGGAATTAAAACAGTGCAAATGGGAATTTCAAATATTGTCACAGTCACTGAATTTTATTCACAAAATTACCTGCAGAAACCACGGGAGTGCAAATAAGTCTGCTCATTAAAAAACAAACAAACCAAACATGAATGTATTTGTAAAGCTGTCTTTTCAACTACTCAAACATTTCCAATTAAAAGTTTCAAATAGATTTTATTTTTCATTGGAATACTAATCAGAAATTTGTACAAAAATCTTCTAATGGAAGATATACATGTAAGGGTGGTTTTGTTTTTGTTTTTTGTCTTAATACAACACATATTCCAAAACACATACACCCCAAAATTTTCTGTTGTTATACTAGGCAATCTAATATAGCAAATACGAACACAATTTATCTAAACACATTCTTGTTTAACATTGCAGCGTAAAGTCTCAAATTTAACTGACTTGATATTATACAAGGAACAATTTTGGCCATTCTTCAAAATTGCTAAGCTTAAAAAAAGTCATATTTTTCTAATAAAAACCCCCTTCAATCACCTGATTTAATTACATCCAAAATAAAAGTCCAACTGTTGTGTCTCATTCTATTTCCTCAGACATTTTATTATGTCAACAATTTCCTAGGTAAATACTTGATTTCCTTAGCTGAAAGACTTGGTAATGATTTAAATTCTTACCAATTAAATTCTTCTTTGTATGTTTAATGGAATGATGGTAAAAGTCCACTAAAAGACACTACCATTTCAACACATATTCTGGAACATCACCTAAAAATCTAAACTTGCATTTCCTACTTGTTGTTCTGCTCTTGGAGGCTGGTAGACTAGAAAGTATTAATTCTAAGGAAGATGAAAGAACACGTCACATTAACAGCACTACTGTCCTTTTGCTGAGCAATTCTCTCAAACAGCTTTAAGTTTTGATGGCATTGGCCCACATACAGGGTATCAGACCAGAGAATTCTCAAGAAACCAGGAGACTTCAGGAGACTTCTACTAAAATATAATTAAAAAAAAATTACACAAACTGCCCCCCCCCCATTCATGCACAATTTTATTCATATGGCTTGCAAATACAATCCTATCACAACTACTGATATCAGAGATTCTGTTGACTGCATCTGTCAACTGCAGATTGGTGACTGCATCTCATTTCATATGTCAAGTTGCCTGTCTACCCTATCCAGTTTTTATATATATATACCTATAATAGCCTCTAGGAACAGCTCTTTAGTTTTTTTTCCAGATAATTATTTCAGTGTTATACCTCACTGGAGGGCAAAGAACAGCATTCCTTTTACACCTGTGTCTCTTTCATAATAATAAGAGCTATTAATTTTTGGTGTAAAGATAAGGAATTCTCAGAACAAGAAAACAGTCTAAGCTTCAACTTCTAAGGAAAAATCAACCATTCATTCCAACTTTTTCTTCTTCTAAATTTTTTTTCCTTAAAAGACAGTAAGTCAAGGATTCAATGATACATTTATTACAGACACCACCCTTTCTCTAGCTATGTGCAGTGTGAACTTGTCACAGCAGCAAGACTGTTAAGCACTGAATGGATGAAGTGATGGAAGGGAGTAAATAAGAAAAAAGCCAAGACAGCAAAGCAGAAAGAGAATCACTATAAAAAGCTATGTGATAGACACAGAACTGATGGTTCTGAGAAGGGCAAGTGAGCAGTGTAAGAACAGAATTAATCAGAGAAAAAATCAAGGATCAAGGTTTGAAACAGTGCAGATGAAAGAGAAGGAGAAAAAGATTGAGTAGATGGTTATGTCTTTGTGTGAAAGTTTTAATGAAATGTGCAATAGGGTAATAAGGATTAGACAAAAGTCAGTTGCCAAAGGTGGTAAATTTGTCAGAAAAGAGGAATAACCAGAATTCATGCTGAAAAAGAAGACACTGTGATCAATGGACAAAGAAGCAGTTACAAAGAAACAGCACAGAGAAGGCCTATACCGTCTTTATAATTTCTGCATTTGCCCAAAAAAATCGTCATAAAGAAAAATACTCATTTAGGGTAATAGTTAAACAGCATAGAGAGACCACTGTCCAGCTTTAGCACAAACTGCTTCTTATTAAGGTTGAAGTACTAGTTCAAACATCAAGATTCTTGTTTGAACAAAGCTAAAAACTGGAATTCTTAGAACATAAAGATCCCAGAATTGTATTTTGTTTTATTTTCATATAATCCTCTTCCAATTTGTGGTAATGTTCATACTTATCTCATTTCTACTGTTTAACTAATCTACATACACCAAGTTCTTGGCTGATTGTTACTGATGAGCAAGATGTATATACACCTAGTTTTTGCCTGATTTTGATTTTTTGATTTAACAAATTAATTTTTCTTACCTCCAGTTCCTGTCTTGGAGAAGAGGATTTCCACTGAGTGACAACTCCCTTAGTTTATGACAGCCACTTAACCATGTAATGACACCTTTAAGGTCTGTATTGTAGTAGGAAAGAAAATGAAATATGAATTTGAATGCAGAACCATATTATTTCTCATAAAATCTTACATGAAAGTAAAATGTACCAAAACCATGAAGTACGACAAGCAATTCTGTTACTTATACTGTATAGTTATAATTAATATCTATAATGTTCATGTTTGGAAAATATTTACATGTTTTCTGTATAAATATCTCATAAATAAATGGGAGCAATCACATTCAAATAAATTCATAATTTAATAAAGAAGTTCTTGTTTGAATGAGGTTTTATGTTCTTTATACAACTCACCTGACAAACAGTTATTTTTGATATCCAGCTTTTCCAAAGATACAAATGAATTTAAAGGCACAAGCTCAGTTAATCTAAGACCAAAACAGAAGAGATTTTTTTTTCCATGTAAATAAAACAACAGTTCATGAACAGAAAGGCACTGGAACCTTTTCCAGTTATGACAATTTGCTTATTTACATAAGAAAATACTCATTTAGCTATCCAAGGTGCTAAAATTAATTACTGAAATTTTAAATTGAAAGCATTTCTTAGTCTTCTCCGTAGCTCAGTTTTTAATATTTACTCATTAATGTTTTATCTGGTAAATATTTAATTCTCTTTCTTGCATTTAGTGCTGAGGATCTGAAGTCTTGTAAAATTTATACACTTAATTGGCTTTTCATTAGGCACCGTAACTGGAATGAAACTAACAGAAGGCCTTGATTCTGGAGAAGAAATAAAATTTGCTTTTCCTCTTTCCTCTCCCTTAGTTTCTCATTGCTCAAACTTCTTGTCAGTTTGTTTCTCTTCTCCACTCAGCACATTACTTTCTAGATCCTGAAACTAACATAATTGCTGTCAGAGTTGTATTTCTTAACAGGTCAAGGCCGCACTGTCCTGTAATATATTTTCAGTGCTTCCTCTGTCTTACTACTTTCTGTAACACAGTGTCAAATAGGTGCCTATCATACAGACAGTTATGGAATTGCTGTTCTTGCATATCAGAGCTTTTCTTGTGCAATAAAGCAGCAAAGCAGTAGTAAAGCCATGACAAAATTCTTATTTGTAGTATTAAAGAGTAAATGTAAGAGCTGAAATGAGCTGAAATTCATCTGTACAAAGGACTGTAAGATGTGTATTACCTCTACTACTAAAACATTATCATCCAGCGTTATTCAAGTTTCTTTACTTACAAACTTGCATTGGTGCAACTAGGAATGAACGTTGAATGGTTCGGTCAGTTGTCAGACTATTTCCAAATATTACTTTTCAGATTTAAAAGTTTATTTTGTTTTATTTTAAATATGAAAGAGGAAGGAAAAATTAAAACCAAGATGCAAAAAAATCCCAGTATTCAACTAAAACTAGAATGTTTCTTTATAAGCACATACTAAACCAACTGTATCTTAAAAAAAAAATAAAATACATATTTAGGTAACTTGTTTCACTTCTGTAAGGACAAGGCCTAAGCATAAGTAGAGAATGGCAACACCAATGGCAATGTGTGTGGTCACTTTATGACTGCTAATTTTCATGGAAAGCAGTACTTTCTAAGGGTTATGGTGCCGCTGAAAGCTATAAACAAGAATTCTTATGGTCAGAAACATGACCATGCAAAAAACCAAAACCCACTCACTCCACAAACTTACAACTGATCAGAGCCAAAAATGCTTATCTGTTGCTGAAAAGTGTGACATTGTTGTGTTTCCAGCACAGGCATTACAACTGAAAGGCAGAGCTGGATTTAACCCTGGTACACAAATTCTGGACCAAATTGGTTGTAGATTTTTTAATCTTACTGATAATTTTACCATATGCAAAACAGAAATAAATCATTTCCACGTTCACTTGACAAGTATTTCTATATGACAATGTAACATTTTAACAGTAAGTTCAGAGAAACAGTCATAAAGCTAATTGAGTATGTGTCACTATACTTCTATTTCTTTCTCAAACCATATTGTAAAGTTGTCCTGGTTTTAGTCCTGTTTAGTTCTATTATCTCCCTGCCAGTTTTCCATGGAATCAAATAAATATGAAGTATTAACTCTAAAAAGCATTGCCTTCTATGTAGATCTGTACATAGTACTACAAATATCAGCATTTTAGGTTCTCATGACTAATCAATAGTACATAAATATGTTTAATATTTGTAAAAAATATCATCACAGATATTAATGGCTAACAGTATGGCTGCAAAGATTAAAAATCCATGATTCAGATTATAGATTCACATATTCAGAAATATCCAAGAAAATAAACATTGTACTTTGCACAAGAGATGAAGGATAATGCAGTATTTTTTTATTTATAGTGAGTGAGTTCTCTGGATCTTCATCAGTATATGCTGTGGTGAATTAGAAATTGTCTGCTGGACTATCCTTGTCTGCTGGTGGCATTATGAGAGTTAAAAGTATTTTCCCGTCATTCTATAGCTTTCCTTTTACTGACATTCTTTGTTAATTTTTTTCCTAAGAAAATTCAAACCAGAAAGACAAAAGACATTACTGAAAACTTAATACTACTTGACCTTGTCACATTAGCCTTGGGCATAAGAGAGAGATAAATTACAAAGAAGACACAAAAGTAAAATTCACCAAAAAGCAACCTATAGCTTCCTCTTTCTGCTCCCATTTAAGGTTGTAGCAGGACAGGACACAGACAGCCACAGAAATTCTGTCAGAAAGCAAGACTGAATACACTAAAAGAGTTATAAGTATGCATCAGTGAAAATAACAGATTTCTATTCTGAACACAAATAGCAGTTACTGCTCAGGATGGTCCAAATCCTTATGTGCATTTTGCTTTTCCCCAGAAAAATTATCACTGATGTCAATGAAAGGTTAGCAGGAAGGAGGGCAAAATAATTAAAAATAAATGTATATTAATCCAGACCTTTAAGTAAAGCCCGTATTACTTTCTCATTCTTTAAAAATAAAAAATATTTTAATAAATATTTTAATTTGCAATATTTAACATATTTATAAGTAGCAATAAAATATAATGTAGGAAATCAGTCAGCAACCTGTTTCTTGAATACTCTAGTAGGCAGTACTTCAGCTGTATTGCCCATGGTGACACATACTTAGAGATAAACTTATCACCACCAAAGAATTACTGGAATTGATCAAAAATATCT
Organism: Ibycter americanus; assembly: GCA_035590275.1. NCBI lineage: Eukaryota > Metazoa > Chordata > Aves > Falconiformes > Falconidae > Ibycter > Ibycter americanus. The sequence continues at coordinate 41,476,377 of JAVJGI010000060.1, read as the reverse complement.
AGGCTGGTAAGGACGGGATGGGGAAAACCACTATACATAAGTATAGCTTTTTAGTGACTGACTTATTTCAACATCCAATGACATTTAGATTTATTATGATGACTCTGAAAAGTAGTCAAATTCAAATTGTCAAAACATGATGGCTTGCAATGACAGTGAGTTCAACTCTTACATCTGAGAAATTAGGCTAAAAACGTAGATACCATATATATTTAAGCAGGGAGAACAATTTGTACTATGAAAGAATTGAACTGACATTTTGGCATTTCTATTATAAGACTTTTAGGAATAGTATGCACCTAGATGCAAAAACATGGGAGCAACATGTTCAGAAAGAATTTGATTCTGGCCAGACCAGTTTCCCCAAAAAAGGAATTTTTGCAGATGACTGGATTTTTTTAAATATTAATTTTTTATCTGTAAAACTTAGGCTATCTTAATGAAGCACAAGAGACAGCAAAAAAATAACTTTGCCATATTAATGCCATATTAAACCAGAAATTTTAAGAGGGATAGATTTGTTTATTTTAAAGTTGGAAAAAAGAAGAAAAAAAAAAAGGAAAAAAAGAGTAATATCTACCTGAACAGCAGATTGATTTAGTGTCTCACTGTAAAACTTTTAAATGAAGAAGACATTAACAAGCTACATAATTACGTGGGATTACATGTAAATATAAATACCACATGAACTCTTAACACATTAAACACATATTAATTTCAGTCCCAGGGGCACAGTTTTTTTCTCCTACACTTAAATCTTTATCCACAACAGAACAAAGAAGAAAATGTTCCTTTTTTAAACTAACTTAACAGTGTGTTCTGCCGCTGCTATAAAATAGAGCATGAATCTTCATAGTCCCAATTCTGCAGTAACTGAGTCAAGAGGATATTCATTATTGGCTTTGGTCAATTGCACATTGACCAAGTATATGCTTTGTATGTAAAAGCCACAATAAAACACTTTTAAAAAAAAGTAGTGGTGAAATAGCTGCCATTCTTATATTTGAAGGAGTTAATCACTACCTGTTTTATTATAATTCTTTGCTGCTAGGTTGTAGGTTTAAAACAATTGATTTTTGGAGTTTTATCTTTGACAGTTTCTGGTTTATGATACAGACAAAGCATCTCACGAATAAAAAAATCCTGTAAATTAGTGTAAGAATTTTCTTTTCACAGTACTTCACTTTTAGAAAGAATACAGATTCACAGCATTACCATTATATGGGCTTCCTGCAATCGGTAAAAAGGAAACGGCACTCAATGCACACTCAAAAAAAATTCATAAAATTGCACTAGCTGTAGGATAAAAGTAAAGAAACAGCTTTTCTTTCAACAACTTACTCCATTACATTCACTGTTTCTATAGAACATCTAGTTACTTATGCTATAGCACACACATATGGAGCTGCTTATAAGTGTACATAAAGCGAGCGTAACAGAGCAGGCTACTGAAATGCCAGGAATTTTGAGGCTTTCAATACGCATTAAAGGCTATCTTGTCCTGTTTCTCACAAAGATTTGAGATAAGCTATAGATACATCAAGGAAAGAAAAGGAATTGTTTGGGGAGGAGGTGTGTGGTTATTTTCAGCACATCTAGTTTGCTGATGCAAAAACGTGCTTTCTCCCAGTCCAGCAGAAAAAAAATCAGTGGACCAAACACTGCCTCTCAGCTTGGCCACTGGAAAACCAGAATAAGCACTACTACAATGGACATTAAAGACTATAGGATTATGGGATATGTGAGTGACATAAGGTACGTGGGCAGTCCAGCACAACCTAGATCCAGAGGCTCCATTCAAGCTATGCCTGAGACTGTGTTCCTAAGTTTGTCCTCTCCCTAGCAGGCATATGAGGCCTTCAAGCTGTCTGGAAAACTTTTTACTACACACAGCACAGCTACACCTTAATGTTAACAACCCCCCCACCCCCCACCCCACCCCCACCCTAAAATAAAACCAGAAGAAAAGGAGGAAACTACAAGAAGATAGAGCCACATTACTGCATGTTCCACAAAAAGCTGAACAGGACAAGGAAAAAAAAATGCGAAGAACCTGAATTAAATCAATATGTGTGATTCAGAATCTAACACTTAACTAATAATGCCCTTGTTAATCACAGGCAGACAGCACTTTCTCCAAACTCCAGAAGAATTAAAAAAGAAAAAAGAAAACCCTAAAAGCCCAGCAATTTGAAGATTAGATTCTTTAAATACAGCTAGGTGGTATATTTACATCCAAGAGAGTACATGCATACTAATTAATTAGAGATGATATAAAAACAATCTGAAAAGTTATATAAAAATATAGGTTGCATATACTCAAATAATACCAATTTTCCATGAAGGACATTCCTTATAATAACAGGACTCAGTCTTACAGATCTTTTCTCCCACAGGCTCCCAGCTACAGTTTACTCTGCTGAACTGAATGTCACATAGGATGGTATTCATCTGTTCAAGTGTAGACACATACATATAAGCTGGTCATTTTGACTCTGTTAATAATCAAGGAAGATGAACAGACAGTTATGGGGTATGATTAGTCTCAAAGAAAACAGCTGAAAATGACGGATGAATCACACTTTAAAAGCATCTCCTCTTCATTAACAGGAGAGTAAAGTGATTAGTTCAGAGTGTATATTTGGTATATTGTAATAGGGTATATTCCATTTGTTAGCGGAGATCAATCTTCTTCAGAGCGAAATGGTCACAGTATAGAAAAATAATTAATTTAAATATTAACTTAAAATTCATTTTACTACTAACACATTATAAATTATAATTGTTCCTTATTTTTGTAGCAGTATTTAAATTGATAAAAAGGAGGTGGGGGTGGGGAAATCAGAATTTTGACTTCAGAATATCTGGTCATTCTGACTCTGCAGTTGTACAGACTTGTTTAGAAAATGAACAGAAAGTTCATTACAGAGCACTTGAGTGCATGATCCAGTTTTATGCTGCTTGTCTTGATCCTTATTTTTTATACGTTTCCAACTGAACCATAAGGGTGAAAAATTAAAGCAATTATGCTTGTCTTGGAGGGCATTAACATATGCATTAAAAAAAACCCCAACATTCTCATTTGTGCTTTTTAACTCTAGTAGTTGCACTTAACAATGCCTTCAAAGTCTGTTTTGAATAAGCTAGCTGTGAAATATGAAGTTTGACAGACATACTCTAGAAACAATTGCTAAAGAAAGGGAAATAAAGAAACAACATGGTTTTAATAATGCCACAATGCTCAAAAATTATTTTCATATAACATCTAATAGAAAAAAATACTTTTCATATTTAATGCTGTTTCAAATTTTCTTAGCTAAAGGTAGCCAATGTCATTACTTGTCAACCACGTATTTTCAAAGAATATCTGGAAAAGATAGTGATATTTTAACCATATTGAGAATTATATTTATACTCAGATAAGTGTTCTCTGTTAGTAAATTCCTCTGTATCAGTTTTTTAAGTGGAAGAATGTTTCTTGCTTACCTATTTTGAGACAGCAAAAGAATCTGCAATAGAGGCAACCAATACAAAGAAAGCATTCTCATAGCAGAAATGCTATTGTCATCCAAACACAGTTCTCTTAGGAGAACATGATTTTCCAGTCTTGGAAGCTAAACAGAAAAGAGATGGTTATTTAAAATTAATGTAAATTAGAGAAACAATAATGGAATGCTTACCAGATGCTTTTCATAAATCATTACTAAATACAAGCAAAAAACACATTTTGGATATATGTATTATTTCCTTGTAATGTACGTACCAGTTGTCACACATAATTTGTATGAATCAGGTGGTGAGTATTTTTTTAATGTCTTCTACCTAGTCTAAATAGTCAGTACAGGGGGAAAAAAAAAAAAGAAGGGAAAAAAAAAAAGTCAAGAGCCCAAGAGCCACAGTCTTACTATTTTAGCCAAGCAGTTATTTGCTGCTTATTGACAGTGGTTTTCCTCTCTCGGATTCGTAAGAGAATCATTGTCAGTAAATATGACTAAGTGTACAGCTAGCAAACTACTTTCCTATTTTAAAGGCTGCAGCACAGACTTCAATCAACTTCTGGAAGATCAGCATACACTCAAACAGCCTGAACTACTACTTACACATAATGATAATAACATTTTGTTACATTTTAAAAAGAGAATCAGCATCGTGTAATACAAACTGAAGACTAGATGCTGTAAACAAAGGAGGGAAATATTACTGAGGGGCCAATTTTTCAAGGACTCAGGAGCAAGAAAGTACTTAACTGTTAGCCATTTCGATCTTTGAAAAACCTCCCTCTAACAGGGGAAGAAAAAGCCTACTACCTAAGAGCATGAAATATCCCACAGCAAACAATGAGTGCATGATCAGCATTCTGAAAAATATGACTTAACAAAGACGTATGCATAACAGCCACTGAATTAAAAGTTTTTACCTCCTGGAGGTTATTGCCTTGCAACTTCAGAATTTGAAGTAGGCCACAATTCTCAATGCCTTCAACTTGTGTGAGATGATTAAAAGAGCAGTCTAGGTGAACAAGAGTAGGTGCCGCACAAAGACCTTTTGTGCTGATTAACTGATTATGGTCCACAATTAATTGCTGAAGATTTTTCAATGACTCCAGACCACCTGAAAATTAAAAATTTTAGCTGAATCAAGCCATAATGAAATAAAAACCTGTTGGTTTTCAAATACTAAGAAAACTGAACTTTCAATATATTTACAGTATCTATAGTAACCATTAGTATTAGTCCTGTATAAGGTTTAAAAACAGTTACTGTACTTTGACCCTATCCAATATACAATGCGTACAGTTCAAATTTCTGATCCTGTTAACCAAGCAATAATAATAGTTCATAACTTCTTTAGCACTTCTGTTGGAACAGAACATTCTTTTAGTGATAAGCTATATTTATTATGCTTTAAGCATTTTATAACTGTTACTCAGAACCTATGGGCTCTGTGAAATGCTAACAACCCTCTTGAAATCACCCTTCAGAATGGAAACAGTATTTATGTTTAAAAGTTATTTTTTATAATTTTTAAAAGATTTTTTTTAAAAGTTATCAGCAAGGTGAGAACAAATTGCATTAAAACTTAGGCCGACATCACCTCTATTATATAAGTGCATCTTGTTTAAGGAATTATGTCATAAAATGTTTTTAATGAAGAAATTTATAAATTTCTTGTGCCTTTAAGTATAAAGCTGTATTTCTAGAGCCATTACACTCTCAACAGATTTACTCCTGCCAGCTAAGTGCAAAGAGCAAGATCATGTGTAATATCTACCCCAAAAAGATGCAAAGGAAAAGGTTCCTGTCAGTGTCTGTTCCTTTCACAGAACTTTTCCCAAATCATCCTTTTACAATGGCAAAAATCACACGGTCTTTCCATGGTCTT
>JAVJGI010000060.1:41450760-41470895 GCA_035590275.1 Ibycter americanus | reverse complement strand
AAGTATAAAGCTATACTTCTATAGCCATTAGACTCTCAACTTACTCCTGCCAGCTATTGTAAGAGCAAGAATGTGTGCCATCTCTAGCCCCAAAAGACACAATGGAAAAGTTTCCTGTCAGCATCTGTTTCTTTCACAGAATTATTCCCAAATAATCCTCTTACAACAGCAAAAATCACTCTGTCTTTCCACGGTCTTACACATGCTAGATATTCTGCAATGGCACTGACGCTTCTGACTTGCTACAGGTCCAAGCAGTTTTTCTATATCTCTGTAGTAAAATGCCTGTGAAGGGACACCCTTTACAAAACAAATCTAAAACAAGGAATTTCTGAATTTACTTTTCTTTCATGTATTCTTCACAGGATTATTTGAGGTAATACTTGGTCTCATCTTTCTGTCACCAAGACTTCCCAAGTTCCCAAAGGAAGTTGAGAAAGCTTTGCAGAGCTGAATGTCTTTGTGATTGTCCTCTGAGAATAAATTGGATTATGAGACCAGAGACCAGTTGGTACCATACGTTATTGAGAATACAGTAGAGGAATTAAAAAAGAAAATTATCCGTAAGGAGAAAACAGAAGTAAAAAAATAAATGCCAAAACTAGCAGTACATTTAAAAAAACCCCAATCAAATATAGGCCTTCAAATCACATTAATTTAAAAATAGAATGCACCTAGTGGAAATAACACAGTTGCCTGATACTAAAGAGATAGCATCCTAAATCTAAAACAACTATCCCATGCTGTAACTTCAAACCCCTGCTTTAGGAAATAAATATCAAACCTTTAATTATTCTGAAAGAATTGCAAACATGCCCATGACGTACTATTCTGACTGCAAGATACTGGTCTACATTCTTTTATGCTTGGATAAAAATAAAAAAGGAACCAGCACCATCTAGTGGTCTCAAAAAAATATCGTTTACAGACAGAATTAACAGCTCCCAAGTCTTCTTCACAAGAGCAGTCCTTAAATGTCCACTTTTAAGTTATCAGCATACCAGTACCGGAAACTTTAAAAGCTCTGAATTAGTCTGGAGTAGGACAAAGAGGAGAGACTGCACACACAGTAAGAAAAGGCATGAAGTTTATACAGGATCTGGAAATTTCCTATTCTGCATGCTGCACAAAGCACCTTTTCTACATCTCCTTCTCCTCATCTGTCTTGTTTAATTAGACTGAATGTCATTTGGAACAGACATGCCAAGGCTATATACAATGGGATCACAATCTATTCTGGAACCATCAAATGCAGTCCAACAGAAGTATACACAAGAGAGAATAATGTAATACAAACAGATGGTATTTTAATGTTTCTTCTGCACACATGCAAAATTAAAAATAAGCATGAAAGTCTGCACATTTCCAGAAGATATTGTCTGTTTTACATATGATGGAACTAACAACAGCTATAGCAGTATATGGAAAAATGCATTCTGTTGAAAAACATATGGTTTCAGCAAGATTTGTGGAGAACCTTTATATAAGTAGCTCTTAGCAATTTGCAAAGCGCAGCTGGAGTCTGTTAGCTAAGGACTTTATCTTAGCTATCAATACAGTTCTGAAATAACTTCTATGTGGGACAAAGATGAATGACAAGAGAAGAGTGAAAGCTGACAGTGAACATGAAGATGAAAAACCACATAAAAAACCCGCCCAAAACTGAAAGATGTCTGATTAAAAAAAAACCCTCTATGTGCTTTCTTAAAAAAAGTAGGTCCAAAGAAGCATTTATGACTATCTACAGTTATGCATTGCTATTCTTAGCACTGCCAGGATTTTAGCCAACACACTCTGGCAACAGACATCCTACAAAAAAGCATATTCTATGACTCAAGTCAAAATTGTGTAAGAAAATTGTTAAGTAAAGCATTCATTTTCCAAATACAAACATATGCACGGAACTTCAGTGTATTGCTGACACAATTACTTGATTTTTGATCAGTTCTTAACTGGAAAGGCATAACTGAGACATATTTCTCATAATTTTACTGTTATTTTTAAGGCTTTTCTGGCAACTCTAATTTTTCCGCTACTGATGCTATATTTCAATGAGAGGAGAAAAAAGAAAAAAGAAATCATAATATGCTTGAAGTTTCCTACAATAAGTTATTAAAACAGGAGTATTACAAACATAAATAAGCCTTCTTAGGAAAAAAACTTAGGAAAAGCTTTATTAAAGCTGAATAAATGGAGAATATTTCACAGTACTGCAGCTTCCAAAATTGCTGAGGGACATCCTGCAGGATTTACAGATGGGAGGGATACATTAACTTCTTAAACCCCATAAATCCATTTTTGTGCATTCTATGTGACTACTTACAACCAATATGTTTTTGTATGAAATAAATCCTGTATTATACACCTGTTTTAACCAGACATCCTCAAAGCAATTCTGGAGAGCAGAAAGACAGATTCCAAGCTGAGTTTTGTGAACATTTACCCACTTAAATTCACTAAAGACTCAGTAAACATTGCAGCACACTGCACAAAACAGAAAGCGCAAGAGGATTTTACTCCACTTGGCCTGTACAAAGATACTACATTCCACACAGATGCCACATTCCTAAATGCCACCAACTAATACTGCATTATTCTTATGGTAATGTTGTGGACACTTATCAAATGAAATAAATCTGAATAAGAATCTTATCCAGCATTATTTGCCACAAGGATACTGATGAAGCTTAACCAGTTAATTTAATTGTTTCTTATTAGGGTAGTGATATGCTTTAACAGTAAACATGGATATTCCAGTACCTTTATTCTCAGGTATTACAAACTCGGTTCACAAGTACTAACATTCCATATTTGCACATATTAGCAAAAAATATTAAAAATATCACCATTAAACCCTCTAAATCTACAGATTATCTTTTTTAAGCTTTCACATTTCCTGTTTGTTGTGCCTTGTTATTTATCATGGAATCACATTATCCATGTTCATACTGTTTCAGTCTCTTTTTTTTTTTTTTAAAAGTGCAAACTGTTTCTTTGTATGATTTTTTTATGTGAATGTGTTTCATCTGTCACCTTAATAATTGTTCTACATTATTTTCCTGCTGGACAGCAGGAAAAGAAAGTATATCCACATACTCTAAAGAACATTAAACACTTAAATCAAGACAAATAAACCATAGAATCGTAGAATGGGTCGGGTTGGAAGGGACCTTATAGATGGTCTAGTTCCAACCCCCTGCCATGGGCAGGGACACCTTCCACTAAACCAGGTTGCTCAAAACCACATCCAGTCTGGCCTTGAACACTTCCAGGGATGGGGCGTCCACAGCTTCCCTGGGCAACCTATTCCAGTGCCTCGCCACTCTCACAGTAATGGATTTCTTTCCAACATCCAATCTAAATCTACCCTCTTTCAGTTTAAAGCCATGACCCGTTGTCCTATTAATACATGCCCTTGCAAAAAGTCCCTCTCCAGCTTTCTTGTAGATCCCTTTTAGGTACTGAAAAGCTGCTATAAGGTCTCCCTGGAGCCTTCTCTTCTCCAGACTGAACAACCCCAACTCTCTCAGCTTGTCGTCATAGGAGAGGTGCTCCAGCCCTCTGATCGTCTTTGTGGCCTTCCTCTGGATTCGCTCCAACACGTCCATGTCCTTCTTATGTTGGGGGCCCTAGAGCTGAACACAGTACTCTGGGTGGGGTCTTGCGAGAGCTGAGTAGAGAGGGGAGAATCACCTCCTTTGCCCTGCAGGCCACACTTCTTTTGATGCAGCCCAGGATTCAGTTGGCTTTCTGGGCTGCAAATGCACGTTGCTGGGTTATGTTTATCAAAATCAAAACTGAAATCTCCTTATCTCCTTTCCATTCCCAGCTCTGCACTCTTTCCAAGTAACATCTTTATATTTAGCACAAACTAAGAGTACAACTAGAAAATCACTTTTTCAGATTCCATGTTTCAACTTATACAAAATTAATTAGTTCATCATACGCAATTTTTTTCCTAGGCCATAAGATTTCATTTCCATAGACAAATCTCTGAAGATTTATCTCTGTTAAGACTATAATACTGATGTTATATAGTCATCTGTATTTTGGTGGCCTTTACAAATTTCACAGCATGTCACGCACCAAAACCTAGGTCCCTAGAGTACAGGGAGGCTGTTAAATATAGTTCCATTCTATCTGCTGTGTTGCCTTCTTGAAGGAAATTTGCGACTCTCAAGCCTTGTGAGCTCCCTTTCAAGTAAAGATCTGGGAATTTACTACTACCTTTTCCCAACTGTTAATGTTGCTTTTGGAGGACCACTAACGGTCTTCCCTCCATACATACATCATTCTAAAACCAAAAAACTGGCTTTGCCACTTACATGCAGCAAAGCTCTTGGTTATTTTCACTGCACTACATTTCCCTGACCTTCTGTCAGTAGAAAAGGCTCTGGATCCTGATCGCATCTCTACCAAATGTACATAACACAAGGCGCACAATGCAATATTTTTGGCTTGCCAAAAGCTGAGACACAGTATCTACCCCTTAGGCAGTTTACAGTCCAAGTGGCAGTACAAATAAAGACGCAAACACTCGTCCACTACATGAAAAATTCCTGGCTGGCCTACAGAAAGCATCTATCTCCTGGCAGAAGGATTTCATGTATTGATGCAGCTGTTGAGTGGTCTGGGTGCATGTAAATTCTAACAGGTTGACTGCTTGCTAAAGGTACACCTATTGCCTGCCAGTTGTTGGACTAACAAATACAACAAACTGCCTTTGTAAATATATTAAGGGTTGCCACACCTGCTGTGCCTAAATGATTTGCATGATTTTACCTTAGACTCATTCTTTTTTTCTAGCTTTTGTGCTATGAGCAGCAATGAAGAGCCAGAGTGGGAGGGAACTACAGAATAACAGTTTGGAGCTAGAATGGGCAGCATTTTAGTAGAAAGAGAGGCCATGGTCCAGTCTTAGCATGATTCACAGAGTCAGACAAATACAATTTCTATATAACTACTTACTGTGTCAGTCAGGAACACACAGGAATTCTCCGCAGTTGCAAGGCTAGGCTTTATATTAATTGTTTCTGTAGATAAACTGAACTTAGACTACTCATATATTCCAACTGAGTTAGTGCAGGTAATACTAGGGGCCCTCCTAGAAAGATTTTTCATTCTCTTTGCCTGACAATAGTTACTTGACCTGGTAGACGGAATACACGGCAATAGCTAAGTCATGCTACAAATAAATTGAAGTTGAGTATGCTTTAAAATGCAGGTCTGTTCTAAGTCTGTTTCCTCATTCTCCTTGGGCTTAGCAGTTGGCTGGCCCTGAATCCAAGGGAAATAGAATTCTGAATATAAACAGCACAAATATTGTTATACAAACTGGAATAATTTTACATTAATTTTCTCACCAATTCGGGTGATTTTATTATAGGAAAGTTCAAGATTTTGGAGACTTATGCAGCCATCTAAGCCACAAACTGATGAAAGATGGTTCTTATTCAGAACAAGAATACAGAGATTTTCTAGATTTTCACAGCTGATCATCCGAATGTTGTTTTCCTGCAATAAAGGAAAATGAGAGTATTAAATAACATCTGAAGTGAAATAGCAGAATTAAGTGCAAAAATATGGTAGATTTTCATCATTGCTTATTTTTATCCCAAACTTCTAGCTAGGAGCAAGGGCATCTCTATTTTTCCCATTAGGAAAATAAATTGATAAATGAGTCATAGAAACTGCCTTTTGTGTCCTGCTGGGATAGAACAAAAGTGTATCTCAGACTTCATTCTGGCTCTGAAAAAGCCCAGAAGTTAAAAAGTGTAAGGAGAAGTTAAGCACAGAGTGGTCTTTTCCATATACACTGTCCTAGCTTCCCAAACCCTGGGAGACTGAGCTAAAAACTACATAGAAACCATCATATTTACTAGGCACGAATGAAGACAGCTATGACTTTGCTGGAATCCTATTTACTAATAGCAAAAAACTGCTTTTAAAGTTATTTTGGTCACAAACACTGTCACTGTTCTCAGTTAATGTTCTTCTCCCAAAAGATCTTCCTCTTTTAATAACCCTTTCCCCAGGCCATTTAATAATGCTTCCTCAAATTTTTATTTCACTATTTGCTGCCCTTGCTGTTTTCTTCTGTTTTTCACCTGCAGATGCTCAACAAACAAAACTTGAATTCCCTGCCTTTGTGACAAACTGATTAAGCCAAAGAGTCTAATTCCTATTCCAGAATTAACATGCTGACTAAATTAAGGTGCTACCTTCAGCTGCAGGCAGAGATGTGTACAGGTTTTCCTTTGGAAGCTGTAACACTGATTCCTGCCCTTGGACAGCCCCTTCAGTTGTCTCAGTAAGTTAAAGCAGAGAACTGATATGGCTTAAATGTTAGGTTTTCTATCAAATGAAACGAGAGGTAATATCAAGTAGGAACGAGTCTCCAAGGGAAACAGAAGCAGCTGCTTTAGCTATGTGAGAAATAACCATGAAACAATCTTGGACTGTTTCAAATGTCACAAAAGAGGCTGTTTCTTCATTAAGGTTGAATGGAAGACAACTGCCACATTAGCTGGTACAGCAAAAGTATAAAGTATTATTATTAGCAATATATATAATTATTAAAGTATTAATCAAGCATACTTAAAAGTATTTCTAAGGGTCTTCTCCCTAAATAAATTATCCTGAAGCATCCCAGTAAGGCAATCCTGTATATGATTTAAAGCATAATATTTTAAAATAAAAAAAACCCAACAAACTAACAAAACAAACCACACAACCAGAACTGTTCTGCAAGAGACAATATCTGATCTAAAAAAAAAAAATCATATACCAACCTTAGTAGGACTGGCAGCTTACACCTTCATACTAATACTTTGCTCTTATATTTTGAGGTACCCAAAATTATTGAATCGGAGAAATGATGTTCTGAATAGATAAGAAAACTGAGGAAAGGACACAGGTATTTCAATCTGCCCTATTGCAAAGCTCAAGTTACTGCACAGACAACATTCCTCTAACTGTAATTATTATCAGTTCTCTTCTCCTAATTTAATTAAAAAAACCCCAAATGAACAAAAGCCCCGTACTTTGGAAAGAACACCAGTTGCTGAGCATGTAGAAACATTCAAGATTTCTACAGATAACAGTCATAGAATCGTTTGGGTTGGAAGGGACCTTATAGATGGTCTAGTTCCAACCCCCTGCCATGGGCAGGGACACCTTCCACTAAACCAGGTTGCTCAAAACCACATCCAGTCTGGCCTTGAACACTTCCAGGGATGGGGCGTCCACAGCTTCCCTGGGCAACCTATTCCAGTGCCTCGCCACTCTCACAGTAATGGATTTCTTTCCAACATCCAATCTAAATCTACCCTCTTTCAGTTTAAAGCCATGACCCGTTGTCCTATTAATACATGCCCTTGCAAAAAGTCCCTCTCCAGCTTTCTTGTAGATCCCTTTTAGGTACTGAAAGGCTGCTATAAGGTCTCCCTGGAGCCTTCTCTTCTCCAGGCTAAAACACCGCAACTCTCTCAGCTTGTCTTCATAGGAGAGGTGCTCCAGCCCTCTGATTGTCTTTGTGGCCCTCCTCTGGACTCACTGCAACAGGTCCATGTCCTTCTTATGTTGGGGGCCCTAGAGCTGAACACAGTACTCTGGGTGGGGTCTCATGAGAGCTGAGTAGAGGGAGAATCACCTCTGTCGACCTGCTGGTCACGCTTCTTTTGAAACAGCCCATGATATGGTTGGCTTTCTGGGCTGCAGGCGTACACTGCTGGGTCATGTTGAGCTCATCAACTAACTCCCTCACGTTCTTCTCCTCAGGGCTGCTCTCAATCCATTCTCTGGTCAGCCTGTGTTTGTGTTTGGGATTGCTTCAACCCATGTGCAGGACCTTGCACTTGGCCTCGTTGAACTTCATGAGGTTCACACAGGCCCACCTCTCAAGCTTGTCAAACTCTCTCTGGGTGGCATCCCTTCCCTCCAGCGTGTTGACCACACCACACAGGTTGGTATAATTGACAAACTTGCTGAGGGTGCACTTAATCCCACTGTCCATGTCGCCGACAAAGATCTTAAACAGTGATGGTCCCAATACTGACCCCTGAGGAACGCCACTTGTCACTGGTCTCCACTTGGACACGAAGCCATTGACCACAACTCCTTGAGTGCGACCATCCAGCCAATTTCTTATCCACTGAGTGGCCCGTCCATCAAATCCATATCTCTCCAGTTTAGAGGCAAGGATGTCACGCAGGAGAGTGCCAAATGCTTTGCACCAGTCCACGTAAGTGACATCAGTTGCTCTTCCCTCATCCACCAACGCTATAATGCCATCATAGAAGACCACCAAATTTGCTAGGCATGATCTGCCCTTAGTGAAGCCATGCTGGCTGTCACCAGTCATCTCCTTATTCTCCATGCGTTTTAGCATAGTTTCCAGGAATATCTGCTCCATGATCTTGCTGGGCACAGAGGTGAGACTGACTGGCCTAGTTCCCCGGGTCTTCCTTTTTTCCCTTTTTAAAAATGAGGGTTGTTTCCCTTTTTCCAGTCAGTGGGAACTTCACTGGACTACCACAGCTTCTCAAATATGATGGATAGTAGCTTAGTGACTTCATCTGCCAGTTCCCTCAGGACCCATGGATGCATCTGGTCAGGTCCCACGTACTTGCATGCCTTCAGGTTCTTTAGAATCCGATCTTCTGCTACAGTGGGCAGTTTTTCACTCTCCCAGTCCCTGCCTTTACTTTCTGTGATTGGGGCAGCGTGGCTGGAGCATGTGTCAGTGAAGACTCAGACAAAAAAGTCATTGAGTACCTCAGCCTTCTCCATGTCCCAGGCATATTAACTTTCTTGTGAATTGGTGTTATTAAAGCACATGAAATAAAAAATGTGAATAGAGTTGCTTCATGTAAACTGTCAAGTTCTGGAATTAAGATGCATCACATAGCAAAATGTTCTCTTTAGTCATTAAATTTATAAGGCCATGTAAGACACTGTGCAGTAGCAAGTACCTGGACATTATGTCTCTAGTTTTACTCAATATACTGTTCCTTGAGCATATATGCGAGTAATTTTAATATTCAAGGTGTGTATTGCAAAGGACTCTTCCTTCTACCTACTCCTGCATAAGTTGAGCGTCTGCTATGGTGACCACATCTGCCTACTCATGAATCAGAGAGACTGAAGTAACAAAGATCTATCACTGTGCCATACCTAACACTAATCCTAGACTGATACTATCATGCACTTTTCTTAGTATATCTTGATTCATTTGCAGGATGTTGCTTTAGTACAATGCACATTATTATATGCAATGCAAATCTGGTTGTATAACTCTGGGGATATTCCTACAGTCTTAAGGCACTACAAGTTATATATTCAGTTAGGTGCAACTGCACAGCCAACTAAGCAGCAAAACGGGTAGTCCTCCTGGGTTATAATAAAGAATCAAACACACTTGGTACCTCCACATTGATATACTTTAGGTCTTTGCAGCTACTTAGTCCTTCCAGTGCAACTAGTCCACAGCGCCTCAGAGTCAAAACTTGAAGATTTGAACACTTGGATAACACTGAGAGGCTGCAAGCTGGCAAATCTTCAAGTGTAAGTGTTGTGACCTACATGCATTTATTGATAAACAAAATTAATTGTTTGTATATTGAACATTCATTGTACAATGTCACATTTTGGTTATTTTCTTTAAAAAAAGAGACCAAAACTGCATTCTACTAACACTTTAGAAAATGCAAATAACTAATGTTAATACTTTCATATAGAAAAGGATGGCAACATTGGGTTTGATCTGTTAAATGGGAGAAGTTATTACGAAAACAATGTTTGATTTTAACATCCACCTTAAAATAAACACAACTGATACTTTGGTAATGACATTGCTTTTGAATGGATGGAAGATTAACACTGAGCAAAACAATTAATAGTGTGAATTGTTTCCCATCATACTATCATAAATAATGAGTAAGTGACTGTGCAAGAACAGACAAAAATAGTTCAGATTAAAAGTTTGTGTAGTCTAGTATGTCATCAGAGTGGATACCAAGACAGGAGCACAGAGCAAACATACAGTGGTAAGTTAGTAAGTGATAGGAAAACTAAGTGCTGGGAACCAAGAGATGTTCTTTATGGCAAAACACCATTTGTAAGCTGATCAGCAATGACTTGCTTCTGGAAGAGACTAGTATTCTCAAAACTCTGGAGGGGCTAGATGAGCAGGAGCTGAAATGCAGAGCCCCATACAAAGGCAAAACCATGCTAATTTAGCAGAAAATAGGAGCTAGGAGCTCCTGCCTTTTATAGGCTTAATATACTATCAATCATCTGAAGACTAATACCACAGCAGTGTGCTCCACAGTGCTCATAGGAGTTGAAAAGTGATTCTCATTGCCCACTTGTACAGAGGAACTCTCACTCTCACTGAGATCTATAACCTGCTCTTTCAAAACAGCATTCTGCTGATATACAAGGAAAAAAAATAACGGCATGGCTTACCATTTCATTCTAAATCTTCTATATAGTTACCTGCAGCAGAGTACTCCAGGGGCCACGATGAACTATCTTTTGTGTACTTAGTGAAGGCATCTTGCTAAATGAACTTTTCCTTGGGTTTTTTTTAATAGTTGCTTGCTTTCTTTGGTTTTCTTCATATACTTTAGACCAAGATTTACATGTGTTCATCCAGTTTATTCTCTTCTTTTCGATGTCATCAGGAAGAATTAGTCTACTGGAACACTCAGCTACATCTTGAATTCTGTCCCAGGTCTCTCTGACTTCCTCATTAGCATCTCCCATCAGAAACATAGTTTTGTTCATTGTGTCAGACTGAGAAAACTGATCCTTGACTTCTCTAGTACTAGCATCTGGCTTGACATTTGGTGGACTGCTGCATATATTGTTTGTCTTATTTTCTGTCATGTCTTTAGCTCCAAAATTAACAGATTCATTCCTGGAAGTATGACTATCTGGAGCTTTATTAAGATCTCTAGTTTTTGAGTAATCTTCTTTTACATGTAGTACTGAATTCATGTATATGTTCTCATTATTTACTTGAGAAGAGTGTTCCCTCTTCTCTGAACCTAGCATATTTGGTGTTGGTGTCAAATTTCTTTCTGCTGGAATCATCCAACTATTTGCTTCATCCATCATTTCAGCCTGGTCTTCTTTTTGTTCTTCTACTTGTTTATTTAGTTTCTTCTTCTGTTCTCTTATTACTTTCATATTTTCTGTCTGCTTATCATTTTTTATGCTTTCTTTGTTTTCTCCACTGTCACTCATCACAGCTTTTGCTCTTTTTTCTCCTAGTTTTCTGTGTTCTTCTCTTCTTATTTGCAGCTGATTTTCTCTTTCAAGTCTCAGGCTTTCTTTTGTTTTCTCATATTCCTCACACCTCCTCACCCGTGCCAAATATTCCTCTCTTTCAGGTTCTTCTTGTCTCTTTTCTCCCTCTTCTTTTTTTTGCCTATTTTCTTCCATTTGCATCTTCATTTTTTCCTCTTTTTCTTTCATGTCTCTCTCTATTTCTTTTAGTATCTTCTGCTTCTTTTTTATTTCATCTTTCCATTCTTTTAAGATGGGAGCATATTTTTTATGGACTAAAAATGACCTAAATTTAGCTTGGATTTTCACAGCTGCTGTATTCTGTTGTTCTGCCAGGTGTTGTCTTTCTTTTGCTTTCTGCTTTTCCAAGGCCTTTTTCTCCTCTTCCATTTGCAACTGTAGCTTTGTGATCCATTCCTAGGCCAAACAATGAGGATATACTTCAAACGCTTTTAAAATAGGACAGGTGTTGATACATATTTATCATTAATAAACAGAACCTGGGGTATTAACTGTTCCAGAATAACATTTATTCCCAAATATATGATAGTAACCTCCCAGCCTTTTGACAAAAGCTTTCCTCATGTTGCATCATTTTGTCTCTCCAAGCTTTCTTTTCTTTCTGTAACTCATCTATTGCAGTTTGGTGTTTCTCCACAACAAATTAACATAAATGAATATTGTACAAAACCTGGAACGTCACAAAACACCCTCTTTCCAATCTCCTCCATCTTTTTGACTTTCTAACAGTCCACTTTTGTGAATGCCCGAATTAAAATGAGAAACTCAGTTATGTGAGCATGAAAATAAACAACTGGAAACTTGCATCAGTAATGCAGATTCGGTCATGTACTGAAAGATGCATACCTTCAGAGACTCAGCGTATTGGTACTGACCTAAACAACTGCCATCGTCCTCTCCAAATTCTGTACTACTACTGAAGATGACACCTACTCTTCTGAAACAACCATTCAAAGTACAGGTAGATAACAGAAACATTATAGAAACAAACACTCTGAAAGTAGCACAAACAGTCTCCCTTTAATTAGACTGGTATGATACTGATAATCTAAAAATCTTTCAAAAAGGAATTCTGTCCAGTAAAGCTAAAGACATTTTTTTTCACTGAAATTGTTTCTAAACAGAAAATGAAAGTTCAAGTCTATTTTCTCACTACTTGCAAATAAATAGCATTTCCCTCCTTGCCCAACATATTCTTGATCAGAAAAAAATCTCCAAATGATCTAGAATTACATCTGACTGAAAATTAGCAAACAGTAGGCACCTAAAAACCAGAGGCTGATTCAGAATCACATAATTCTTGGCGGAACCAAGATAAATCAGTACCAGCTAAATCAAATACACAGCAGGATATGCAGGAACCAGTACAAATAAACTAGCATTTCCAACTTGGAGCATGAAGTCTCCCAGGTGCCTAAGCACTGTTTTTTCATGCACATTCAGAAGTATGCTGTTCAGACAACAGGAGACTAGACTTCTAGATCATTCTGTAATGGGGGAAGTTAGTCACTTCTCTCACCTCCAAAAAGACTGCACTAGTGACAGCACTATCAAAGTGTCTAAATGGGGATGTGCCCTAACTTGTCTGGAGAAAGAAAGCCATTCTACATCCAAAAATGGTTTGTGACATCAAAGAGCAGAGGAAGCCTAATCAATTTTGCGGCCTGTTGAAAAGGGAGCTATATCAGACACTGAGGTGGCCTTCAGAGATCAAAAGTCTTTTCACTTACTGACCTCTTCTTTAATTTTGGTGACTTGAATTACCTTGCTGGGACTAAATTGCCCACTTCTTTCAGAAAGCTACAAATTAGTTAACTGAAAATGCAGTGTTAATGCAACTCTCAAAATATAAATTATTAGGCTAAATAATAAAATATTGTGGCCCCACATGTATAATGCCTGAGGGTTACATTTCCTCATGTTCTTATGCTCTTTTGTGGAGAGCTATCAAATTTTATCCCTCAGTATGCACCATGCACTACAGCAAAACACAACTAGATACTCTGAGAACGTGACCAGTCAACATATGGAGCCATGTTCTGTTGCAGCAGAACTCAGTAGATGAAGCCTGACTCAATTTCCCAGATACGGACAAGAAAACGGCATATTGTAACTTTTACCTAGATGAGGCACAGCACCAACATTTCTGAAATGAGTAATTTTGGTTCAGATTACTTCACCTACGATTTTTCAACTAAATGTGAAATTCGGTTGGGAGGTCCAAAGTAATGAAGTATTTTCTATTAAGGCACAGTGACTATTTTTCATTTGCAAATAATTTAGCACAACTCTCATTTCCAGTACTTTGGCTGGTGTCACAATATAAAAACTGAGTAAGGGCAAAGCCTAAAGAATAATTTAACATCTAGCATAGCAAATTCATTCACTGTTGAACAAAGCAGCAAACACATAAAAGCCAATGGATTATACTTATATAAGTCTTACATCTCGCTTTGGTATCACAAGGACAGTTATACAGTTTGGGATAGTACTCTCTTTTTCACATATCTTGAATTCACATAGTCTAAATGGGAACAGGTTGGCTTCAGCATCATTAATTACCTTATGAAGAAGCTCTAACTTTATTCTTTCAGCCTCAAATTCCTCCAGACGCAGCACCCTTCTCGTGTGTTCCTCTTCATTCTGTTTTTCCTGTGCTTCCCTCTCAGCTTTCCACTTTTTCCTCTTCTCATCTTCAATTTCCTTTTGTCTTTTCTCCCAGTGCTCAAATTGCTGTCTACAGTTTTCTTCTGCTTCACAGTGAGTAAGGCTTATGCTCATTTCAGCATCAGCTACGAATTTGTAATCAACCAAGCAAACCTTCTATTTAATTTCCTAGTAAGTATTGGGGGACATTAAACAGTCTTATTGACAAGAAAAGGATTCTGTGCTGACACAGCCAGCAATATATATCCCCAAGGAAATCAAAACTACAACATGAGTCTTTTCTATCAAAGAAGTTTTATTATCTTGATGCACAGTTACTGACTCTGCTACAATCGTACTTATTCTACCAATGTATATTTCAGGATTAATTCTGAAGCCAAAGTGTAATGTCTTCTGTGGCTATCAGCACGGGTTTTAAAACTGATGCACTCCACCTCAAAACATGTAAAGGGTACGGTGAAGTGAAACGTTCTCAGCCAGTGTGACTATAAAAAAATAAACGAAGTTGTGGCCACAGCACAGCCTGCTTAGTACCTCCAATCTGGCTTCCATTCGTATTCATAATTATTTAAATAATTTTGGGATAGTATTTTTTGAAACAAATTTCTATCAAGACATTAAAGACTAGGATAATTTTGTGATCCTGAAATGAGATAAAAGCACAGGCATTTGCTCACGTCCAGTTCATGAAATATCAAAATCTACTGCATACTGTGCTGTGTCATTCTTTACAAAGAATGTTATGATTGATACTTATGAAAACAGAAAGGCAGGAAACAGTGATATGACACTAAAAAGATCAGCTCAACCAAACGACTAATGCATTTGCTTACCTGTAACAAAATGGTCATCAGTGACCACTTCACTGGTGGACTGACTATTATAACCAGGTGTTGCAGCAATCTGCAAGTCTTCATTTTCGGTTTCAAATAGTACCTAATATAATTTAATATTGTCATTAAGAAACAAGAAAAATTTAAAAGCAGAACATTATAAAAAGCTTCCAGAACAAGAATAAGCTTTTCATGATATGACAAGCACAGTAATACAAAACCCACTACTGACTGGAATCCTTAGACATTGAATAATGCAAACGTATCCATCAAAATACTGTTTTTCTAGTGTAATAAATATTGGATTATTTCTCAAAATGCATAATATTTCTATGTGTTTTTTTAATATATTTTACATTTTGACTTGAAAAATAAATGTTTTGCATTTGGGATTTGTTTTACTTTCTGTGGAACTAAGCACTATTTATGCATTAATACTGTTATGCACATAGGGGAAGAGCTAGTTACAAAGTAAATTTTTAAGAAGTCTATGTGAAAATAATGCTATAGGCACAGATATTGCTATATTTATTTCATTGTTCTTACTGGCAAGAAGTAATCTATTCCTTCTCATTTATTATCTGATCATCACATGCTTGGGGCATATGCTAATATTTGTAATGCTGCTGAAGTCACATAAAGTAATTGTGCTGTTCTAAGCAATGGTCTTCTGAGAATCACGTTTGCAAAAGTGCTCCCAATAAAAGCCAGACAACAAATTAAAAGTGATTGAATTAAATACAGTTTTATGTTTTCCTTAGAACTTCAGCAAGTTATTTAATCGAATCATATGAAAATATAAAAGAACCCAGGTTTGTAACTCTTGATTTGTCTTTGAAAGTTACAGACATTATAATGTTTATATTTTCTACAAAATAATGGAATATATTAGGAGTAAGGCTAATAGTAGCACATCCTCCTGATCATCATAAAAGTAATGATTAGAGAAGTTTAAAATTGTTATCATACTATTGAGATAATATTTTGCAAATAATTAACAATAAATAGTTATTCGGTTTTGTTTAATTTTGGGTTTTGTGCTCAGCATGTCAACTACTGATACAGAGAATTTATTCCAAATTTTAAAACTTATAGATGTGGTGTATTATAGCTGATATCCCAGTTCTAAAGAACAGCATATACAAACTCATCTTAATACCTTATGGATAGTCTGACAGCAACAAAACTGAACATATCTATAGGTCTCCTCAGGAGGTCAACAAAGCAAGTGTAAATTATCTAAATTACTTAATAGAATTTTTTTCAATATAAATATTGTTTAAATAGAGAATACCTTTTTTTTAAATTGATCTGGATCTTCATTATATTCAGAAGCCAGTTCTGTCAAGTAATCTGAAGCATGGCAAGAAACTACTCCATAAATGTTACCTAAAGAAGAAATGAATATATTTTAGTACATAGAAAATCCCTTACCAGTACTCAGTTCTGCTCTATACTGCTTAGCTGCTATATTTCTTTAAACTAAAATAAAGCAGTTTTTCCTTTAAAACTCTTACATCCCCACCTCATTTTTACTCAAATATGTATGGGAGTCATTTCTCTACATTAAAAGCAGCAAATACATGTAACCAAAACACACGTTGATATTGTAAGAATCCAGTGACAGCAAGTATGAAAGAGAATTTCACAGCACAGAACACAGAACAACATGTTCTGTGTAGAAAAATACAGTAGAACTTGTATCAGATAGGTCAAAAACTGACAAAGAACTAAAAAAGTAATAAAAAAAGTGTCCATTACAAAAAAATGGATAGAAAGAAACCTTCCTCAACTATTAAAATATATTGACAATATTGAACTTTTGTTCACAAAGCCTGTTACACTAAATGAGTGTGAAACCCAAGATGATGTGAAAAAGAACAGAACAGCCAGCTCTCTGACACAGAGACTATGAGCTTGTCCTCAGTCACACAGCTAACACGGCAATATTGTTCTCCAATGACAAGGTCATTTCATTTAATGCTAGCTTGGATATCTCTAAAGACAGATTTTAAACATATCCTGTGGGGTTCAATTGTATCTGAACTCAGCTTCAGCTCCTAATGACTTCATTTCAGATTCTCATGAAGAGTCTGGCCCAGGTCCTGTTCCAGAGAATGATCCTGCAACTTACCTTGATCTATGGTTTAGCATCAGATGACTTTTTAGAAAAATTCAATTCATACTCTGATGTTAGACAGCATTGCATAGGTTTATTCCTAGAGATTTCCAGCATGCACTCAGAAGCTGATGCAATAGGTTTCACTGCTTGCTTTACTTAAACATTTTCATCGTTTTACCGATGATTATTAGTCAAACTTTGATTGGCAATACAAGGTGCATAAATATTTTATGTAACTGTGACCCCTGCTTACTTGTCGTTTCTTCATCTTCTAAGTCTTGTAGTATAAGTTTTTCAGCATCTTGATTTCTGTTCTTTATAAAGTTTAAATAGGAGAGAACTGATTCTGGCAAGTCATCTGAAATCTAGAAAAACACGGCATTTGACATAAATTCTACATTTTCATATCACAGCCATGACCAGAAGTAAATACTTAAGAACAAACTCACTTTTGGCTTCACATATAAAGCACTGATGGAGATTTAGTACCTGCTGCTAACAAAACTGTTCCCAGTTCCTGCACTCTTCCCATTGTCTTATCACCCACTGAACAATTAATAATTCTCATTTTTAATTACATTCTAATTAAGTTTTGATTGGAACACATTTTAGTAACTTATCTTCTACTATCTTCAGAAACATGTTTCAATTAACATTTTCTTTATAATTGTGTTGGACCAAGAAATTACGGAAAATGTTAAGACAAAAATTAATGAATACCTATGATGCACAGGATCTTTTTCTTAAAAATGTTCAGACTCTTTAGAAAATAAATTAATTTTAAATTTACTAATGTTTAATGTATGCATGCAAATCAGATGCTTCAACTTTCGTTACTGCATAGATACTTTCTATTCAAAAGACTGCCTTTTACTACAAGGATTTGGGAAAATGGACTGCCTTCTCTCAGATGTGTAAATTGAGCTAAACATTGCTGGCATTCAGCATGTAAGTGCATAAATAATTCTCACTGTTGCCTTTGCCTATCTTTATGTCATATTAAACATATGATTTATGGTCACATACGACCAATAACATGTACCTTAATATCCTATAGACCAATCCTTTTGCTACAAATCTGAAAGATTAAAATAACTGAAAAGGACCCAAATAACTGGTTGGATTTCAGAGGAAAATCTTTCCCCAACATAAGAAGCCATCCAAAAAGAAAGGACTTTAAGCACTACTCTAGATGAAATTAGTATCTGGAAGTCTTCAAACATAAGACAGTATCTTGTAAGATTTAAATAAAGAATCATTGGCTTATTCATCCATATTTAGTCTACCCCATCAGCTTTAATAAAATCTTCCAGCTTCAGAGGATTCTAAAACAAATCATTATCTCAGCATCTGATTTTCTTACTTAAGCAGAATGCCAATATCCATCTCATTTATTGGCTTGTCACCATTGGAGGTTACATTTTTCATGAAGCAATACTACTGAGACTACTTTTCAGAAGAAATCCTCAGGCTAGATATCTCAGGAAAAAATTCATTCATGAGATAGGCTTTCTAATGTCCATATTGCTTTCAAGCAGAAATAGAGTAAGTTTTAGCCCATTGAATACTTACTGTCTCACTGTCACTCAAAGCTTCTTCTGATACCTCTGTGTCAGAATCATCTGCCTCAAGGGAAGAAACAGTGATTCTGCTTAATTCAGTTTCTATTTCTTTTTCAATTCCTTCAGTATCTTCTGACATTCTGCTTTTCACAGTGTCTTATCTGCTTTCAAAGCTACACAAAGAAAAAATAAACTTTCAGCACTGCATGAACCAAAGAGTGTGCTCATTTAGCGCAAGTTTATTGAGATGTATTTATTGAACCGTTGGCTTACGACGTGAAAAGGAACGGCAGTTTGTTCTGAACAGCTCACTCCATACCAACAAGCAAAAAAGAAGAAAAATGTGAAGTTTGCAATATGAGAATCCGTCCTCAGTCTACCTCTCTAAATTTTGCAAGCGTTACAAAATTTGAGTGTTAAAAACCTCTGCCTGCTCGCTGCTCCTTGTGGATAGTATGAGTGCTATGACCTAAGCCCCACACGGGTTGTGGGTTGTTTTTTTTTTTTTCCCCCAGTCCTAGCAGCCGGAAAGAAAAAAAAAAAGCTTCAAATAATAAATACATATTAACAATTACAAAATAAGACTAAGAACCTAGGAAGCACTCCATGAAGTTGCAATGATACAGAGAAAGCCATGAGAAATGGCCCAATTCACTGAAGTACAAGAGTTTAGATGGATCATGATAGGAGACGAAGGGGTCCCTCACAGTCCCCCCATCCCTCTGTAACCCGGACCCCTCTCCTGACCCCTAGCCCCCATCAGGGGATAAGGGAGGCTGCCTAGATCCGCTCTCTCACAGGCAGCGAGCAACCCCTCGCCCCTCGCCGGCACCCGGAGCAGAAGGGCGGCGCTGACCGCACCTCAGCCGCGAAGGCGGGAAGCGGTCCCCCGCCGAGGTTAACTACACCTCCCAGCAGGCCCCGCGGCGGGGAGGCCGCCCGCCCGCCGCCGTTTCCCGGAAGGACCGCTGAGCCGCCCTCTGCGTGCTGGGAGTTGTAGTCCGTCCCTCACGGTACCTATAGCCCTCCGCGACCTACTCGGTGTAGCTACTCACTTCTTGTTCAGCCGAGGTCCCAGCGGAGCCCCCGCCTTTCTAGCTGACTGCGGAGACCGTCCGCCCTCCCGCCCCGAAATGCCGCAGGCCCTCGGCCAGACCCTCCGCGGGGAAGCCCAGAGCTCCGCCGCCGTGCTGGTAAACCGGGGGCGTCGCCACAGCAACGGGAAGCAGCGGCCGCGAAGGCCAGCGGGAAGGTCCAAACCTGGCGAGCGGCTGGCGGTTGGCGCCGCTGGGGCGGGGCGGACGCTCCCTGCGTCAGCCCGGGACAAAACAGCGCGCAGCCCTTTGTATAGTGTTTTCCTTTTTTTATTATTATTTAATTAATTTTAAGTAGTAGACTGGAATTCAGTGTTGAGAATAACTCGGAATCAGCAATGAATCGGAAAAAAAGAAAATAAACAGACCAAAGTATAGCAAAGGTGGATTAAAATACAATGGTTTGGCGTCCCGTTTGCCAGGAGAACTCCAGAGGCGTGAAAAATGAAAGCCCGCCAGGCATCCCTTCGCCATTCACAGCCGGGGCGCCGCGGTGGCTTGGGACGGCCGGCTGCCCGCTGGCGGCGGGGGCGGGGGCGGGGGG
>JAVJGI010000060.1:41430178-41450660 GCA_035590275.1 Ibycter americanus | reverse complement strand
CCAGGGCGGGGCGGGGGCCGGGGCGGTCGGGCTCAGGGCCGGGCAGCCCGGCCACGCCTGAGAGCTACGGGGGCTGCGGGCGGGCAGCCAAAAATGGGCGTTAACAAAAATTAAAAAAGAGTTCAGAGAAAGGCTCATACAAATTATGTGAGAGCTGGAGAAAAAATCTCCAGTAGTTGGAGCAGTAAAGACTCCACGCAATTCAGTCTAGCAAAAATCATGCGGGGCAGGGAGGGTGCAAATGATAATCATTTCAGTATGTAATGGTGTGTGTAGGGTATGCATCTGTCCGTAAAGTCTGATTACGAATACCAAGGTGCAAAGGCAGGTGTAACAGAAAAATAAGAGCTGAAAGGTAAAGACAGGTTTTACATAAAAAATGAGCACTTTTATGAGCAATGGGAAGGATCTGCCCAGGATGGTAGGAGCTTTTCCCATCTATTGCCGTTAAAATAAACCGAGTACCTTCTGAAAGACTTACAGATGTTAACTGCAAAATACAGGATTCAAGAGCAATCATTTACCATTTTGTCACCAGTGTTAATGGATGAGTAAGACATTTAAATCTTAAAACAATGGAAACATGCATTTGAAATCCACCCTGCGGGTGTCTCTCACTTCACAGGATGGGTGTCTCACTTCACAGGATCGTGTAAGCAGCGAACTTTTCAATGTGGTCAAGTCTTCAAGCGCTGAGTTGAATGTGCACTTGATACTTGTTTTGTAATGTGCGTTATGCTGTGATCATGGTGACCGAAGACCATGGGCACTGTGTCATGTCTTTAGCAAACAACTTCGCCAATAAAAAAGATATTTCTGTTGGCCTGTTGCCTGTAACCAGGAGGTCAGGACCAATCAACAGAAGAAAACTTCTCTATTGTAAGGATGTGGTTAAGTTGGACTTCAGGTAAAAAAACATCATTATGAGACTATGCTCTTTAAGGTAGGAGAGAAATTTTCAGAGCTGGTAAGGATTTTCTTGTAACAATGTAATGTAAAATATATATAATTTTATAAAGATAATATTTCTATTTTTCAGGGAAACTTAAGACAAACTGAATTATTATTAAAATGGCTCAAAATAAAGCATTGAAACTGCATAGTTATTACAACAGACCTATTGCAGATGGCAGTTTTCAAGTGAAGTGTGTAACTGTTCAGGGATTTTTACTAGAACGATGCATCGCGCCGGTGTTTTAATACATTCTGGTTTTGAAAATTCTGATGAAGTTTAATTACTCTTTAAGGTAGTGGATCTTCTTCAGGGAAAGTGCAAAACCAGTTATCTAATACAGTCCATAAGTTTACGTGGTGCATTATTGACCCAAATCTCCTGCAGAGCTAGTTTGAGAAGCTTATAGCTTTCTTCATTCTGCAGTTCAGCAAGAGAAGTTTTATAGTCCAGGCAATGAGGCTCTCGACAGGACAGGCAAAGCTTGTGTTTGCTGAATCTTTTCTTCTATTCAACAAATTTGATACATATGTAACATATGTTTTGTATGTAAAATAAGTTGTTAATGCAAGCTATTTTTTGACCGCAGAAGCTTCATCTTTGTCATTTTTTTTTCTGTTTTACAAGTAACAGAAGACATAACTTCTTATTGTAGTCAATCTGTAGTAATTCTGACAGCATACGAGAACAATTCCTTTCAAACAAATCCCTCTGCATTAGAAAATACTTTCTGAAGAGTATGCCTATGCTGGTTATGTTCACACATCTGTGCATATCTGTGTGCCTGGCTGCTTTACGCATGAGAAGTGTAGCACAACTGCAGTCGGCAGCTATTGCAGAAACCATCTAACACTGCTGCTCTTGGACTCCTCTCAGCTTGTACCACAAAGCCAGGCAGACCAAAATGCCAGGGTGTGTTTACAGAAGAAGCAAGACAGGTGAAAGGGAACAAAGGGAGGTGGGAGACAAATAATACAAGTTTCACTCTGTGCAAAAAATCTTGACAGGACTAGAAGATATGGTATCCCGTGATGATGATGATATATGAAAAAGAAGTACTGCAGCAGAGAGTTTACAGTGCTAGTGGTCTTTCCCGTTGAAATATGCTAAACTATGCTCAAGATGAGAATGCTCATGTGACTTCACTGCAGTCCCTTTGACAACTGCAAGTGTTTGCAAGGGTGATACAGTTGGTACTTATGTTCTAAAGCGCACTTTACATGTATTTCAGGGGCAGTTGCTACAGGTAGGGTTTCTGCTTGCCCTTTTGTTGGCCAAGCACCCACTTGCTATTGATGACAGATGAAGTACATTTCTTGATTTAATTTAATTTAAAAGGAATTCAACTTTTCGCACCCTGTTATATTCTGCAACAAAAATTGGAGGAAAAAAGTAAATGGGGATGACTGGGAGATTCACTTCACAAGCATAAAATTTTACTCCAGAGTTTAGTATAAGACAGTTGGTAGCACTGTTTGACAGCTCTCATGGCTTTGCTAGAATTGTGTCCTGGATCACGCTGAAATCATTAGGCTGTATCTGTTATTGTCAACAAAAATTGAATCAGGTTGTGTAGACAAAGGAGGGCTTATATCTTTACTATTGTTCTCTTCATTTCAGCTGGTATCCTTAGTAATTAGTAAACTAAGTGTAATGACGAATGTATCGACAAGTGTATGCCAGGCTATGTAACTCTTGCCATCTTTGCAATATGAATCTTGCTACATACATGCTGCCTCCAAATGCCTTTAGTGGGTAAGAAAAAAAATGCTAAAAAAAGAAATACGTATGTACAATGTAACATTAGAGGCAATTGAGACCAGACACCATCTTGATGCTTCTACTGTTGCTACTATTTTCTTGTTCAATGTATCAGGTGACTGTTTAAATTTATAAAACATTACCTGAAGAAAATAAATCCTGTTGTAATTGATAGGCTTAGTTATATCTGTTTCATGTTGAGCTAAGTAGATGATTATATTTTCAGCTGTGATTCAAAACTGAAAACAGAAGAATGAAAATAAGAGATAAAATACCGATGCAGAAGTACTACTTAAACATCTTCAATGGAGTTTTCTTGGTAAAAATTCTGGTTTTGATTTCTTATTTAGCAGCTTCAAATTAATCTTTTAAAAATGTTTTGAATTAAAACAGTAATCCTCCCTTTTTTTTTCTCCCCCCCCAGCTCTGGGTCTTATGCTTTTGATGTTTGGTCTGTGGCTTTTATTTGACAGAAGCAATTTATTGAGTGTGTTATGTGAGTATAAATAGAATTTTTTCTTTTGTTTCAAATGACTGCAGGATAAATCAACAGAAACAGTGATAGATATTTTTTTTTTCACAAGGTGGCAGTATTGGATTGAAATGCATAGGTTATTTTTTGTGTATATTTTCCATCATTAGTATTATTATCAAAATAGGGGAAAATATATATCAGTATATCTACAATTTATATATCATTATAATTTAACAATTTATTTCTGTTGGTGTATGACATATAGATGAATCACTATATAAATCAACTCTATTGATCTTTTCCATACATAATTTTCCACGCTGCATTTGGCCTGCATTTGACAAGATTATAAATCCTTTAGATGAATATTTGGGTGAAATGAACACAGGTTGGAGCTTGGGCCTCTCCATATACATATTCCTTTTCCCAGAGTGTCTATCAAATTGTTTCACAGAGAAGAAAGTTTTGGATCACATAACAAAAGTTATGCCCTTAAAGAGTTGACTGCATTGGCTATGCCAAGGAGCATCAGTTCGCAGCTGATGGGATGGGAACCATGCAATGCAGTAATTCTGGGATGAAGCATTTGAGATGAAAGTAATTGAAACCCCTGCTACTTTCCATTTCTGTGTGTAAATGGTTAAAGTGGAAAGAGGAAACCAGCCAGTCACAAAGAGGGAGGATAGCATTGAATCTGTTGTATTTAATGAGAACTATATCTATGTCCACATAGTATTTGTACATGTGCTACTAATTTTTGGCAAACAGAAAAAATCTGTAAACTTGTAATTGTTCTCTGATTTCATTGGGAGTGGTTCACATTGTTCAACTTAGTATGTTCTGTTTACATCTCATATATTGTTACCAACCTCTGAATTTATTAAAATATCTCTTTTTATTTCTCTGACTGTAGAGAGCATAAATAATAATAATACCCTTTTATCATACTACTATTTCCATCTTTTCAGTAATGGCATTGCAAAGATTGAATTGTTTTTCTAGAATAAGTTTGTAAGTGGAAGTCTCAAAAAAAAAGAAAAAAGAGACGTGACAGTATGAATGCATTGTGTTACAGTTTCTTCAGGTGAGAACCAGCTAGTGGCATATTTTTCTTGTCTATTAGTTGGAATTGGATCTGTTATTACTTTTACATCAGCCGTGGGATTCCTTGGAGGTGTTGTGGAAATCAAATGTCTACTAGTTACAGTAAGTGTAAATCAGACTCCAGCTTTCCAATAAAATGAAAGGGAGTTTTGTGTGCATGAAAACTGTGATCATGTCTTGATGTTGTGATTGCCACATACAGTGCTTAAAAAATCTGCTAATAGAAAGATATTTTTAGATAAAGGCTTGGCTCAAATGAAATCTGAACAAAATTGAAGATCCTTCCATATGACTGCATGAGTGTTTTCAATGACAAAACACTTGCAGTTTGATGCAGCAAAGATTTTAACCACTTTATTTATTAACTTAGAGGTTTTAAAATTAATTTAGTATTGAAGTTATGCAGAGTAAATATCTCTCAGTATGTGCTCACCTGCTTAGTATGTGCTGAAGAAATAAAAAGTTTGCCCCAAAATATTGCAGGTTGAAGGCACAGTATGGCTACAATATCAAAATGGAGAGTATGATTACAAAAATGTTACCTATGCAGACCTACCTGGATACTCCACAGTTACATACAATTCCTGCCCTTTAAGGGAAGAAGACTTTAATTTCTGAAAAATTACACTGTAACTATACATTCTTATGATCACTTTGATTACATTTTTTCCTTTGCCTTTTGTTTATTGTCACCCTTTTTCGGTGATCTGTTTTAGACTATGTGAAGGCTGAAGCAGAGAACTGTTCCACTGATTCATTTGTTAAGCACTATAAATATCAATTGGCACAGCAGTAAGAGGAGCCCAGGTACTATAACTAGGAATCTTGTTCCTTCTTCCTGCTACTGCCCTAGGAATGTAGTGTTTGCCTCACAATTTATAAGATGAAAGAGGAAGGAGTGTCTCATTTCCAACTTCTGTGAAAATATCTAGTATCACAACATCTAGATACTGTGGGTGAAAATTTGGTCTCACTGAAAATGAACAAAATCAACTATCTTTTTTTTTTGTTTGTGCATCTTATAGCTCAAAGGAGTCCTTGACTAGTCATGAAACTTAGGTACCTTGATAATTCAAACAGGAAATAATGAAATAAAAGTTTTCTTTAGTGGAGTGTAGCTGCTTAACAACAGCCTTTGTTCTTCACTTCCAAGACAGTTATGGCTTTGTCTTTAAGTCCAAAACAGTGAGTTGTGCTCTGCCGGAAGCATGCCTCTTAAACTATGATGTCACTTTATAAAGGTTTCCAGGAAAAAAATAATGCTTACTTTTGTTTGAATGACTCTAAACAATAGTCATGAAGGATTATACATGAGCTTCTGGAATTTTTTATTGCATTGTTCACTTGTTCAATATTATGTTTACATAATTTGGGGTTTTTATTTCAGTATATGAGTTTTCAAATCCTGGTGTTTGTTACCCAGATGGCAATACTGGTGTTGATACTCCTGAAGAAAGAAGAGGTATGTAAATAAATTATGTGAGACTGCTGATAATTTCAAAATAGTTTCTTGCAATTAAGTAAAAAAATGCTATTAGTTCTCACTGTATACTGTATTACTACTGGTTTGAACTTAAGCATCCTACATGTCAACCAGACATAGCAGAAGATGTGGAAAACTTAATTTGAGGAATTCAGCATGTTTCAATGATTTTAAAGGGGAGTGCATTATAATATATTTCCAGTTTCTCCTCTGCAACAAAACATGCTCTTCCTGTTCAGGAAAGTGGAATCAAGAGTGTAAGGGACAGCTTTATTCCTTTTTGAGGAATGACCCAGAAAGTCCCTCTTTCCTGGACATCAGCAGAGGTAGGAGAAAGCATTGGATGCTAACCTGTGTCTGTTAGCAGGTGACAACAGTAGTCTGCTATGCAATTGATAATAGGAGTCATTGGTATCATGGTGTGCGAAGTATACTAATGAATTACTAATTTTATTGTTTGAGCCTGTATTTTAGGTCCAAGTAGAGATCTAATATAAGGAATATGTATCTTTGCTTTTAACAACAGGAAGCAACAGTAAATATCAACATAGCTGTTGTCACTAGTAATTTCTGCTTTGAAGCTTTATTCAGTCATTTATTTTTTTACATAGAGCAACTTCAATAGCTCGAGCACTTCTCACAGTATTATATGAAAGGTAATCTGTACTGAATCCATACTGGTCCTGCTGCTTCCCTATTCCATAATTCCAAAATATATAGTTTGAGAAAACTTCCCATGACAGTGGTTTCATAAGGTTCATACAGTTCTCCCAATCCAGCTGCTATTCAGGCAGGGTACAGCGCAAATACATTAGTTTTACTCCATCAAAATGCATCTGTATCATCAAGATTTTTTCATTAAATGTTAATTCATAATGGTGGAGCCCTCCTTGTTTTATGTGATGGTTTTGCATATTGAAAGATTTGAACTGTCAGGAATGGTGCATTCTGGAGTCAGCTATTTGTGCTAGGAAAATAGGTTGAAAGATTGCAGTTAAATTTGTTTTATATTAACTGTAATTGCACTTGATCTCAACCTTAATTAAGTGTTGCTGAAGTATAATAAATGATGGTAACATCATCATTCACTGTGCAAGGTTCTGAATTTTGTTCTTAGGATGGCTGTAGCAAGGGGAATGAGTTGGAGAAGCCTCACTTTTTTCTTGTTTTGCAATGAAACCTTTCAGTGGCCTAGGAGTTCTCCTCTGCATGTATTCCCTGCTACAGTGTCTATAAATGACACTGTGATCAGCTTGCCCACTTAATTACTGCTGAAAGTGTAGTTTAATGGTCTTTGCAAAGATGTGTAATCAAGGGCCAATATGAATTGCTAACTCCCCTAGCCCAAAGCAACACATGTCCTGGCCAGATTTGTGCTCACACGTTTGTATCACATTAGATGTAGAATCAGTTTTGGTTTTATGCTTATTATCATATGCTTCTGTGCTTATTGAAAACGAGAGATAGGAATTACTACTTCAGGACAGAACAGGTGCATCTAACTATGTTCCCTGCCTCTTCTGGCTCCATTCAGGCTAATCACCTTGTGTCTGCCTGTGCTATGTATGTGATCTGGGTCATTTCATTGATATTTCTCTTTTGCTTTCAACTTTCCCATTAGTGCAATGGCTATGACATGTCTTAGATCATTTTGGCAAATTGATTAGAATGCTGCTGCTTGCAAGTAACCCTTGAAGAAACCTGAATATCAACAAAAGATCAAAGATTGTACTATCTGTCCACACACTTATCAATATGCATATATCAAATGCTATAAATATTTATGAACAGGTCCACAATCAATGGAACAACAGAATTGATGAAGTTATTTCTGAATACGGGAATGAGAGTCTGGCTGAGCAGGTACCTCTGTGGAACATTCTGAATGCTGTGCAGCACAATGTAAGGAAAAAACCCCCCACAAAATACCACACAAAATATACTGCCTCAACCAAAAATGTGTATAGCAACCAGAACTTTAAAAAAACCCCTCCTTTAGCAAAATATTAATTTTTCAAGATCTGCTGCTAATATCTGATGTGGGTGGGCAGATTCCTTGCTGTTATATGGATTATTATGGATGACATTAGGCTTTTGAAGGACTATGTAGGAGCAGACAGTTCTGGTCACTGAAGTTTACTGCTGCTGAAAAAAAGATGAGTTGCCTAATATCTTTGACTGCTAGATATCATGAAACACTTGGTCTGCTTAGGTCGCAAGACTGACCTGAACCGTGGACAAGCAGAGACACTATGAGGTCAAAACAGAGCTCCTACTGTGAGAGCATTTGTATAGGTATTGCACTGAGACTCAGAAATAATGCTGAAAGCCTCAAATGAGCTTGCAAGTCAATACTTTCAGCACATATACTTAATTATTAATCATAATAATTTTTGTGGCCTGGCAGCATGTAATTTGTTTCCTTTTTCAGAAAAGTCCTTTAAAGCATTTGTATGGGATCAGTTATTTTGGAAGTTGTTAGCAATGTTTTTGACCAGTGGCCTGCTATCTATCCTCCAACTTAATTCTGCATCATGAGCTTTTAATTGCAAACACTACAGTTTAACAGTTTAATATGTTTTAATATGCTTCTATAGACCAGCTGTGAGTCTGTTAATATAACTTCTTGCAGAGGTAAGTTTCATAGTTCTGGACGAACACTGAAGATAACTTATGATTCCAGATAACTCAAAGCATATATGTCTGTACTCAAGATTACAAATGCATTTGTAATATATATTTTAAATCTGCTCTTTAAAAATACAGCCTTCTCTCATTGCATTCATGATTTCTCTGGTGATTAAAGGTGACCTGAATATGTCAATGGTGCGTCTAGACTGTGCTGGAATACTTGAGCTCAGTTTTATTGAACTGTTGTGGGAGCACAGATTTCAGCAAAGCTACTTGCCCACCACCTACCATGGTGAGCATGTTTAAATTGCGGCAGATCTCAAAGTTCTGTGAATATTTTGTTGGTATATAAGCCGCATAAAATATCAAATATGCCAAGGTGAACTGTAATCACACTTTTCAATGAAACACTGCCATCCCCAAGTCTTGTGTTACATGCTTTCAACTCTACAGTACCGTTGTCATTTGCCATGAGAAAAATAAAAAGCCTAAGATTATGAATAGTATTAGAGAATAATTATATTTTTATATATTCTTGGTAATATTTAATGTACTGCTTAAAACTGGTGATATTTTTTAACTGTTGTT
Organism: Ibycter americanus; assembly: GCA_035590275.1. Classification (NCBI taxonomy): domain Eukaryota; kingdom Metazoa; phylum Chordata; class Aves; order Falconiformes; family Falconidae; genus Ibycter; species Ibycter americanus. The sequence goes on along the minus strand of JAVJGI010000060.1, from coordinate 41,441,666 downwards.
AAAAACTGAATGACTTTACAGGGAAAGGACAGTTTTGGCTAAGTTATCTGATTTTTCAAAATTTAGTAGCAGTATATATCTTGGACCAACTCTTCAAAACATGAAAATGAGATGCTTTTGTTTAACATCTCTGAGCTAAAATATGGCAGACTTTTCATCCCACAGAACAAACATTTCTGAAGTTTTATCTTGATTTAGAATGAAAAACTGCTGGAATTTCCTCCCTGACAAGAATTCCGTTCTCCGAGCTGTTTGATGGTTTGGTTTGGTTTTGTGTTACTAGTATTGAAACAGATTATTGGGAAGAGCTAGCTGATAATCCATTTGAAGTGTGCAGTATTTGCTTTGTGCTTCAAGTTTGAGCTTTGTGTTCACAAGAGATCAATTGCTGCTAAAAAACAAAGTTAGGATAGCGAGACTTTCTAAAGATCTCATGCTAAGAGGAGAGAATTTTTGCAAATATGACTTTAGAAGTGACAAAGGAATAACTGAAATTCTGTACTATCCAGTGCGTGTCATGGGAAATGATGCATACACAAGGGTGAATCATCCCCTGCAGAAACCTCTCTCTACTGAATACAGAGGGAAACTATATAGCTAATTTAATCAGCTAATAGCTAGCACTAGTTGGGGTGAAAATGCCTCTGTGCAAGTCTTTATAGGTATTAGAGTTATCACATTACAGGATTTCTATTCTAGATGGAATGCTGTGGAAGATACAATGTCACACAGTGGGAAAGGAACAAAAACAAGGAAAATAGTACTCAGATCCCATGTTTGTGCACAAAATCCAGTCTGAAGAAATGGTTTTGTGATGTCCCAAGGGATTCAACATACAGTATGGTAAGAAATAAAAAACTTGTCTTGAAGACTGTAATTTTTGCTACTAAAAGGACTTTGGAAAACAATATGTACAACATGTTTTCCACCAAGACTTGTTTTACAAATGTCAAAGTATTAATAATATTCATTATTTTGTCTTTGGTCACTCTGAAGCCTTGGCTTTTACTTGTTAGGTGTTAGTCGTGTAGGCAGTTCTAAATTAAGGACACTTCGACAAAACAGTAGTTGTGCCTGGTCAGTATCACAGGGACATTTAGTAGTGGTTTAAGAAGTAGTAAGTGTCTTGGCATTCAGAAATCCATGCTGTGCAAATCAATGATGACAATGAAAAGTGACAGTATATAAAAAGCATACAGTACATTTTCCACTTGTAATTACTATTAATTACTTACAGAATGTCAGCACTGTTTTCATTATCTGTTCCCAGAGCATCTCCAGTACTTTACAGGACAGAAGGAATGAGCAAGGCATTGAAATAGGCTACGTGCTTCCTGAGATCAGTTCATGTTAGCATTTACATGTCTTAATATCAAGGGACCAGTTTGCATAGGACCATCAGATATCATCACCTGAGCTGGAGCAAAGGGATACATATTGTCTTCTATAAACCCTCCAGTGTCAATAGTACTATCCAATGAGAACAAAAATTAAATGGGCAAAGGTTGTTTCTTGAGAATGCAGTAAATAATAGAAAGGATGCTGTCAAATGGCATCTGGTTTTGTCTTCCCTCACTCATCAGTTTGGAATTGTTCCCTGTTTCTACAAACCCTTGTCATTATTAAAAGATCACTCCAAAGTATAGAAAGCATTTATTTATATATCTTATCATATTTGTAGCTACTTTAAGCTATGTAATAATTTATAATTTATTTTTAAAAGCAATATAATAAGCATAGACTGTAATCTGGAAAATATGCTTGTCCATTTTGGGATGCATAATGCATGAAAATCAGTGAAAAATTGAAAATATTCTTTCAAGCATTTACTTGTAAGGTAATTTCTCAGTTATACTCATATAAAAGCAAATTCCCTTTTGATTAAGTCACAAGCTCTGGAACATTTCCATACAAAAATATCAGATCTACTAAAGAACCATCTGTTTAGTTCAGATAATTTAAAAAATATTATAGCTAACTCTCAGCAGTACACATTACTAATGTATTTGCTTTCTGGCAAGTAAATATCAGAACCCATCATAACATGCAGAAAGTTCTAAATATTTTAAAAGTATGTTCTTATAAAGATGCAATATGAATTCAAAAGTTAAAATTGTTTTTCCTGAAATCTGTTCATCTGTACTTGCTTAGGGATGTGAAGAATATTTAAATACGTGGTTTGAAAACAATGTTTTGATCTTAACTGCAATTACTATCAGCCTACTAATTACCCAGGTAAGAGTAATTTTAAGCAAAAACTCACAAAATACTAATATTCTGCTGGGGGCAAAAATCAGTTCAGTGCCATTTGGCTTTGGCAGGCTCTCTGAAACTTTGTAAAGCTTTCCATCAATTTTAATTAGAAAATCAAGCACTGTTTGCCAACAAACTCCCATGTATTCAAGGACCATCACAGATGTTGGTGTTCAAAGTTTGTTGTATGAAATGTTTGACTTGACTTGTGAAAGTAAACAGTATTGCAAGGACAGGAAGTAGTTAAAGAGAATGTAAAATCTGTAGAGTAAAAGACCTCTTTTGTCCTCTACTTGTACAGAACCTAGTCCATGAATATGCTAAACCAAACAATACAAAATCATGAAGCCCTGCCCCCCGCATATCTATGAAAAAATTTTATTGGGTAAAAAGGAATAAAGCTTTCAATATCAAAACAAAATCATATGAATAATGGCAACAAGAATTGATTGTTTGCTCCACAGACACCCTGAATGTTGAGTACTATCAAGCAGGCAGAAGAATTTTTGATATCTCAAATTGTGAGGTTGAACATGAAATTAGTTCATTTTTACTCAGAGAATTAAAAGTATGACCTATTTTACCTTTTCCATATGTAGTACCTTCCCATAGAGGTATGTAATAAAAATATTCTGGCTATGGAGTGGGCCAGTTTAGTAATGAAAATGTTTCTTATTCATAGTCATCTGATCCTCACTAGCGCAGTATGTGAGTGTCTCATGATCTTCCATGTACCATCATTGACACCTTCTTGTCAGATGGGAAAGAGCTGTTATCCCCATTCAAGGGGTTAAGACCAAGAATCGGAGAATCATTTAGGTTGGAAAAGACATTTAAGATCGTTGAGTCCAACTTTATTTGGATTCACAGGGCACTGGAACACTTAACACTTAACTGAATTATGTGCCACTTGAAATAGATTTCGAGATACTTCTGTGAATGTGGGTCCAAGTGACTTGCTGGAGATTGCACAGCAAGCCTGTGCCAGAGCAGAGAATTCAGCTTGTGTCTTCAGGCACATGTCCCGATAATTCACCTTTATATTCTTCTGCATTATTATTCATAGGAGCCAGTTTAGCAGTCAGATTGACTCAGTCAAGAGTGAGTAGCAACTTTAAAGTAGCACTTTATTTTCTGTTTTTAACTCACCCTTTTTCTTTTCTCAGATAGTTTTGATCACACTAACTGGTCAGCTATTTAGAAACATCCGAAAGAATAAGATTTGGCCAAATGAATCATGAACTCTTCTGAGCATTGCTGTGATCCAAGAATTATCTGATCCGTGCCTATGACAGTTAATGAAGTGATTTCCACTAAAATTTTCATCGGGCTTTACAGATTTTAATCATAAGGATATTAACATTTGGGCTTTAATATCTTTATTTATTGTTCATGGCTATGGATATGGTAGTATGCTACAAAATTGTGTGTGTTAAAGTCTAAGGTACTATGCCATTTACTAGCTGGTTAATAAAACTTCCTGATGAGCTGAATATTAGTTTCCTGAGTCTCCAGAACAGCTTGTTCAAGGTGTTGTAAATAGTACTGTATAGTATACTGCACTTTGAAACAGAAGAAACCTTCTATCAGGTTCAGTCGAGAAAAAACATTCACGAAACATAGCTGATACTTCTTTAGGCCTTTACCTTTCCTTCCAGTCTTTCTCTGTTTTATCCTTGTCTGTTGTGCAATTTAATCTCAAAAAATGTCACTGAATCTTATAAATATTGGATTTTTATCCGCTTTTCCAGGAAGTGTTGTAGTAGACATCTTTCCTTCTTGCTGAATGGCTCTTACTATTCTTTTAACGAAATGGCTTCAGTGGTTTAGGTGGAGTAAGCTTGAAACCCTAAAACATTGTTTGTCCTCTGAGCAGTGAGGTGACCTGAAATATCTTGAGGAGAACTGGGGAAGACATGGTTTTACAAGTGTAGGTGATAGCATTGTAAATTATTTTTTGTCTAAAACTTCCCATTTCAGTAATCATGTTCTGATGCTTATAAATTTGGTAACTTCTTTTTATTTAGTCTAAAAGATTTCAATTTCAAGTGCCTGCCACAGGCTGAATTTCTTATTTAGAGAACTTAATATAAAAGAAACATGTCAGTCCACAGGTGAATGTCATGCTTGGAACAGATTCTGAATTCCAAGCTTGTATTTTTTGTTCTGCCACCAGCAAAAATCTAAGGAACACAACGATGAAGTCTCTCATCACACTCAAAGGTTTATTTGCATTAAGAATAGCAGATACCTGTTAATTTGATGTTTGTGATAGTTTAAGAGGTTTTAATCTCGGTGTTGATGTAATTCAGTCTGAAAATACAATTTCAGGAGGATATTAAATAATAATAAATAAATGAACAACAGTTCTTTTCAGTAATCTTCATTTTGCAATTTACAGAATACTTCAGAAAATTAAGATCAAGAATCTGAATTTTACTTCATAAATATAATTCCAAAATATCAAAATAACTTAACTTCACTATAACAAACATTGTTTAAAAATCCCAACAATCTGGTAAATTAATAGAAGATACTTTTTCATTAGAAAGTAGATCCATTTCATTGAATAGGTGTGTGACACAGAGCAGGATATAATAACTATTTTTCACTTGCTTTTTTCCATGCATGTAATATTCAACATGGAAACTAAACACAGAATCATAGAACCATACAATAATATAGATCCAAACGGACATTTGGGGACTACATGGTCCAGTCTCCTGCTGAAAGCAGGTCCGCTTAGATCAGGTTGTTCAAGGCCGTGTCCAGGTGAGTGTTGAGTATCTCCAGGAATGGAGATTCCACAGTCTCTCTGGGCAACCTTTTCCAGTGTTTGACCACCCTCACAGTGAGAATCTTTTTCTTCACATCTGACTGGAACTTCCCATGTCACAGCTTGTGCCCTTTGCCTCTTGCGCTGTCACTGTGCACCTCTGAGAAGAGTTGACTCCATATTCTCTGCCCCTTCTCAATATGTAGTTGAAGCCAGCATTAAGATCTCCCTTTAGGCTTCTCTCTTCCCAGCTGAGAAAACCCAGTTCTCAGCCCCTCCTCCCTATGTCATGTCCTATGGACCACTATTTTGGAGTTCACTGCTAGAACTGCTCCAGTATGCCAATGTCTTTCTAGTACTGGGGACCACAAGACTGGATGCTGTACTCTCTCTCACAAGAGAAGAAGAATCATTTCCCTGAGCCTGCTGACTGCACACCTGCTGATACAGCCCGGGATGCAGCTGGCCTCTGCTGTGAGTGCACACTGCTGACTCATGTTCAATTTGTTTTCTAGCAGAAGCCCCAGGTACTTTCTGCAAATGTGGTCTTCTCAGTTGCCCCCCCATGCAACCTGTACTGCTGCATGGGGTTATTTCATCCCAGATGCCTTTACTGAATGTCATGAGTTCCCTGTCAGCCCATTTCTCCAGCTTGTCAAGGTCCCTCTGAATAGCAGCTCCGCCCTCCAGATTATTGTTATTCCTACATATTTGCAGAGCTGCTGAAGGTATAGTTCATCCCATCATTCTTGTCATTAACAGGTGGTTAATCCTGGTTTTGATCCTTGAGGGGTAACATAATTAACCAGCCACCACCTCAGCTTTATACTGCTGATCACAATCCTTTGAGCCGATTTTCCTCCCAACAGTCCTCTTATACTGTCCTTTTATCATCACTTTGGCTATAAAGATATTATGGGAGACCGTGACAAAGGCCTTCTTAAGGTACTTAGTGGTCATTACTTTTTAAATTCCTACTAAGCCAATCATCTCATCATAGAAGGTAATCAAGCACAGTCACCCCTGGAAAAGCCAAGCTGGCTGTTCCCAATGACTGGACTTCTTCATGTGCTTGGAAAGAGTTTCTGGGAGGATTTGTCCCATCATACCATAAGGTAAGGCTGACGACCGTGTAGTTCCCCATACCATCCTTCTTGTACTTTCTGAAGATAGGTGTGATGTTTCTTTCTCTGCAGCTATCAGAAATGTCCCCCAAAGACCATAACCTTCCGAAGATGATAGAAGGTGGCTGCTCAGTGGTATCAACCAGGTCCATATGGATCCGTGGGCTTGTGAATGTCCAACTTGTTGAAGCACTCTAGCTTCCTGTACCATGGGTTATTCTCCCCTCCTTCAAGACCCTCCTACTAGGCTCAAGGACCTGAGATGCTGGAGGACAAACATTGCCTATAAATAGAGTACCTTAGCCTTTCCATGTCTTTTATCACTAGATCCCCCACCCCACTGAGCAGTGGTCCACATTTTCCTTAGACTTTTGCTGTCAGTCTACTTTACAGAAGCCTTTCTTGTCACCATTCACATCCCTCAAGAGTTTCAATTCCAGCTGAACACTGGCTTTCCTGCATCCATCCCTGCATGCTTGGACATGTCTCTCTTTTCCTCCTGGGTAGCCCATTGCCATTTCCACCTCCTTTATACAGCCTTTTTGTATTTAAGACCAGTACCCAGCTACCCTAGTTTTGTGTTTGAGACCAGTTGACCATTATCCATACTAGCCTGCCACACTTGCACAAATTCCTGCACATCAGCATGGATAGTTCTTGCACTCTGATGAGGTTGTCCTAGCAAATCAGTCAGCTCTTTGGGGCCCCTTTGTTCTTCATGGTAGTCTCACACGTGATCCTGCCAGGCAGATACCTGAGCAATCAGTTACTTACTGATTTTAGGATATTTTAAAGTCCATAGTCTCAGTCCACAGTTGAGACCCTTGATCTTTGCATTTCCAACCAGTTCCTCCATGTTTGCGAGTAACAGAACTAGCAGATCATCTTCTCTAGCCGGATTGTTGATCCTGTTTGTTTGTTTGATTGTTGAGCACCTGTGGTGACCCAGTATTGAAAACACACTCCAGAAATCTCCTGGCTTGCTTGTACCAAGCCATACTGCCCTTCTAGCAGGTATCGGGTGGTTCCCATGAGTGCAGTGGCCAGCAGTCGTGAGGTTTCCTCTTCCAGTTGCCTAAAGAAGACTTTGTGAACTTCACCTTCTTGATCAAGCAGTCTTTGGTAGATACCTACTATGACATCACCTGCATTGGTTTGTCCTCTGATCCTTGCCCATAAACAATCAACTGGCTTGTCAGCCCTCCAAGAGCTACATTTTCAGAAATATAAAATACTTCAGTCAGTGTGAAGTAGCTTCTGCAGTTATACAAATAGTTCTGTTCAGTCCTCGTGGGATAGTTCTTCACTAGTCTAGTGCAGTAAATTGCATCCAAATCTAATAAACACCTGTTCATGTTTCACTGGTTTGTTACAATTAAAATAATTACTTTTGCACTCCTCCTGTTTTAAAAGGATATTAAGGATGGGATTATCTGGATAAATGCAGCCATGTAAAAGCTGGACAAGTATTCTAGCACATATGGAGGGTAAGGTACTCCTGTAGAGTAATTCATCCTACTTTTCCTAGGTAGGTATTACAGAATGACATCCTCCAGAAGCACCTTCATTTTTCGGGTTTGAGTGGGAGCCTAGCTGCACTAGCTTATAGTTTCTAAAACTTGAAATGGCTAACACTAGATTAATTGGATCACACATTAATATTATATAGTCAAGAATTTAGGAGGCCCCAAAGTCACATGTGGAATCTGAATTTGTTCCTAATGCATCTGTATTGTAAAATGGTTGTCAATTATATGCTCACATACTGGCTTTCCACAATAGGCTAAAATCCAAGTTCTGTAAAAATGTACTGTGATCTGTACCCAAATATAATTTTAGGATGAATAGAAGCAGCTCCTATTGTCCTCAGTGACAATTTGGCATGCCCAAGTGAGAGGAGAATGTGCTTCAGTACATAAGAAAAAGCTATACCATACTACCAATACTACACTACTACCAAGACCTGCATCAACATTCACAATAAAATGTACATACTGGCTGCTGTAATGTCCAGCAAGCACACAGATATTGAGATAATAGACAAGTGTGTGTGCGTGCGCGAAGATCATATATATAATCGGCAAATCTGCCACATATGCTGCTGGTGCTTAACAAGATAAAATAGTGCTATAAAAATAGCACTATTACTATAATATGTAGTAAAAAAGGAATAAGAAAGAATAGAGAAGAAAATCTGTAGGATGGAAAGTTAAATTGTTTTTAATGTTTTGAGAAAAGAAAACGGAAACAAGTATTTGCTAATTAGTGCAATTCTGATAGGTAGACACTAGAGGACACAGGGAGCTTAAGAATAATACAGGACATAGAAAAATAAACATAAGATTTACAGAATGCCATAACATACACATCTTATACATAGTCCACGCTTTAAAATATACTGAATAAGTCTGGAGGTGATAGCCATGTGGCACTACACTGTCAGAGAAATGATGTTCAGAGACAGTGTGTTGTCCCATGACTGGCATGGGAAACGGTGTTAAAGCTCAATAAGGTCATGAGTGGATCCAGTTCAGCTAATTTAAAAGTTATATCACCAAAATTAGGAGATTGTCCCTAAAGGGATTATTGGTATGGGAGTGCAGGGGGAAATTATAACTGCATAAATCCCCTCCACAAATTGGTATTTAGAGACTGTAGTTACACAGTTGCTTTCGTGTGGCCTAAGAGCACTCTGCTGCCAAAGAGATCCTCCTGCTGCCTGCTTGTTCTTAGCCTTGCTCCCACCCGTGGCTGGGCACTGGCGCTGGTACCCATGCAGCTTTCTGGGGAACTGGTCCAAGGCCCTGACTGGTCTAAAACATAATCCTACAATAAAAACATGATGTGTTTATGGGGGTTTTTTTGTTGGTTTTATTTTTTTGTTTGTTTGGTTGGTTTCGTTTCGGTATTTGGTGGGGTTTGTTTGTTTGTTTGTTGGGTGTTTTTGGCAAATACTTCTGCAGTGTAAAATATATAAACATTTCAGGGGTTGGAATTTTTGTTCTGCCTCTCTGTACATAGAGTGTCCTAACCCCTATGTTAAAATAAGCCTCCATCTTACTTTCTTAGTATCTGCCGGACCATGTTATGTGCCTGGATGGACAATGGTTAAATTTCAGTAAAAGTACTTTGAATGCTCTCACTCACAGTGTCTCATGACTTGAAATATCAATGTGGCTTCAACTCTTTGAGGAGAATGAGACTGAAAACTCATGTTTCCTAGCTCTGTAATCGGTACTCCAAATATTATAACACTAGATAGTATAAGGGGATGGAATCACTGTCAGTACTACATCAAACAAATAGCCATGGTGTTCACTGTGAATAATGCTTGGGGAATTCTCCAGGGGACTTAAGGAGAGTTCAAGTGGCTCTAAATAAATCCCACACTGCTCAGTTTAGGCTTGAATTTTTATAGAGCTACAGTTACAAGCTAGATGCCACATAACAACGAAGCAGGCACTTTGAAATTGCATAGTGGCTGAAGCTCCCAGGAAGTTTTTGAATAAGGTAGGGAGGCACAAATGAACTATATGCCTGCCTACATGGCTAGGCAGTCCTAGAAAAACAGTGGTGTGAATGCCTCCTGATTATTTTGTTCTCATATTCTGAAAGAAATAAAAATTATATTTATTTGGTTTGCACTTATATCACCATACTGCTCAGCTCCTGGGGGAACAGAATCTGCAGTTCCCAGAGGACATTTGTAGGTTGTGTTTGGTACTTATACAAAGCTAATTTAATCAATGCGAGTTTTTCTGTCAATGTCATGTGTATGTTCTGAAAGGGGAGCTCCCATAATACTGTAGATAAAGCTACTCTGCTACAAAAGTCATGGAGAACAGGTTCAGATATTTTAAATATTACTTTGGGCTAGAAAAGATGGGGTAATTTCAGGTACGATCTCCAAGAATTTGAGGATACAAACTTAAAAGAACAGGACAGATCAAAGAGATAATTTGTCTAGGATGAAAAGCTCTTTGTAATGAAAAATGGAAACCACTTTTTAATAGAAGGATAGTAGCAGTTAGGACACTATCATCCATCAATAAAAACATCTAGCATGAAAATGTAAAAGAAAAAAGTAAAGTGTGAACAGTTGTTTTTTTAGAGTGAGTCAGAGCTGCTAGCTCTTTGAATAATCACTAGCCAAGCTCCTGTTCTCCACTCTTACAAAAATATTTAGAATTCCAAAAAGACTACAGTAAATAATATCCTTTTTGCTTTAACACATGTAGTGACATTAACATATAATCCCAGTGATCTAATGATATTTCAAAATGAAAGGTGACCTTTCTTTCTTTAAAAAACATTCTTAAGCCTCAATTATGCTAAATACACATGCAGACAGTTCTGCACAATGCTTTGATCACAGAACTCATGGAATTTATCCCTTATGACAATAAGGTGATTAGAATGATCTGTATATTTCATATTTTGTAAAATAAAACCTCCCAGCTAGATTTCCATCATTTATTGTCCCTTGAAATAATACATGTTTATATTTCAATTTTCCACAGCCTGAACTATTTTAAATAAATCGAATTTGTTTCATATTGACTTAAATAAAGAGTTTCCAAAGACAAAGGATCAATGTTTAATTCCAGATCAACTGGATAAAGCATTTTAATACCCTGAAAAGACATTTTTTTTCCTCTGCAAATTACTGGAATTTGGGCCTCTTTAAATGATCTTTTAAAATACTTCTGTCTGCAAATAAAAACCAGTGTTCTCATGCATTGGCAGTTTCAAAATCTTGAACTACTGGAAAGTAACTGTAAAATTAGCTTACAGTAAGTGTTGTCTTTTATGTAAACACATTTTACACTTTGGGTTTATTTTAATTAAAGCTTTTAATAGTCTTAGAGTGTGCTCATTCTTAGGGTTTGTTAAATGTGAGATAATACTTGATTTGTTTCTTAAAGTGGATTCTCATGTGAGAACAGTGGCTTTCATTATAAAAGTTCATGTGTAGCCCTCCTGGCTACAAAAGAAAAGATTACAATAAAACATACAGGCTTAAAAAAAGGCTGGGGGTGGAGGGGAGCCACAAATTGAATTTTTTAAAAAGCTCGTAAAAATTGATCAAATCTTGTAGTTTGTGGGTACTTGGCTTGGCTGGAGTTAGTGATACTGCATGTCTTGGGGTTTTGGTGTAGCTGCAGCTGGATTAAATTTGCATTACTGTTTGGGTTCCCAACTGATCTGTACGTTTTGCAGGCCCAGCCCAACTCATTATTGCCAACACTCAACAGGGCACTGTCGTGGTTTCAGCTGGGATGGAGTTAATTTTTTTCTTAGTAGTTGGTGCTGTGCTGTGTTTTGGCTGTGATGT
>JAVJGI010000060.1:41415202-41430078 GCA_035590275.1 Ibycter americanus | reverse complement strand
GGGGATGGCCGAACACCTGCCTGCCCATGGGAAGTAGTGAACGAATTTCTTCCTTTGCTTTGCTTGTGCGCGCGCAGGTTTTTGTTTTACCTATTAAATTGTTCTTATCTCAACCCTTGACTTTTACATTATTTTCTGATTCTCCTCCCCATCTTTCTGGGTCAGGGGAGTGAGCGAGTGGCTGCGTGGTGCTTGGCTGCCGGCTGGGGTTAAACCAGCACAGGCACCTATTGTAAATGAACTGTAAGTTCAAATCCAGTGAATGAAAACGAAAGCTGCGAGAGAGATGATTGCCCCTTTGCCTGTAAACACTTTATTTGGATTATCAGACAGAATGTATAATTCAACCCAAATTCAATTCCATTGCAGTGTGCCGAGACATCATGAAGTGCAGGGGGAACTTAAAGGGCCTTCCAGAGTAGGCAAAGGACTTGACAGCTTTGGATGAACAGACTGCTAATATTAGACATTTATGGTGACCATGGGAAGTGCAGGGACTATGAGAGAATTCCCACCTCTCCTCTTTTTGTGGAATGCAGGATAAAGAATATAATGGTGTCCCAAATAGCTGGGTGGTGCAACCCCTATTCTCTCCATTGTATGAAATATATGCAGATGGTTTAATGTTTCCTGAGACTTAGTCCTACCTAGATCTCTGCCTGTAGTTCCACACTTTCCCAGTGCTTTGGAAGCCACGGGTTTACTATCTGGCTATCGGTCTTATTTTAATATGGGTTGCAGATATCAACCTAAAGTATTGAAGTCTAGTACAGCACATGATTCATGATACATTGCTTGTAAACACCATGAATTGACAGTGAGTGTATGATCTTGAACATCATCATTCTACTTTGACTGAGGATGGCAACATCCATATTTTTGAATGGCTACGTTGAAACTGGTTGTGGTTCTTCAGTCTGCAGCACAGCTTGGCAAAGCACTGTTTCATTTAATAGGTATAGTTTCAGGAAAAAAAAATTGTTGCAAAATGTAAATAAAACCTTTCCCAATGGCTTTTCAGTCTGAACCAGGGTTCAGTGCTGAATTATTTGATAAACATGACTGTTACAACCTTTATTACCTTCACCTCCAGTATTCCTGGGCTGGGACTGGGATATGTTCTCATATCACATTGATCATGCTCTTATTTCTAAGTAACACCATTCACGTGTCGCTATCAGAGTGATGTTTTATATGGTTAGGTAGATTAGATAAACTCTTAATGTTTCTGTGAAACCATCTTGCTTCCTTTGCTAATTCAGACACAGTTGTGTATCATTCATTGAGCAGTTCAAAGGAATGGAATAAAAACTTCTGGCAACATCCCTACATTCACCACAGAAAGTAAAGGCAATAAGTACAGTTTAAATGTCCCTAGTCGTAATCTAGCATTCATTTTGCTACTCCTAAGCAAGCCCTTGTTGGAGCTTTTCATGTGCTTAGGTATTCTGACCATTTCTTTTCTGTATAATATCTTACTTTACTAATCAATGGTATGTTTATGTAGCAGCCCTTCCTTTAAGAGGCTTTCTCCTATCCTCAGTCATCTGCTTTCGCTACTATAGTAGGAAGGAACCTTCAGATTTTCAAACCTTTCAAACCTTCCTCTGGCAAATCTGGTTGAGAGTGGCAAAGAGATGCAAAAGGTATGAGGAAGGAATGGCAGATGGACCCTTGGGCAAGGATGCGTCTGCATGTTCCTGCGTGCACACTTGTACCCATGTGCGCTCACAAAGGCATACCACTACAGCATGGCTATGCAATCAGGTCTTCTTCTTCTAAGAAATGCTGCTGAAGTGTTGGATTGTTAGCATACTTCCTAAATCTGCTGCCCTATAGCTCTATGTGATGTGATCTCCACACTCATTATTACACTGGGTTATGACTGTATGTAAATAGCTTGAAATAATAATAAAATTTTGCTTTACTAGAAAGAAAAGTATTCTTTTTCATTACTTCTGACAGATAGCTTTGTGCCCTTATAATTTTAAAATCCTGAACATAACCCCAGTAAGTTCAGTCATCTGTGGTAATTCACACTAGCTAAGGATGTTCTTATCCATGTTAGAAGTAGTGATGTTTTAGAGAAACTAGACTAAAAGTAACAGAGGTAGTCTGATATTTTAAAAGCAAATAGCAGAGTCAATGGTATGCTTTTTCCAAAGTGCTAAAGATCATGTCAGTGCTAAAGATCATAGATTTCTAAGTGATTCTTGCTTCTATAAGCTAGCTCAAAACCTCCAGGTGGTGATTATTTTTTTTTTTTCCTACGCAGACTTATTATGTTTTGCTGAAATAATAAATACATATGAAAGATCTAAGAGCAAACACATTTAAAATGTTGGCATGGCTCTGCAAACACGAAGGGGAAAAAGGCCACTGGAATATTTCTCTATATTTATTTATAGCCTTTTCAATTTCCTCCCACTCAAAGACATATTGATTTTAAGTGCATCATGAAAAAATATATCTTTCAAATAATGCTGTAATTGGCTTCTTTGCATTGCATTCATTTCATTGTGTCCTGTGTAACTGTAATAGCCAAAGAGGAATTCTTCAGGAAGAGGAAGGCCAGGTTCTTCTTTACCTCACACCAGTTCACGTGGGTCTAACTCCACCACATTTAATGGTGTTCCTCAAGATGAATAACAGTGCAAGAACAGAACCTGAATCACAGTCTTTCACCAGCTTTTCTGGAGAAAAGAGGAATGTCCAAAGAATTGAATGTATATATTCCCTTTCCTGCCTTCATAACAATAGATGAGTATTTGTTCGTGTGTCCAAATGGAATGAGAACTCCTTTAGATTGTATTTTCTATAAAATATATCATGTAATATACTGAATGTGTTATTTGCAGATAGGATAAACTATTGTATTATTAGAAATGTAAATAGAAAGGAGAGGTTTAAGCTTAAAAAAATTATTCAAGACCACCATTAGCTGGATCTTGATGTAGAAAGTGTTGAAACCAGCTTTGAAGCGCTGCACTTAGGACAATAGGCAGAGACTCAGAAATTCTTGATTCATTTTTCCTTCTCTGCCATTGATGTGTTGGGTCACTGTAGGCAAATCTTTTAATCTCTTATTGTTTCAAACCTCTCTCTGTAAAGTGGAACAAGAACACTTCATTTTTGTGTTCATTTGTCTGACATATTTGTTTTAAATGTTATGCCTTTTGGATATAAGGCTTGCTTTTTAACTCTGTATATTTGTTTAGTGGTCTTTGTTGGGAGTCACTGGGCACTGCTGTAATAAATAGTAGTTCCACTGTTACTGGTAAGGTTAGTTGAGTCGGGTTCTCCAACGGTAAAAGTCAAAATTCACATGCTAGGATCACAATAAACTCATTTATAAAATTCAAGTGAAGCTGCTTCAAATCCAGCCATCAGGAAGCTATGTCTGCTCCTATTAGCAACAATCAGTGCTTCTGCTCTTTATCAGTGAGAAAGGTGTTCAGCGCTTTTGTTGAAGCCAGTTAAATCCAGACAAGGGCCAGACAGCTTCATCCACAGATTTGCACAAAGCTTATACCATCAATAGTAAATGCAGTCTAAGAAGACACAAGTTTGGATAGCATTTCTGTTTATATTACCAAGGTATTTTTACTAAATGCATTTTAGTACTGTGTTGTTAGGGGAAATGTCTGTAGACATTTTCATTAGTATCTGGCAGAGAAAAGAAGTTTATGAAAGTACAAAAAATAAAATTCTTCTGAGTATGTACTGTCAGATGATAGTACAATGGAGTAAGTTTTGAAATTATTTTGTGGTTTCTGGCTGGAATCTAGTATTTTTAGCTGTTTGCTTTTGCTTTGTTATGCAAAAATGCCTTTAAAGAACTTCTGCAATAAAGAGATTATTGATTGCAATATCCCCATGCTGACAGAGGATTCTGGTGGACAAGATCATTTGAATGTTAAACTAACTTGTGGTGGGTAATATCCAGTCTGGTTTCTTATTAAATTTAGCCCTCAATGACCAGGAGGAAAGCCTAACACAAGACACATTTTTATAGTCTGTGAATCAAAAAAAGTTACTCTACAAAATATCAAATTATACATAATCTCTTTGTCTTCTTATGAATTATGACATCCAATAACAACAAGGGAGAAGGAGTTTCAAGGCTGAATCTGAATCTTTTTCATAGCTTAAGTCAGACTTCTGACATTATGTTTCATAGAATTTATGAATGTTCTTGACAAGTTCACCTCAGAGGCTGGAGAACTGTGTCAGCTAAGCTGTCCAAAATACAGACTATCAAGATCATCATAACTAATTAGGTTTACAGAATTTTTCTAGACAACTCCTGAGTCACGAGAACTCTGGAAGTGTGAACTCTGACAAACTGGGAAATACTTTCTTTCATATGTCAGCTAACCCTATTAGGATGATTCCATTAATAGAGGCCAGATTTTGTTCAAATCAGAAAAGCTTTGACCCCATCTTTCAAGTTAGCTGGACTATTTTTCTTAGTTCTTAAAAAGATTATTTTCTCCACAGCCAGAAGAATACATGATCTCAGAAGGACCCTCACACCAACAGTTACTTTTCGGGTTTCCTCCTGTTATCCTCATGTTTCATGAAGGAAGTGGAACCCTACAGCTTAGCTCTGCCTCTTTAAAGGCAGCAGTCATCAACAGTTCTTTTTTGCTTCCTACTTATCTGATCTAAGGCGAAGGTAAAGCAAGCATTCAAGATGTAACTAAGAGACACAGGAACTGTAATGCTGTTGAAATTTTACTGTTAGAACCTGCTTATTGCTATAATCTCAGATCCAAGACTTGTATAGCTAATGCAGTGCTATAAACTTACTTACATACCTTTTGCCTCCCTTACTTGAGTGTGCCAAGTGGCACGTCAGGACAAATATTTCCCAAATCAAAAGGTGTGTTAGTATTCTATTTCCTAGCTCTGTAGTTTCAAGTTCTTTACTGTAATTCATGGCATGACTGGGTTTTAATTTTTTTTTTTAAAATTCTAGTACTTAAGAAAGAGAGACCTCAATTTTTAATTTTCACACCTAAAAACTTTATTTTTGTTTTTTGACATTTAAATGCACTTAAGCATGCTGTTGCATGGAATAGGTACATTTATTTAATCCCAAGACTTTTACTTCATGCAAAATGGAAGAAAACATCTGTGGAATCTGTATGAAACAGAGCTTCTAAATGTGAGAAAAGGCATCAGTCAGCAACTAACTCAGCAGGATAGTTTATTGAGCTGTGGTGGCAGGTCAGCCCAGCTAAGCACTCAGTAGTCATCTACGAAGACCAACCTTGCAGACAAATTGCAAACCCACATAATAACAAAAGTTTCTCTGCACTCTGTGATGACTACGAACTGTTGTTCAGAGAGTGTAAATGATTTCTGTAAGATCACATGCACAGACTCAGGCCATGGGTACACATTATGCAAGAATCTGTGCAGCTGGCAGAGCGCAGCGAGCAACATGGCAGCAAGAGCAAACAGGTTTGAACAGGGAGTGATGAAGCACAAGAGATTCAGGCCATCCCTACTAAGAGGTTGTTCCCTAACCTATACCTTAATGGCAGTGAAAGGAATTATAAACTAAATCTAATGATTTTGAATTTATACTTAATCCACTTGGCTATGATTGTAGGCCAGTACTGTACATGAGAGGGTGTGTTTGTAAAAGCAGTTTACCTATGACACAAAAATGAGGGACTGGACTGTTTCATGGCATTAATGAAAAAAGTTTTTATGTGGTTTCTAATAAGTTTTAACCTGTTCAAATAGCATCACATAATAGTTTAACATATCTTGTAATTGTCTTCAATAATTACAAACTAGCCTTAAGGGCAGCTGACTAACAGCAGCTCCCAAAGATCTTCTTGCATCAGCAGCTGCAGAAACAAATTCAAACCCTAGGATGAGAAGGTCAACTCCACTGAAATAGATGAGGCCACATTTAGCGCAGGCTTCATGCTTAACAGAGAAGCATCTATGCGTTTCCCCTTTAGCTTCAAGTCATTTTCCTAAATGGGACACTGTCTTTCTTCCACTCTCAGTAATGTAGAGGTATAGAATTCCTGCATGATTTCTATTCACAACCACACTGCTTTTGGATTATTTGCCATTAAAGTCACCATTCATAATTTTCAGGTTTGCTAGAAATTGCTTTGAAATGAATTTTCACTATACCTGTCCTATGCATTAACACAAGACTGAGTCTGTGCAATCTTTTGTTGACCCTGAGTATATGACTGACATCCTGTGGTGCAATGAGGCCCTTGGATCCATTTTTGAATAACTGATGGAAAGATCTGTTGACAGTAAACAAGATTTTTCTCCTAGAAACTGCTTAGCCATTAAACCAGCAAGTTTCAGTTACATCTGATATCTATGGAAAATTTTTAAATACTCAGGGTCCCTGAAATATGGAATAATAAGCTGCTTTTCTCCCAGTGAGTCCAGGAAGTTCTAATAAAGCCTCAGGTGTTTGTAAAAGACACTTGAAATGAGGTATGCGTGGACATTACTCTCTGGATCCTTCTGCCACAGTCCTGGACTCTGTTCACCATCAGGGGTCAACAACAAACTTCCTTGTCCTTTAGGAATTAAAGCTGAAATATCATGCTTACCTAAAATCATAGGTAAGGCCATAAATAGCTGAGAGAAGAGTCACAGTGCTTATTTAATTGGGGGAGAGTTCTGCTTTTGATTTCAGTAAAACAACTTATTTTAAATGGAGTTAAAAGTAAAAATCCAGAAATTATGCAGTCTCATGGAGAAAATTCCTGACAAGTACAACTAAAACCAAAACCATGAAAACATCTACCATCAACTTGTCCTTCCTAAACTGCTTTCTTAATTCCACAAATTTATTTCCAATTGATTTAGGAGTTCAAAAGAAATATCAGGTTGTTTTCTGAATGTCAAAGAGGGAGCTCATAGCTTTAGTAGTCGATTTTATTAATATTCTTCAAAGAATGGATGACATTCCTGGGTTCTTGGTACATTTTTTATCCTTTTATAAATGGTGTTATGTGAGCCTCTTCATATCTGTACTTGTAGTAGCTTGATGAGGCTTAATTATCGTTCAGATAGTTTCAGTTATAAAGAACTAGAACTTGGAAATGCAATTTATATGTAAAAAATACAAACCCCAAACCAGTAAATATGCCCACTGACAGATGTGTCATGAGACATATTGTTTCACAATGGGTCAGCATATCATTTAATATTTGACAATGATAACTCTTTGTACAGGAAAAGTCTTGGTTTTTGATCAGATCAAGCAATAACCAGGCTTACAGGATCAGCTGAGTGCCCTGAGGTTAATAATTAATCTGAAATATAAAGAAATAAAAGAATCTATATTTAACTAAAGTTAATATCAGAAAAAGAGAAGCAAGTATAGACAGACACTATAGAAAACCAAAGCCATGGGTCTGAAAAAATCATTAGATTTTGCTTGCTTTCTTTTGTTTAACTGTATTTTATGAGGTTCATCCATCTCCATAACCAAAGCTCAGATCGTTGCTTGTCTCTAAACCCAAGCAGAATCCGCCAGCTAGGTCTTGTCCATTGAGGTGCTTCATCCAGCCAGTGTCCTCAGAGCTCACTGACCATGTGGGGCTCCAGCCAAGAAAACTTGTGTGTGCAATTGCACACTCACCCAGCATGTGGAGGACTTGTGGGTGCTTGCAAACTGGGTTTGGTGGAGATAGGACCAGGGAGTGGAGCTCTGCAGAATGTGACAGAGAAAAGGAGTTATGGGTTTGTTTTGTGCCAAGTTAAGCAACCTTCTTCTTTCTCCACTTTGCCTCTGCTCCTACCATGACAGAGTGGCTTCTGAAAGGGAAGGAATAATCCCAGACCGAGCTCGGAGGTAGGGACGTGCAGGCTGAGAGCAACAGAGTTCAAATAGGGGAAGGGAGGCATAAAAGGCAATCTCATTTTCAGCTGAAGTTTGAACACCTTCAGTGGCTAACTTTGTATTTCTTCTCTATGAGAGAGGAGGAGAAGAGCAGCAGAAGTTTCCTGTGATGTGACTGAGTACACAAGGGTGGTGCACCCTTCTGGAATAAGACACAGCAGTAGGCAGAAGTAATTAAGCAGGTTTAACAGCCCATTTAAGAACTAGCTCACTCCTGGGAGAGTGTCCCAGTCACTGGATGAGACAGTCGAGCTTTCACTTGTTGCCTGTTTCTGCTCTACTAAATCTAGTGTTATTTTCTTTCAGAGCATTGCTATTCCAAAGGCAGAGGTGAAGTTTACCCTCTCACACACTCTCTTAGAAACTTAATGAGGGGTGGGAAGGGCCCCAGATGCAGCTGGAGGATTGCTAGGTTGTAAGACAGCCCTCAGGCAAGTGCGCATAAGTGCTCTAACCACTGAGTTATCACCATCTACAGCTGGGTTTCAGGAGGAAGGAACAATCTCTGGTCCATCTTGGCTAGAAGGACAGCGGTAGCTACCTTTAGGAAAGGATTCAGGAGTTCTGTCTCCCAAGAGGAACAAAATGCATTCAGGTAGTGTTAAAAAAGGTGAAAACGTAGCCACTCAGCCTCCTGACTTTGGCCATTTCACTTTCCCACATGGTGTTTTCAAGATTTAATTGTGAGGGGCTCTGAAATATATCCTGGTGCTGGGCCAAGAACCTGCACCCGTGTCTGGATCTGGGCTGACTCATTCTTCACTCGTGTTAGACAAGCTTGATAATAACACACGTTATAAAAGCTAGCCTCAGACATGATGTCTCTACCATGGAAGGACCAGTATTGTAAGACACCAAAATTGATTCCTTATAGACATTGCAATGATAATGAATGTTTCAGACTGCTTTCTACATGCAGACTGCAGTTTTAATTTTGTTTCAAGTCGTCTTCATGTGCTTGACAATGAAATGTTTTTCACACTTATCACAGAGATAAGGAAAAATGAGATTCAGAAAGCACAAGTAGAAATCTCATACATTTAAAGTCAAGCAAATAGGTAAATGCTTTCTGAGTAAGAAAATATGCAATTTGCCCATGATGATAACAGGAGGTTCTGGCAGAGCACACACACTCTGGAGTGAAAAATTGAGCCCTAGAAACCAGTAGTAAAGCTTTCTTTGACTTCAGCATGCTTCAGCTTTCACCACACATTTTTTAATGCCCAATACTTTGCCTTAATCACATCATCTCTCCTTGCATGTGTGAGAGTGAAGCATGTTTTTATGCCCGAGAACTTGGTTTATAATTTGTTTTTTTTTAAAAATATATACAGGATTGAAGATGTACAAAGTTATTCAGGTCAAAAACTACCTAGCATTACAACATTTTCATTTTTTCTGTATTCAGAAATGTGTCATATTAAATCATTCCATTAGACGTAATCTCTTGGGTTTCTATCCTCTTCAGTCAGTGAATGTTTACAACACAGTGGTTCTCTTCACAGAAGTGACGCTGTTGCCATGCTATAAATTTCCTGTGAAGATGATCTAAAGCTTATAATGACTTCCACTTCCAGGGAAAACTGTACAGCAGAATTAGTGAGGAAGTTATTTGTCCTGGGCTGCAGAGTCTGATAGTGGTGCAAGCAATAGAATGATGCCCGTGTAGTCCTTATTGGTCAGCTACCATATATATGCATGCAAGGTTTTTTTCTGACAAATAACACTAAGCCAGAGCTATTTACTTCTCGTCATGCAGTGTTTTTCAAGGGGCTGTCTCTCTGTTTCAGAAATCAATGCAATGATTTAACTGTTCAGTCCCTCCTGACATTGATTGGATTTCTGTAGTTCAGTTTCATATATCACTTTTGAGTTACAGGAACAAATTTTAGTTTTGTCTCAGATTTTTATTTGTAGAGTGTGTCTGAGGAAGAGCTATTATTCACTAAGAAAGTACAGAATAGACTTATATAGTTTCTGAGGCAGAAGCTGTTCCCGTCAAGACGAGAAGGCAGTAATGTTCAATAGTTTGAAGCAGAATCTCCTGCTCAACAGTTTTCCCTGTCTGTGCTCAGGTGTTACCGGTAGGTTCCATTTTAGGAAATCTGAACTCATTTGGGATCAGGAAAAGAAGTTCAACCTCATGTTGGGCCCGTACGGCGATGCGTATAATGCTGGGCCCTGGCGGTGATGGTGGCAGCATACCTGTGCCTCCTTGTTCTGCTGATGCAGCTGGTCAGGAAGTGGGTGGGTGGCGAAGGAGGTTGATTTTACTGTCTCCAAACATGTGAGAATCATGAGTAGGGCCTGAAAATTCCGTTTGTCTGACCTGATGCTCACAAGATTAAAAAAAAAAAGAAGGAAAAAAGAAACAAATGGTTTTAATTTCTTTTTGCTTTATGATTTCTGAGTCTCCAGACTACATACAGGTTTCATGTTCAAGCTTTTTTCCATGTATGGTAGGACTAGAGCAGCATACTGTTATAAAGAAAAGCCTAAATTCCTACCTAATTGTACCATTTTGGAGCAAGAACTTAAAAAATAGCAAATATTATGAAGTTTGCAATAAGGCCGTGGGAACTGGCAGCAGAGAGAGGATGGAGCAACAGGCTGCCAGCCAAGCTAAAATGTCGAGGAAAGGGGACAATTTGTCACCACTACAATACATTACTATCTCAGAACAAGGGAAAAGTGAAAAGCTATGCTTGTCACTCTTAGAGGAAATTCTGCAAGTTCAGAAGAAAAATCTCTGCTTTCATAACAGCTTGCTTTTACAAGCTAGCTCCCAGATGCTCACCCCTGTCCTCTGCAATGAAATCTTTCCCCCTTGGCTGCAGCAGCAGAAAACAAGTCAGACATCATCACCTCCGTGCTGGAGTTGCTGAAGTGCTGGCAGCTGTCCCACAATCTGCTGCACCTGCCTGTCCTTGTAGCAGACTCAGCAGAGAAAGGGATGTGGAATCTGGGACCAGCACACTTTCTGCTCCCCTTCAGAGGCTGTCCCATACACTTCAGCTGGAGCAGCGAGCAGAGAATCACATCTGCATCTCTAACACAGAGCAGAGAAGATGAAGATGTATGTCTTATTCTCTGCTGTCCTAATTATTGGAGTAATTACTTTCAGCAGCACAACAGAACAGATTACATTTTAAATCAGTGAATTCAATTTGGGGTAGAATTTGCATGCTCTTTTTGTGATGTATTCTTCCCCATATTTACAGGAAAAATGTATGAGAAAGCATTATTCATTATCCTAATTTGAAAACTCTTCTTTATTCAATTACTAGAAAAAAATGTAGTGGCAAAATTTCCTTTTATGAATGAAAGCATTCTTAAACCAGCACTATCAGAATGGCTAGCGGTTTATTTTAAATTAACCCATTATATCTTCATTTCTGTCATAAAAACCTTTTTACTCAATGAGGCAAAGATTTCTTCTAGTGTATTCAAAATAAAATAAAATGGATATCTACAAAATTACTTCTTTGCATACACACAGAAAAATCTTATGTAAATGCAGATATTCTCCTTCAAGGACTAGAAGTATATTCAACAACATATATTATCAAGTGCCTTGCCATCCCTAGAAGAATTTTGGAACTGTGTTGTGAGTTTGTGTTATGAAAATACAGGATGACACAGTCCTTAGTCCAAGGATGCATAATGTGATGGTAGGTTGAATAATTAGCTGTAGCCCTTAATGAAAGAGAACATATAATTATTGGCTCTGAAAGATTAATGCTTAGATTAAATTGTAATTCATATTCTTGTCTCTTTCCTTCAGGAGGAAGTGTATCGCACAAGTATTTATGTTTGGTGATGCTTATTTACCCCTTTTAGTTTTTGACTGAGCTGTAGTGGCAGCTGCATTAGATTGGAGAAGAATCAAATTTCTCTTACATCCTACCTTTACACCTACCTACATGGAAGCTGATGTCTTTTGTGTGAGATGGTGGGTAATCTTCACGTTGTCATAACGGGAAGGAGTCATTAGGGCTGAAAAATTAAATTAGGGATTTCCTTCTGTTAAAAAAAAAAAAAAAAAAGTAGTTATACCCAGGGGATGACATCAATGGCCCAAATAGTCAATTCCAGGACTATATCCTATGTAATCACAAATGAATGCCTCAAAGATGGAAAGTGCAGCAGATATGAGAAATAAAATCAATTGTGAAGAAGCACCAACATTCAAAGCTAGAAGTACTTTTCACAAAAAAGCTTCATGCTAGGTTTCTGCAGTAAGCCACTAATATCATATAAGTGGCTTTGCCCAAGGCACTTCTGAAACCCTTCCATAAAAAGAAAATAGGAAATATTTATCTCGAACTGAAGATTATCTCAAACTAATCCTTATCTTGAAAGAAATTCTGGCTTAGGAGGGGTTTAGACTTACAATTTGCAACTGAATTAGAGACTGATCAAATTTGTGTTATGAATCTAAAACCACGATTCCACAAACACTTCAAGTTTTGGAGAAGGCAAATAGACTGTTCTAAAATAATATTACACCTATATTACCGTTATCTTCTTCATTTAATGTAATAATGGCTGTAATAATGACTGGAAAAATACAGTCTATTTTCTTAGAGAGAAGCTTAAATTTAAAACAAGAAAGATCAGATTTAATAGATATTTTCTCCGTTTTGTGTCATAATAACATGAATCACAGGAATTGTGTTACAAAAACACACCATCTCACTCAGAAAGAAAGAATAAAGTCTTAAACCTGTAGCTTCTTAAAAGTTTCAGCAAACATGAGCTTCCCAACACGCAAGTGGTGGTGGGGCCATGACTTTTTTTGTTGTATCTCTAGTGCAGGCAGATGGGTTAGGTACTGCTCTGGACTAAATTAGTGCCTTCATCTACTGTTTCCCAGGCTGATTCATACTTCCCACAGTTCCAAATAGTTTTTGTCATTTTTACCCCTTTTTTAGCCACTACTAATTTGCGCTAACGTTGTGAATGGAAACCTCCTCAAGCCTGAATTTTTCTTATGCTGTTCCAAGAATATTCCCTGCATAGATCATGATCTTCTCTCTCCATGTGATTCCATTAGAGCACTTCATGAGCCATTATCTTTTGTCCCATGATATGCTCTTCCATTGGAATGTCTTAGCTTAGTATTACTAAGACAAGAAGTGCCTCTGGAGAACTGGAGTAGTGGAGTGGAGCAGTGGGGCAGGGAAATAAAATATGACAGTAGTTTCTCAGATATCACTCACCAGTTGTCTTCATCAAATATACAAATCACGAAATGGACTGGGCAGTGTCCCCATATTTGTGTCACACACACTGTGAGCTCATTGTGTTCTGTGTATCTGCAGTGTTTTTTCTACAGATGTACTTAATTTTCAGTGTGATTAATGGAATTTCAGTCATTTTTAGCTATGGACCCTCAGTAAAGAATTATATCTTTGGTAATCCTGGCCATTGTGTGAGGACTTCAGCCCTTAATACTTTCACTAAGAAGGTCCTTTAGTATTTTACAGTTTGCATTTATGCTGTGAGCCAATGTAGCTCAGACTGTGAACCAATTAAGACTTCTCAAGTCTTAAACCTGCATGAAACTTAATAGTCACTTTCTACAAAGCAATCTTTTTGCCAGTCCTTTGTTTTTTTCCCAAGAGTTGTTCTTATTCCTCTAATAGGATTATAATTTACAACACATTATCTGAATTTTTAACTACTATGACCCTTGAAAATGTCTGGGTTCATCAACATTGTCAGATCTACTTTGTACCAATTACTGAGTAGGATGAGGGGGCTTGACTAGTTAGTTGTGTCATCACTAAAATAAACATTCAAGCATGGTGTAAATGCGGGTGCCTGTGGATTACAAGAATACAATATGGTTTTTGAACTGGATTATTAAGGATACTAAGTATCTTTATTCATTGCTGTACTTAGCAATATTTGAGAGTGCAGAAATGTCTTGTAGAAGTAGCTTGCTGTACTTCAGGGTCATCCTTCTAGTTTCTAAATTGCCAATTTCTTAGGCTCATTAATCTAATACAATGATTTAAATTTACACAGTGATTTAAATTTACAAGGATCTTCAAAGAATTTGTTAAAACTTCATCTCCTTATTTACATGGATAGTTAATTCTTAAATGTAAGACTCTTCACATGGTTAACAATTAAAGCTGCAACTATGTACACCTTACCTACAAAAGCATTACAAAAGAAACATTAACTGTGTAGGTGCTAGTCAGTTACCCCAATTGCACCATTTGATTTCATGTTGTCATTCATTATATTGCCACAATAGTCTTTCTCCAATATTTAGGTTTACTGGAAGTTTATAAATTTAAAAAGTATTTTAGATGAGGACAAATTTCAATACCTCTTCTCTTCATTGGTAACAGAAAACAAAGAAGATTTAAAAAGAATTTTAAAGAAGAATTTGAAAAGTTTGTAAAATATTTTTAGGAGGTCTTTTTTTTAAAAAATGATATAAGGATTTTTACAGTGTGTTACATTGCAGAAATGTTTTCCTGGTCAAAAGAGTAAATCCTCGTCTAACCTCTGGGTTAAAGGAGTAATCCTTTGGATACATTTCTATGAGATCTTGACCTATACATCTTTAAGGCAATAAATACACATACATGTGTATATATACAGAAACTGTTTTTACTTCCTGGATTAGCCATGTTATGTCTATTCTGTCACTGATGAATCAGCTATAGCATATTTCTAAGAGAAAACAAACACTAATTAGACATTTTCTGTGTCAGCATATCTACTGCAATTAAAGGAAGCCATAGATCTTTTGGTCCGTATTAAAAATAGATATATTCTTTGTTTCTACTGCTGTATTTGGAAAATTGTTGTAGAAACTGCTGTCTAATCTACATCCAAAATTTATTCCTGGCTGTTGATCTTATGCCAATGTGCTTTAAATAACCAAAAAGACCACTAGACTCTCACTAGAAAAAATTAAACAGCTAGGTATAATGGACCCAGGAATTCCCCTCCC
>JAVJGI010000060.1:41364563-41415190 GCA_035590275.1 Ibycter americanus | reverse complement strand
TTTTTGCCCCCCCCCCCCCCCCCCCAATATATTTCCCTGAAAAACCAACTGAACTAAGGGATGCCAGGTGTTGTATGAAGAGACATACTTTCCTATACAGGTGTTTTTTGTTTTTTTTTTTTTCTTTTCACCTGGCACCTAGCTAGGATTTTCCAACGAAACCAACTAAAATAGGATTTAGGACTGCCAGTTGAACTACTTTTATCTTTGAAGTCAGACAATTCAGAACAATTACTCACATTTTTAAAATTAAACACTGCAGAACTAGGTTGAATTGGTGCTTTAATCACATTTACTGACCAGAGTTACTTAAACTGATTTACTAAAAAAGGTTAGAAAATCAAAGATATCTATGGTGAAATAAAGCCTCTTTGGTCAAACATGGGAACATGCTTTCAAAGAAGCAGTGAGATCTCCAGCCTTGGAGATTATCAGAACTCAGCTGGACTAGATCCTGGACAACCTGTACTAACGTTTACACTAACCTTGCTTTGGGAGGCACCATGAATGTCCCGTGGTCCCTTGCAGACAAAGTTGTCCTTGATTCTGTGAAATCTATGAAACAGTTTGAAACAGGATAAGCACCATTACTATGCAGAGATGTCTTAAACAATTTCCAATGTTTCTGAGGGATATAACAGCTATGATATATTTTTAAAGATCCATTTAACTGAGTGCACAAATCTGTATGACCAAGTAAACAAACAACCAGACATTTCTTGTATAAGTAATTTTTCAGGAAATCTGAGGTCTTCAGAGTTTTACATGGTAAAATGCTAATTTTATATCTTATATCTTAATCATGCTTTTCTTTCATGGACATCATTAATGCAATGAAAAATATTTCATAGGCAGAATGAACTTGAAAATATAAATAAAAAATCAATTTATTTCTCTAAATTAAAAGAGTGATCAGGGAGTTTTCTAGTATGTTTGACCTTTTAAACATACATCTTTTATTTGAAGCTTATTGAAAATTTTTCCTAAGAATCAACTTTTATGTTAAATCCAAATACCCATGTGGCTGGAAACAGAATGGATGAACTCCCAACCTCCACCACTAGAAGAAAACCCTAGTAATAACACAGCCATTTATTCCGAGAATTCTCTGTATATTTTTAACTGTATAGATAGAGGTTGACATTTCAAATGAGATCCATTTCATAAAGAAAAACATGACTGCCTCTTTTGGAGGCTTACGATTCAATTCCTTGCACAAAATGGTCAGATAAATTCTTCTTTCAGTCCTTCTGCTCTGTACTGTATCAAAAGCAGTACATTTACAGTTTAACATTTCACTGTAAGTAGAAGAAAAAATATCCAAGGTGCAAACAGTAATCCAATAAATAGTCCTTCATTAAAAAACTGTTCTTCAGGAACTCGGCTTGCCAGCCATTTACAAAATACCAGTATTGTGATTCCCTGCCCAGCCCCAGCCATGCTAGAGGTACAATCATAGGGTAACACAGTTGTGAAGTCCAGCTGACCAGCAAAGTCCAGCACCTGTGCATGTCACTTTTGCAGTATTTGATGTCTAATTTCCCTTGTGCCCTGGAGACTGAAAGGAGAATGTTAGTAACCAGCTGTGCCTCTTTTGGAGACATCATTTTGGTCAGGGAATTCACAACTACAGTGACTCCCCCACTCCTGCTTTCCTTGGGTGACTTTCAGGGAAAAAAAACCCAACTCCTGGTCCTCCTGACAACCATGTATATATACCCTAAATCTCCCAGTGTCAATCTCTCCAAGACTGTGTGGGACAACATGGAGCTACTTTATCTCTGAAAAATTATTTTTAGCTATTTCTATCTTCTGAACTACAGTCAAGGTAATACAGTTAACCTCCGAACCTCTTATTGATGTAGAGTGATGTGACTTATGGAAAACCCAAGTACTGTGAAAAACCTGTATTTCTTCCACATTGAATTGACCTCTGACAGTTAAGTGCCAAATAGGCACTGACCTGAAAGAACTATTAGAATAAATAGCTACCAGTATTCCATAAACCCCAGGGGAACCCAGCTGTGACTGTTGAAGAGCTGTCAACGGTGATGCTTGAATTAAGACCAGTCTGACAGTTGCTCAAATGTTTCTTAATTTTCTGAAATTCCGTTATCTCACTACAATATCAGTTAGCTGGTAATGAAATTACAATGGATGTTTTTTCTTAAGGGTGACAACATTTCAGGCGATAAGGATAATGTTACAGTTCATTTATACTCTTAGCCTTGTGATATGTTTCTAAAGCTCTATCTCAGTCAGCACAGACTATATTTTCCCTTGCTGTCTCCTTACTATTCTCTCAAAGATACAGGTGAGAATGAAAGGCATTTTAAGTAGTATTTTTCATTTGGCAAATAAATTTCGAGACTCTGCTTCTCCAGAACAACAGAAGCTTCACACACAACTTAAATCTATTTCTCAGCAACAATCAGAACTACTTTCTATTTATCCCATTTGCATAGCACTATTCACACTCCTGGAAATCAGTAGTGTTGAATGTGGTAGACAAGTTCCACATTAGCAATATGCAGTGCCTTCCTCTTTGTTATGGACCAGTGTCTTAAAATTGTTCTTGTGAACAACAAAACTGAACCACAAATGCCCAGGTTTCCTCTTATAATGGTACTGTTCCTAAGTGAACTTTTGCTCACTCAACTCCTTCCATCCAATTCTCCTGTGCCTACTGAATTCTTCAGTGTGGACTTGGTCTGAGGGGGCCAGCCAGGAGCAGAAGGTGCCTATGCTTTGTCAGAGATGTAGCTCATGCTAGCCCTCTCCCAGTGCCTGCTTGGGAGCAATGGGTGTAATCTCTGTCACAGCCACTGCGGACAACCTCAGTAGCTGGTTCTGTGCCAGCACTTGGGTCTACCATGCTGCCCAGGACACAGCATAAGGCAAAGGGCCAGATCTAGACTGCAACCTTCCATATCTTTCAAAAAAAAAAATTATCACTAAGTATTTAAAATATTTAAGTATACTTGCTAGTTCTTTAGGTGTCTAATTCTAGACAGCTACACAGCAAATAAAAATATCCTACTGTAGGGGTGAGGGCACCTATCTCCAAGCTAATAATCCCTGTGATACATGTTTAAGCGCACAGCTGCTGGTATTCGGCTTTCTTCAGGGGGAGAACCTGAACAGTTAGTTGCAGGTTGTCAGAAAATTATTCATCTGATCAGTTACGATTATTCATTTGAAAAATAGCTGCCAGGGGAGATGACCACCTTTGCATGATATCAGAGCAATTAGAGCACTGGCCCAACAAAATATGACTTCTGCTGTAAAGGAGTAGGTGCTTTTTGGGGTGCCGTTTTGCACTGTTGTCTGGCTGCAATCATTTATTTTACTTACTGTTTATTGTTTGTGATGCTAGGCAATCCAAATGTTGTGACGCCACTCTTGAGAGGAAGCTACATGAATAATTCTCTAGTTCACACCATTGGGGCTTGGCATAGTTCTGTTGTTTAAGCCAACTAATTATCATCTGAGTTACTACAGTTAGTTGTAGCTTACTACTATTAGGCTTTTGGAAATGAGTTTCGTCAAGCCACTTAATTACACCTCTGTGCTAAAGCAGTAGAAGCAGCTGCTGGATAT
Source organism: Ibycter americanus (assembly GCA_035590275.1). Lineage (NCBI taxonomy): Eukaryota > Metazoa > Chordata > Aves > Falconiformes > Falconidae > Ibycter > Ibycter americanus. Next base: position 41,411,590 of record JAVJGI010000060.1, on the reverse strand, counting down.
CTAGTACCTTTTTGGCCTGTTGAGGAACCATTTTGTAGCCAAGCTTGGTTCTCTTGGAGAGCAAATAAAATTATCCATAACTAAATCAATTAGTAAGCTTTTAGCAGTATTATTTCTCTCCTTTTCCAGACAATCCCAAATATATTGGATTTAAAGACAGTGTTGCTTTAGAATCACAATGAAAATTCTGGCACTGTCAGGTCACCAAGTGATAATGATAGAAGCGTTTCTGAGAGGACATTATGAAGATGCAATGGCATAAGGTCAGCTACAGTTCTTGAGGTAAACCAAAACATACTAAAGATTAAAAAACACAAACACTGAAACAGGGAAATTTCAAAAACATGTTTTGCCAGGTTTCTTCTACATTCTTCACTTTGGAGAAATGATTACTTTACTCAGAAAAGGAAGAAATATTGACTTGTTTTATTTTCTGGAGGTATACAAAGCACCTCACAAAGGAATATTTCAACATTTTCAAAAGTAAAAATATGAATTTTGCAAGTCAAAAAATCACAGTTTAAAAGTTTTTAAAAAAATCAAAACTGATTAAAAAACTGATTAAAAAGTGATATTTTTTTGCGCCCCCCCCCCCCGAGTATTCCTCTGGGTTTGGGATAGAAATGTGTTTATATTCACAGAATGAGAAATATGGCACTGAGCTCTCTGCCTGGCTGCTGCTGTGTCTTAAAACACATCTAGAAAAATGTATAAATCTATCAGAATGATGTCACAAGATAAAATAGTAGGGCTGTCACTGGGAAGTCCAGATGGCCAGTGATCACAAGGCCGTAGTAGAACAGCAGGTGATCAGAAGAACCGTAAGAGACACCAACTGAGAGGAAAGCAGAAATTTTCAGCTACTACTCTGCCTACTATTTCAGCACAGCAACTGCAAAAATGGCCAGGAAAATACTCAAGGCACATCCATAGCCTGGTGGCTATGTCTGGGGCAAGTGTTTGAGATTTGTCCTGCAAAAGTAGAGTGGAGTGGAGTACAGAACTGAAAGTGCATTTGCTGAAAACGTTCTCAGCTGAAATGAGGTTACTGCTTAAGCAAACTGGGGTTAGTCAAAAGGAGGCTCAGAAGTGCCAATTTTAATCAGAAATATTGATTTAAAATACAATTTGCAGCTCTTGCATGGTGAGAAGTGATTCTCACTAGGTGAACTCTCCAGGTTATCCATAAAGTTAAATAAATCAGCTTCTCATGTAGTGCACGTTTCTAATCAGACACAACACTTTCCTGAAGACATGAGTTTGACTTCTGGCAACATTTAGGGATAAACTATATTAAAAAAAATATATCTGCTTCATAACAGAATACATATTTAACAATGAAAGTAATTTTTTTTAACAAAAGGTGTTTCTTCTGTTGTCACTCCAAACAGTGAGAGAATGGGATTACAACTTTGTCAAGAAAAGAAGTTCCATACAGTCGTACTTGATGTGTGAGTACTCGTGGAGGCACATTCTGTTCTTTTGGATCCATTTGTAGATATCAATCATGAAAGAGAAAAAGAAGCCTCAAAACTGTTACATTCATAGAAATCCAAGTTTTCTGAAAATAAGCAACTTGCACAGAAGAAAATTCGCCCAAACTCTGCTCTCACTCCTAAACAGACACCAAAGATTCCAATCCTCATACACAAATACATAAGAAAACTGGCTTCATAATTTCAAATTCAGATAAAATATTAGTATGAGGCCATCAGACGATACTTGTGAAAAAATACAGCAGGGGTGCTCTCTTTGTTCCTCCCTTTCTCCACTACTGCTGAGCAGAGTGCGTATAGCATGAAAATCATGAAGTTAGGCAGACTAAATGTGGGTAGCACCTTCACTGCTTAGGAGTAATGGACTAATGGTATCAAAAGAAGTGGCTGGACATAAAGACAGCATAAAAAGTACTCTATAGAACACTTAGGATAGTTTCCTTTAGCAATAAAGACACCACCCGTGCTAGTATCATCAGCAAACTTGGTGAGGGCGCTTGCAATCCCATTGTCCAGATCATTTATGAAGGTGTAGAACAGCGTGGGGGCCAGTATTGATCCCTGGGGGACCCCACGTGTGACAGGCTGCCAACCTGGGTAAAAACCATTGATTGCCACCCTTTGAGTGCAGCCTGTGAGCCAATTTCCTACGCATCTCTCTGACCACCCATCTAGTCTGTATGTTGCCAATTTGTCGAGGAGGAGGCTGCGGGTAACACTGTCAAACGCTTTGCTGGAGTCCAAGTGTTTGGAACTGCTTTAGCTGTCTCTTCTCAGCCTGTGAACTCTGCTACATCTCCAGGAATCCTTAGAGAATTGAAGAGGTCATTGAAATTTTAACAGAACAAGTTAATGAAAATAATTTTTTTTTTTCATTTTGGCAATTTCTAACATTACTCCTATCTGGGAATAATTTGCAGAACTGGGAACAAAATCAAGATTTTTGATACCTAATGTTGTGTATCAAGAGAAGATGTAGAAACAGTGAACTCAAATCAGGATTCTGGGTGTCATGTTCTTTTCTCATATTTTATTTTTCATATTAACCCATACTTTACTGTAAATCTAGTTAAGTCCCTCCAAACATTTGGCATGGATTGCTCCTAAATAGCAACTATTATGATTATAGTCTTCAAATCTACTAGCTTGCACTTTGTCTATATAAATAAAAATCACAATTATGTTATATTGTTTGGCCAGGATCCCCTACAGTTTAAAATTCCTAACCTATGAGAAAGAAATTCAGAATGCATGTTAGGGAATGTTCAGGTTCTTTCCTTGTAAATTATTTCGTCTGTAGGTTTTGCAATAAAAAAGGCTAAACAATAGATGATTTAACAACATCATTCTGCCTAGAAGTAGACTCTTCAAATAACTTTGGTTATTGATTCATTTTAAATGTTATTTTTCAGTGAAACAACTATCCAAAGGTACATGATGACACTTACACAAGGTAAGCCAAAAGTCTAGATTCAGTATAAATTTGGGGGTTGACCAAAATGTTGTTTACATGAAACTAACTGTTCAGAATTTATTTAAGGATGCAGAAACAAGAAGTTCATGAAGGAAAAAAGGAAACTGCCATGTAAATGCAGGTGCATTTGTCACCATCCTTTTGTTATATTTCTCTGTATGGAATAGGTACCCACATGTTCATATACCTGTATGTCTGTTCTTATACCTATATACATGTATGCACATGTTGTTGTCCACTGTGATATTGTAGCCCTGAAATAAATTCAGGCTCCCAGTCCTAAACTATGTAGAACTTTTATAACTATGGTGCTTATTACAATCATATGCTTTTTTCTCCTTTTATGGCTTTCCCAATTATGTGATACCATGAAGCAGGGAAAATGTTAACAAAAGTGGTGATGGTATATTTAAATCAAAGCAGTCCTTCAGACTCCCTCTTTCTGTTCTGAAATCTCTGATCTGCAAACAATCAAAAGAATAATCTTGATATAAGATATACAAAGATTCCCAGAATTAAAATGAATTATATTACTGTGATTGGATGTGAAGGGAAAAAGCTATAATAATTCCATTTCAAACCGGCAACTCACTTTCATTTTAACCAGCCTTTTGAGTGTAACTGGCTGCATGCGCAGCATCCAAATTTCTCTTACAAGTGATTTCCAGTAATGATGGCACCAAGAAAGCAAGCCTAATGAGAAAGTTATCTAATTTAGAAAGTAATACAAGGCTTTTCACATCACAAATGTTTAGCTTTGATATAAAATAATATTTTGGGTTTTTTTCTAATTACTTACTTAGCACACTAAGTATTAAGCCAGGTTCTTTCCATTTCTTGAATCTCTGCATTTAATGAAGAATAATGTTTAATACATAAAAATATGTATGTTTAATTATGTTTTAGGCATTTTTTCCTGGCAGAAACTGTTTTGAATGAAGCACTTAGGCTTCCAACAAAGAAAAAGTGGAGAATTAGCTGTTTCAGAATGGGATCCAGAAAGGAGACGCTGGGAAGGGGCCAGTCTGCACAGCACACTGAGGAACAAACAGCACATTTGAAATAGTGCGTTGCAAAGGCAGGGCGAGGGCTGCAGAAGAACACTGTATTTTCAAAAGGTCCAGGTGAGTGCATACAAACTATGGCAGACACTTCTGTCAAGTCTTTTAAATGGCTGTGGGGCTTACTCTTCTTTAAATTTAAGAGAGAGAGAGGAGGGAGGGAGAGAGGGAGAGAAAGAGAAAGAGAAAGAGAGGTGGAGTAGTTACTTCTCTTTCACACCTCTGTTAGAAAGTGTCTCCATTTGGATTCAAAATTCTTATTAAGAGAGGTTCAACACCCTAAAGCTTCACTATATGGCAGCAAGGACACACATTCACTGAACAATGATTATTATGCCTTGTTAGATCCCGTTTCGCTGTCCCTCTCTGGTATCAGCACTGACATTCATGAGGCAAGTGAAGGAGGGTCTTGGTGCCGCAGGCTAATGGCCAGGCTAGAACAGTGCTGGAGGATTCTGGGTCCCTTCTCCAAAGACTGTAACTTTACGTCGGACATGACACAGACTCCCCGTGCTCAGATGGATGCCCAACTAAGAACCCGTAAACCCATCTGACTTCTGCTTTTAACCCACAGAGGTAAAATGCAGGCGGGATATTCAGAGAGCACCCCTTCAAATACTTGCTTTGCTTCTGTTCCCTCAAATAACCTACAGCTCCGTTCTTACATGACTTTCCTGGGAGGTAGGTGTTGTGGGTTTGAAACCCTCAGGCGAAGGAGAGAACTCCGTCCAGATTGCCTGTTTCCTGGTTGAATGCTTGAATCTCTGTGGCTACTACCTCCCTGCCCCAGCTGCAACTGGAAAGAAAGCAGCCACAACATTTTTGTGAGGTCCTGTCAGCCTGTGTCAGACCCTGGAGGAGCCTGGCAGAGGAACGCCTTTTTTCTGGATCTTCACCAGGCTTAGGGAGGAGATAAGCATCTCCTGGGGCTGGGGAAGCCCTGGGCATGCACTGAAACAAAATTTGAAGAGTTTAGAGAACTTTAAAATAAAACAGGGAGGGACCGACTGATCTTAACAGGTTTAGACACCACTGAGTGGGAGTATGAGGGGATTTTTTTGTTTTAGACATCTCAGATCTGCCTAAGTCCCACTTAGGTCCTCTGCTACATCCAAAGGAATGATCCTATTGCAGACTGAATTAGGCTGTTGAATACTTGCACAATGTGACGGTCTGACAGCATAGGTTTCTATGACTTGTATGTAATTCTGTTCTTGCAAAAATAAATTTCTGCAAAAAAAAAGCATTTCCTCAGAAAATATTAAGTAATTAAAGTATACCAAATAAGCTGTTACTATTAGAAATATGGCTCAGATGAATGCAAAGCCCCAAACTGCTCCAATCAAATACTTTGGAGAATTTTACTTAAAGCTCCTTATCCACCAAACAGCTGAGTGATTTTTGCTGCTGTTGTTGTTCAAACACAGTCTATAATTAATTATTGCAGCATGTACATAACAACTGCAAAGGTGTAGGGTTTAGGTATTTCTGTGAAATATATACATTTTCAGAAAGGATATGGCAAAAAGACAACATTATTCTGTTTTGTAACTGAATGAGTAAATTTTTGCTGCAAATACAGGTTTATGAGCAGAAAAGGATTTGAACTTCTGCATACTTTTGACAATTTTAATTTTTTGTTTAGAAAAAGAGAAATGAATTTACATGAAATGACATTTCAAAATTATTTCTGAGTTACTCAAACATCTAAAAAGCATTTTGAACCAGCATTAAAGGCAATATATTATCCAAAATATACCTTTAAAAAATGAATTAAAAAATTTGATAATGAGAAAAAAAAAGTTGAAACACTGAAATATGCAACATGGGAAAAATTTCCAGCTTGTGGGACTACCCTGAGTAGTTATGTTGCAAATAGTATCTCAACAAAATATATTGTATAGTATTTTCTGATATAACAAAATTCCACTTGGAGACTTTTAACTTGCTGTACAGATAATGCTTCTAGATATCTACTGAATTAAGATGAATGAAAAGTGAAATTAATAATTTTTAATTTCTGGGATATGGCAGGAGCATGCCATTCTGTCAGGCTGCAGGTACATAGTGGGCTAATGCAAATTAAATATCTGATATATTGACTAGAGGCCTACGAGCACTATTTCTCCGCTTGCTTTGTTTTATCATTATTTCAATTCCTGGGGATAAAAGGACTCTGAAAATTGAATAAATCTTACCTTTTCCTCTTAAAGCTTTATACATTCTACTTCTTTATTTTCCTTACTGAATATATGATAACCCTCTGTTAATGTCTTGCCCATTCTTTTTTCTTACATTATGATATAGTAGACAAAGATGAAAAAAACCCCAAGCTAGTGTTTTGAATGCTAAGATAAGCACACCTGCTTAATTTTTTTTTTAAATGGATAATTCTTCAAAATTTGTCTTAGAAAATTAATTGGCTTTTCTGCCCAGCGGGTTTTTTTGATACCTGTCCCCTTTTCCACTGGAATTATCAATCTGCATTACGACTGCAATGCACTGGGAAACTCCAGCTGTCCGAATCAATATTTCCACCCCTCTCATTTAAATCCGAGCTCTCGCTGTTGTTGCTGGGTGGTTGTAACACACCAGAGCCATCACATGCCTCCCTGTTGCTACAGGCAACGGTGCGGTGGGTGAGAGCTGGTCCCTGTACATCGCATGGTGAGCTCCAGCCTCTCCTTGAATTGCTTAAGCTGATGTTAAGATCACATGATCTTCCAAGAACTGTACTAGTGCCAGTCAAAAATAAAATTGTATTTTCTTTGTTACTTCAATAGACTTGCATAGCAACTGCATCAAAGCACATGCCTGACTTTCCACTAAAAGAAGGGGTAACCAGCTAATCAAAATGTATTGTCCTGCTTTGATTCTATTTATTCATGCTGTGAAGGTATCTCAGATTTGGTTTTATCAGCAAATTACATTTTTGGAGTATTCACTTAAAAATTACAGCCAGCTGAAAACCAGTTATTAGGCAATGGTCTTATAAGCTGGGGAACCCTGGATTACATCTCTAAACAACCTTATCTGGAGAATCGCTTCAGGTCACAAGTGGAAATTAATTTCTTGATGTTACTTTCCTGCTAACTGGCTACACATCCACATTACCATAGTTTGCATGACTGTCAGAGTTTGCTCAGGGGAGGCTTAGTACTGGAATAGCAAGGTCATTGCAGGTCAAGCATGCTGTGCATTGGCAGAAATACAAGACCCAGTTCTAAAATGAACTTCTGTCACTACCATGAAAATGAGAGTGAGCATCATTGTAAAAAAATCTATTCTCAGATTTGCAGTCTTACTTGCCACGCTTGAGGGGTAAGTACATAAGTAAAACCCAACAACCTGATCATATCACTAAATGTATTTTTGCTGTTTGAGTTGGTTAAAGGTTTTCTAAAAAAATCGTGTTTCATTTGTTAGTACTAGCTCACTTGAAAAGTTTTATTCCAAATATCTTCAGGTTCACCAACTTTCAGCAAATCCAGTGCTACCCAGAGAGTTCTCAGCGGGTGACTTCTGGTATGTGGGTCCCAGGAGATCTGGTCCTCTTTACCCAGGGCAAAAAGAACTGGGTCTAGCCCAGACTGGGGATGATAGGGGCTGCTGGTAGCTGGGTTTGTGGGGTTTCAATTAAGAGACTAAACATAGATTCCAGAATGCTGCAAACCTTCAGAACAATGCAGGAACCAGAAGTATTTAATCTTTTCTGGGGAGTGAATACTGAATATTTTTTAAGTTTTATTCTAATTTCAAGAAATGTAAGCAGCTTCTGAACATGAAATCCTGCTTTTTGAGAAATTATGCGTATCAGATCAGCTGAACTGCTCATCACAATTTATCACACCTAGTAATCATCATAAAATAGCCCTTTACACTCTAGATTATTAACCCCTGTCTTTTCAAAATGCCTGGGTTGAAATGTTAGCACGGAGCAGAGTCTGTATGTGACTACAAGTAAGAATGGGTGTGCCCATAGCAGGGAGACTACAGGACTCATCCACACTGAATTGTTACAGGCATATCATTTCACACATTTTTTAAATTGTCTCATCTATTCTTTCTCTAGCTGAACTCCACAGATTATGTACATGTATCCAGGGGGAAGAAATGCAGAAAGAAGATTTTTCTTTCTTTCACTTCAAGGCAAATGTGGGGAAAATGTTAAATAAATAAATGCAAAGTCTCTGAATTAAGCCATAACCCCAGATTTGGAAAACAAACAAACAAACAAACAGCACCGATTAAAATCATTGCTCTCTTCAAAACACAGAAACTCTGTGGGTTAAATTTGTGTCTTTTTAATCATTCCTACTGCATGCTGGGGCATATGAAAGCTATTTCTCTCTATTGTATTTACAATTCACTCAACTTCCAATCAAAAAGAACACAATGTAGAAAGAAAATCCACTGTCCATAATTAACCACCCACAAAGAACTTTGTATTATCAGAAGTTCAACTTTTTCAACTTTTTTAAAGTTCTTTCATGTTTGATTTTATAGAAGTTATTTCATTTCCCTATCAAGATGGTCTGTTGATAACAAAGTGAGTTTAACAGTTAAAGAAATTTCTTAGGCTCCAGGTAAGGCAGGAGAGATGGCAGTTTTCTAAATTGTATTTATTTCACTAAGATGTTCATTTCTCATTCTACATCTTTTTACTTATATTGCCAATATCAATTGCAGGAAATGAGCAGTAAAATTAATGGGAGAAGGTGTATGGTGAAAGACCTAGAATACTATAGGAATTGAGACTTATCCTCAGACACTGTTGAATGTCCTTGACAGAATCAAATCTCTAGGATTTTTGCTTAGGGAATTTACTTCTCTTTTCCTTGTAGGGTTTTCTGTAGGTCCTGTCACAATGGCGTGTAAGTAGTCATAGATAAACCCAGTTAGCACAGCAAATGTTAGGAGCTGGACTTACTGAAGGAACCTGGATTTTGGCTCCCCAAGATTGCAAAAAGCTGGAATATGCATGTTAAGGTATAACTCTTTCAAGCATAATAGAAAAGACTTATTAAGGAATTTAGTTATTTGAATATGCTGTGGTAGTTCCACATCTCATGAGCAGTTATAGAAGAAGAATTTGTCCAAGTTACAAGTATTTTGTGTTTACCGTAGTTAACTGTACTTCCCTCTTGTCTTGATGGATCATAGGGGAAGGTACAGCCACTGATGTACCCAGGTCCTGTCTAGATCCAACTGAGAAATACTAATTAAATGCTCATAACCTACAGCTCATAGCCTTGTAGTAGAGGCATTTAACTACAAAATAGGAGTTCCAAGTTAAAGTGCTGGTTTAATGATTTCAAATGAGGACATGAACCTGTATTTCTTACATTTCCGGATCTTATGATCAGTATCCCTCTTCAAAACAAATTATGTAGCCTGAGAAACTGGGGAACTAACTTTATAGTCTGAATCAGAAAAAACAGAATTTTAAGCCCTGTCCCCCATTGGCAAGGCGAGCATGATAGATTTAAAACTATTGCTTATTAAATGGAGAGGAAGGAAAGTACTTTCTTATTCATTATAACACAACTGCCCTCCCCACCACATCCCCCTCCCCTCCCCAATCCCCCCCTCCCCCAAAATGAGACCCCCCAGGTCTCATTCCATTCTGGAATCCTGAAATGTGCCTAAGATCTGGAAACACCATTGCTGGAGGCAAAGTGTTTATACATTCTTGATTTTTTCAGGAAGCTGAGCAATGCAACTTCTTGAACAGGGAATGGGAAATGATTATAGAAGCTGATGGGTGAATCACAGCTACAAGGAAGAGGTAGTGATTCACCTAACTGAGGAGCTGGCTGTCCCATTCCCCTCAGCGGGAGCACCGCCCTGCTCCCATCTACAGCCAGAGATATAATGGCTTATAGTAATGCAGCCTGGATATGGCAAGCATATGGAAGTGATGAAGGTTTTCAAATGAGTGTGTTATCTCCTTAATAAAAGTCCATAGGAAAAGCCAATTATGAATTTTCTACTCAGGTTACAAGAAATCCTAATTTTGGGATCTGTGTTGGACACTTCTTTATTCCAGAGTAGTGAGTTCACTGTAGCTATGAGTTTTCATGTTCAGAGTTGAAGCAATAAACATGTATACCATCTTACAGTATAAGGATAAAGTAAAAGTATAAAAGTACTTTTTTTTGCAAAAGAAGGTTCAAGAAAATAAACTACGAACAGTGGCAGACTGATAGCACTCAGGGAGACTGAACACAGATGTTAGTGATAATTAAATTAAAACTAATACTCTACCCTATCAATGGTACGAATATTTGTTTCTTTTCAAACAACTTTCTGTTCTTGTAAGCTTGTAGAAAATTGTGTACAAGACAAAAAAAAAAAAAAGAGAGAAAAAAGGCTGAGAAAACTATGGTCTTTGGTAAAGGTGAAAATGGGTATGTATGACATACCTTACTACTTGAGATGGTCATTTTATAGAGCAAAAGTTATAACAGAAAATAACAATGTGTTGCTCAGGTTATAGTCACCTATTGGAATTAATAGATTTTTTTCTTTTTTTCAGCTGTTCATTCCAAGAAAACTCATCTCAAACATCTGCAATGAAATAAAAAGATAATCTACAAAGGTACAGATTTACAAAATATGTTTCCGCTCATACTATTTTAATCAAAATGAGCTCAATTGTAAAATATCTAGATGCTTTGCTTTTAACTCTAGCAGACGTAAGTTTTGAGCCAATTTTCTCTATATTCATTTTGTTTGTTGCTGTTTTATTAATTTTGATTTGTATCTGCTGTGTTCTGTTTCATTTTATGCTGAATCTAATATTCTGTATAAGCAAGAGAAAGGTAAGTCCTTGAGGCTTCTAATTTCAACCTGTGGTCATTATATAAATGAACCAGAAGCCAGAAATGTTGCATCCTGCCTCACAGCTTAAGAAAATCTCCTATGACTGTTGATAGAGACAGATTTAATTATGGCACAGTTTCACAGAAGCCTGAGCATATAAGCACAGAGTGGACATGAAGTGTCGTCAAGGTCCATTTGGCAATGTTTCAACTGCCAAAGGCAAGACTAGAGATCAAAGGAAAGAGTCAAAACTACTAATCTCTGTATGAAAGGCTCATGCAATCCAGGCTTGCTGGCAGACCCTGATCAGATTATTATTCATTATTACTTCTGCTATTTCTACTTATAGAAGAAAAACGAGGTTTGTCTATGGATGTTTTAACAAGAAAGACAAAGAGATTCTCAAGAAAATCCTATAGCCAGGGGATGAAAGAACATTTTTTCCCCTGAGTTCTAACTCATTTGAACACTGAGAGTTTAAACTTTAGAGTAAAACTTCAGTCCTTTGTGAACATAAGATTCCATCAGATTTTGCTTGTTTGCTCTAAGTCCTGATGGCCTCAGTGAAAAAATTCCTTGTGTACTCACTTGATGGTTGAGTTTTGGGATAGAAAAATAGGTGTTTCCTTCAACTGATGCTTTCAGCATAAACTAGCAGCAACCTATAGGTATCAGTCTGATGAGCCATTTTTGGGTAAGCCTGTGCACTTTATTGTAAGGCATGCATTTCTTCAGGGACAAGGAAGACAAAAGAACTGCTTACTTCAACAGAAGGGGGAGAAAAAGAGACATCTACCTCCCCTTCCTCTCCTCTCTCCTGTCTCCACTCTCCCCATCCCTCCCCTCCCCTCCCCTCCCCTCCCGATAAAAAAAGAGCGATACACATGTACTTACCCTCTACATTCCTCTCTCTTTAGGGTCAAACAAGCCTTCAGAATAAGAAGATGAATATATGTACATAATCTACTCTTCCTTTCCTCTGAATCAGAGAATCTTCATCTTTGCTCATCATAAACACAGTTCTTTGGGTTCCTCAGTTTGCTTTTAAAAAGACATGAATTTTCCAAAATTCAAAATAAGTTCTGAAAATTAAACCACACTCATATTTTGGAACGTAATTACTCAGACACAGTAAGTGTTAGGGAAGTGTCAGATAAAATTAGCTTCAGCATTGATGTTCTCCTTTGTTGTATAAAACCTTTGGCATAGAAAGGCCAAGGTCAGTAGCTCGGCTAAGGCTAGGCAAAGGCAGCTATTTTGTCAGAAAATTATTTCACAGAGAGCCCTGTGTATGTGAAAGAGATTTTTTGAGGTTTTTCCAGGTTCTGGAAAAAAAAGTAAAAATCAGTGAGACTGGTCTCTCCATATCATATAAAATCCAAATGATCTTGCACTGTTGCTGGAAAGTCCTCTGAAGGCATTCTTTGTTTGATATTAACTAATCCTGTTACTAAGAGAAGAAAGAGTAACATTTTATTGTACACTGGCTATACTAACAGTATGTACCTGATACTTCCTATGTCTTTTAATAATTACAACTGATGCATTTGTTTTGTCCTGAGCATATGAGTAAAATTATATGGTCATTAAATTACCTTATTCTCCATATCCAAATCTTTTCAATACTACCTTATTATCAGCTTTCTAGGTCTTTATATAACCTTAAAATCTGAAATAGCAGAACTAATTTTTGAAGTTACATTTGAAAATGAATCATGAAAATTCAATACAACACACTTATACAACACACTTACTCGCCTCATAAAATAGGTTCTGGTTCTGTTTCCCATGAAGCCAGTGGGAATTTTATTTGAGTTCAGTGGGAGTGGGATAGGACCAAAAGATAGTCTGTTTCCCTGGGAATACTTCAGTATGTAGATTTCCTAACTTATTTTCTTATTATAACCTTTGGGATTTGAGGTTTTGTGGTTTTTTTTCCCCCACATGACCAACATTTACTGTAATTGGCACAAAACTGATTACTTTTACTTTACTGATTCTTTCAGCTACGAAAGAAGGAAGTGGGAAGGGAAATTGCTGAGGAAACCTGCTGGAGCTGAGAAGGGGGATTCCCTGTAGTCATCCAGTCCAACTTTCCCATACTTCCAAGGGCAGTATATCCATGCCTATTCCTATTCCTGCCCTTCCATATTTCCTTTACTTCTCCTTACCGTGGCATAAGCATCCTCATCCTGGTCCCATTCCTGAAGTGCTGAAATTCTATTTTGCCCACACTGTTGAGAAGTCTTAAGACAACTCAGTTTCATAAACTCATGTGGGATTGTTTAGTTAGGAGATCTGTTGCTGCTGCCAAAGTAGTAATCACTTGATTTTTGATCACCTTCCCTTTAAATGTTAAAACAACATTTATGCCTTCCTTGTATTTTTTAACTTCATAATTTACAGAGTATATAGCAAAATAATGTTGACATATAAATACGTCTAGATCTTTCAAGACAGAATTGAAAACCTGACTCTTAGTCTGTACTTGAAACCTTGTAATCAGGTGACAAATACCCTTTGACAGATGCATATGCACACACCAGACCAGATTATAAATTAGTCTCCAAAAGGGATTTTTTGTGGTTATGTCTGAGCCGCTCAGGCTGTACAAGGAGACCTGACAGAAATAGTTTATATTAGCTAAGTATTAAGAAGAAATCTTGTGATACAATTAGATTTCATTTTCACTAACTGAAAATCTCTTCTTCCAAGAGGCAGTTTAAAATATCCTAGAAGGTGTGAATTTTCATTAAAAAATGACTGTCTGCATCTGTTTATCATGAGTTCTATTTTACTATTTAGGGTACGTCTTCATTATATTTTTTCATACAGCAACTGATCACCAGTTGCAGAAGCAGGCTATCTCCCATAGTATGAAGCCTCTCCTATGTTCAGGATATAACCCCAATGATTTTTCCTAGACTAAGAAATTGTGCCCTGCTGTTGGGTCCCCCTCCCTGAGCTGTGTCGCTGGATGATGAGTGCGTCAGCAGAACTTAAATAGAAGAATGGTGTTCAGCTATGAAGATTATCATGAATATAAAAATGTTTCCACATTTATTTAAATACAAATGGTTGTGTTGCCATAGATTAAACAGTAAGATACTGATTAAAAAGTTTTAGTTCTGTATCTTTCAAATGCAGTTCTGCAGACTATGAATTTTATGTTATTCATTCTCCTGAGATTACTAAAATACCACATATGTTCAACCTTCCTGTATGACTGCACAAGATAAACACTTCAAAAGGGCACAGAGAAACAAATGAGAGAGCTTAAATTGCGGTCTCTCAGAGGAATGTTGAACATCATGTGAATGTCCACACTGCAGATGAAGAATTATTAAGATGACCTTAGGAGGTCTGCTAAAAAATCTGCTAAAGAATGATATTTTTCTGTGGACATACTGTCTGAGAACAATTAACTCATCTTGCAGGGGAAAGGAAGAAAAAAATATGAGGAGGGACCAGTATGACATGAATACTCAGCTCAAAATACTCAGAAGGGAACAAAGATTTTGTTTGTCTTATGACCCCAAATGATGGAAAGAGATAAGCATTTTTGGTAGCATAATTCACAGCATATCCTGTAAATATATGCTCAGTTCATCGTATTATTTAAAGATGCACACAATTTTGCCATTAAATTATGCTATTAATACTTAAAAATAGAAGTCTTCTAATTTACATTAAGTGTACTTAACTGAACCAAAGCCATAGACAGAACCACCAAATTTGGGGAAGCCATCTCTAAAACAAAGCTCTATAATTTCTACTGCAAAGGGCTAGATGGGCCAGGTTTGACACGACTGCAACATCATCTGAGGTATTTCAATCTGACCTTAAATAAAACACCATGGAGGACCTAAGTGTGGCTTGTCTTGGGTTGAAACTAGCTGGCTGACGTACTGCTGGCAGTGCACCCATGCTGCAGCTGCGCACAGTGTGGGCAGGATATTCATTCTGCTTCTCAGGAGATTTTCAGTATGTGATAAATTTTTATTTCCCCGGTTAGTTAGCTAGCCATTCAGTAGTGACTGAACAACTTGGAATGATGAGAGAATAATCAGAGGTATCTTGCCATTTCTTTTTCTTGTACAGATGGTGACTGAAAGCTTTGGGAATTAGGATGGCAATTCAGTACTGAGAAGCTTGCTCTTGTTCTTGCTTAGTTGGAGAGCATCACCCTCAACTCCCTAGCTGCACAGTGCATCAAGTTCAGGATGAGTGCCCTGGAGCATCCATACTGAAGATACCTCATGGGCTACTAATTAAAAGAATTGTCTGCCAGGTGGAAGATGTACCTTGACTCACTTTTAGGTTGTGTGGGGTCTGCAAGCCAGGTCTCTCACTTCCCAAGAAAGTGGTTAGACTTCTTGACTCCTGAGCTACAAAGTAAATATAGTTACCATATGCCTTCCATCATGCTTTTCTCCTGGCAGATGAGATCCCAAGTGGCTAAAGGTTCCTACCACCAGCAGTGGTTTCTTCAGGGTAAAAAGACAGCATCCATCTTAGCAAGACTTCTGCCTTCAGTGAACTTCACAGAGTTTATATTTCCTGATCTAGTATATATGAGTGGTTCAGGCTACTACTTCAATAGTAGGCCAGCCACCAAAACTGTGAAGTAAATAGTGCTTCACTGAAGCAACCTAAATGGGACAGCACTCTACATATGTTCTTAAATTTATCATTCTATACCTGCATAATGCATCAGAATACAGTGATGTCTGGAACGGACGTGACAGCTATGCTGTAACAGCAAAGGTCTGCATACACTACAGCAAAAAACCCCATGCTTTTTCTACTATTGCTCTAACAGTTTCCCAAATTAAATAAGCTGTGAGACTGAAATCCTGTTTAAATCATGACTGCTCATAGACCTATTCTAAGATTTTTGTAAAAGACATGCCGTCCCTGAAAAAAAGTTATAACTACACACTTCTTTCCTGCCACAGCTTGTGTCATCAACACAGCTTAAGACAATACAAGCCATTCGTATCATGTTTCTGAGCAGAGGAAGAAAGAAAGAGTGTGATAGAATGGGCATTGCTGATGGATTGTCAGTGTAATAAAGAATTTTTCTGTCCTTGAAAGTTGGATATTCATCTTAGGAAGCTCAACAAAATGAAGAATACTTTTTAAGTTCACAATGAGAGGTTTAGGTTATCTCTTGCATTTAATTGTTTTAGCATTTGGGTAGATATTTTTTTTTAAGAGGAAGTGTGATAAGAGAAATTTATCTGTAAGATTTTTTTTTTGAGGTACTCATAGTATTTAAGAATGAGAAAAGCTCAGCTTCTTCCCATCTTGACCTCAAGGAATCAAACAATGGAATAAAATTTCTGCCATAATGATGAGCTAGTTTTAAAGTACTATATTTTTCTGTGTTAAAAGTACAAGTATAGCTGCAACTTGTCTAGAGCTGTAGACATGTTAAGATGCTGAAAATTATTCATTTAGAAATGCATAACAGTAGAAGTATTTAATTTTTTGGCAAGGAATTTTTCCTGAACATGTAGCTTCATGTACCAATAATGTATTGTAATTAACCCCAATTATCTTTTGTACCTTTAATCTACACATTAGCCACAGATCTATGTAAATGTTTTGGAGAAGTCACTTAGTAGACATTTGCTATGGAAAATGAGTGACACATGAATATTACATCGTATTTAGGGCATTTCCTGAGAGGAAAGAGCAAGAAAGTCAGAGAAAATGCAGCTACAGTGACAAATGCTGGCACTGAACAACTGATCTCACTGTAGAGTCAGTAATTAAACAATTCAACACGTTCAGGATCACGAGGAAGAATTCAGACAGGTTAAGTTAAACCAAATTCTGAAATCACCGAACTGCCTGTTGCAGCCTGCCTCCAGCCTGCCATACTGCATGTTGTTGTTCCCCAGTATTCTGGAAAGTGGACTTTGTGCAGTATTGCTCCATGCCAGGACAACATTGCCCTGGGCTGGACTTTTAAGTTTCCATGCCAGAGTGTGCTAGAAAAACCTAATTCCTGTTATCTTGGTTCATACTCTTGCACCAAGAGACAAAAGAGTAAGAACTGAAAACCCTTGAAAAAGTGGTGCTGAGGAAAAAAATGGCAAAGTGAAATACAATAGATACTGAAGCAAAACAGCCAACTGTGCCTTTATATTGAATTTTCTTGTTGATATGAAAATATCTTGCTCTCAGGACTGCTTCAGAATATAAATACTGTCCCCTAGCAATATTGAAAAGGACTACAAACCAGCAATGAAAAATTAAAACAAAACCCAAAACACTAAACCAACCGCCATCAGCATACCTTTTCCAAACTTTAACTAAAACTGAATAAAATACCTGTAGTGATTCAGTGGTGTGCTCTGTAATGACAGGTTTACTGCATAGTCTCGTGTATGTCAAGCATTCATCACAAATCTTGGTCCACCTACAAGAAAAGTTTCTTGGTGATTCTAAGAATTTCTGCAAGAAATATCTGCATGAGGTCTCATGAATCTCTGTTCAAAGGATCTCTTGAAAAACTAATTAGAGTTTCTGGATTCTCCAAAGCAAACCAAACTCAAGTACATGTGAATTCCAACTTGTTAAGTAGAGAAAAACCCAAGTGATCCTTAAACATGTAAAGGGAAAGCAGAACAGCCTGGCAGTTTTTAAAATTATATGTACCTACTTGCATACATACATGCATGAACAAAGCCCTGGAAACACTACAAGACCTATTAACAGAGCTAAGAGTGAAGTCTGGCCTATTCTTTGCCAGGCCACTCCACTTCATAGCTTGTAAATAACATCCATGTTGGTACAAACTTTAAGAAAATCGGAACTGTAGTTATTTCAAAACATTTTATGGATCTTTAAATTGCATCTTTCTACAAGTTGCCAAAGGGCTGCCATAGAACTCATTGAGGGGTAATATACAATTCAGCATGAGTCATGGAGACATAACAAAGGAATAAACATTTCATGGATGAATGATGACAATGTTTATTCTGTTCTCATTCAAAATACTCATACACACTTTCATTTTATGTAAGATGAAATTAAAATGGCATCTACATATGAATATTGACAATAGTTGGCATATATATATAAAAGTGCAAGGTAATGAAAATTTTACGGGTAAAACTGGGATTATAATTTCATCTGTCCTAGTCAGGCTAAGGCATTCTTAAATTAGAAACAAATGTTGTCTTGGTACATAAGCACCTCTGCCTCAGAAGAAATGCAGCAAGTATGTGATACGCAGATCACAAGCAAACCATTTGCATGAACTTATGTACCAGCAAAGTCTGTGAGAACCGGAGTAGGGTGTGAAATAGAGGTCATTTTTGTAACAGACAAAGAAATTAAAAGTCTGAATGATCATGCTGAGACAGCTACAACAATCAGGAAAAGATCCTAATCTTGTGCCTGTTCAACCTTTGCACAGTGATCATTAAATTTATTTCATCCCTTGAAAATGAACTATGTCATACAAGTTTTAAAAGATTAAATTACAGCATTTTTTCCCCCTGAAGATACCAATTTCATATCTTCAGGTACTTCTTTGTGTTTGATTTTTTTTGGTCAATATTTTCAATGTCATTGTTTTAAGTATTTTGTAGTTTATGTTTATGAGGCATGAAGTGAATGTCAGTCTTGACCTCTTTTTGGCATGGCAGCCATACAAAAAAGCTTATGCAAATCCTAACATTTCTTAGTTCTTTTTCGGTGATAGAAGGTGCCCTAAAATCACCTTGTACAGGAAGTTGAAGTTTGGAGGTTGGAAGCAAAATTAAGGAACCTGGAGTTGAACTATAACGGATATATGGAATTTTTCCTCACTTCTATGTCAGTTTAGCATAGAATGATGGTGCCTAAGGCAAATGACTGAAGTCTACAGTTAATACATTGATCCTGGTGGGCTATTGCCACTGCTGTAGTAAAGCTGTTGCACAGTGATCCTAAGGTGACCTTGTGGTCTTTGAGGAATCAGGGTGAGTTAAAGACACCTGCTAACGTACACCACTTGTATTGGTGGTTAAGTGACCCATGCAGTGACCGTTACTCATTGAGCAGTGACTGAAAAATAGTGTATTGTAATAATTCTGATTGATAAATAGTTACATGAATAGACACCAAGAGATAAGGAATCACCTCACGATGTATACAATACATCACCTCTAGTCATTCATACCCTCCTTGTAATCAACGGAGTGAAACTGGCGCATTTCAGAAACAGTTCACCTTGTCCTGAGGTCAAGTCCCTTGACTGCAAAATTTACTGTTTCTCTCACTTGGTTGCAAAGGAACAAATCAGCTGTAAATGTCTATGCTGCAGCCAACTAAATTCAGATGTGAAGCATCCCATCAGTTGTGTTTGCCTTTTGGGTCCATAGCTGTCACCAGGCTCCACCATCATCCATTTTCAGGCATAAAAGCTCTATTTTGAGCTCATATATTATTTTAGCAGAAGGTGCATAAAAGGATCTGCTTAGCTTTACAATGGAGGAAAATGCTTGTGAAAGCTCTGTTAGAGTCAAGTTTTTTACCACAGGAAGGTGGTGGATACAAGTCATGTCCTGAAACGTGCTTGTGTGAAACGTGAAAACAAATTTGAAATTAAATGCAACACAGTATTTATGTCAATATTAAATTAAAGATGTTAAAAACATATTCAAGCATAATATACCTTGTGTATATATATATATAATTTTTCTGCATATCAATCCAAACAGTTATGAGCCAGGACTGTTTATAGTCCCATATACAGAATTATTTTAATTACAAAACTAATAAAACCAACAAATGTTTGAAAACTAACAAATACCCATCCAAAAAAAAAAAGCAATTAATTTTAAAGTATGTCTTCCATTTTGTACTTTAATATATGTTTCGGCTTTTTGGGTCCTTTCAGCACACACTGTAGCAGAAAAGCTGGAAAAATTATATGGGATTTTGGGCAAGACTTAAATTTTCTATAAACCTTAGTCTTTTATATGCAAAAATGGGACAAAATTATTTATTTATCATTTATCTAGTTATAGTATATGCTGCTTATGCCTGGGACTGTCTCTTGCTATGGCATACATATTGACAGAGCCTAACTAAAGAGAGTTTGGAATTCAGCTGCAATTGTTAGGAATGTTTATAATGCAAACATGAAATTAGAGTATTTTTAAAATTTAAAATATAATCTAAATTATTGAAAAATATGAAAGAAAATATTTGCTGGATTACTCAAGTATATGTGTGTGCACATCACAGCTCTTGAACAAAAATAATATTTCAATATTTTTTCTGACATTTCTTTAAAAAAAATATCTGTGTTATATCAAAGTAGTTCATACCTGAAATGCTTTATATGATTTACCTTCATCTAATAACTACGAGAAGAGAATGAAAGGGAGATCAAAGACTCTATTCACTACTACATGCCATCTCCTTCCCATCATTTCTTGTAGTAATAAGCAGCTGGGGCATTGTGATGAACCTGGGCCTCCAATCCTTTTCTCTGTATAATTTCAAATGATGTCTTCTATGTAATACAGAAAACTTAATGTTCAGTTCAATATTTTAATATCATGAAGGACCACAATTGAAAAACATTGTGAAATCATATTTAATATGCATGTGATTATTCTGGATTTTACAGAGGTGGGACTTGCTTTTTAAAGGACTGACAGATTATGAACTGAGAAAAGAGAAATAGAATGCTTAGAACATTTGTTCAGGAAATGGATGCATGTCAATATACATATCGTAAATAGAAATTTGAATTTGTGCATTGTTGTTTTTTCTACAGGTGGGAACCACTTTTAATTCAATAAAAGGGTTTTTCTTTGTTTTGTTTTATTAAAAAAAAGAAAAGGATGGCTTTAAAATAGTCAGCTTCAGGTTTCTTTATAAAGTGGGTGATATATTGCAAAACAAAATCATATGTGTACTAGCCATTCAGTACGGCTGAAATGCTGGCTTTCTGTGGAGGAGGATATATCAGTACCAACTGATATAAATCTATAGGTATGGACAATTTTCTTTTTAGGAAGTTCAGGTTAAGAACACAGTCATATGCACATGCATCATATGTAGGTTGTGAAGGGACATATCTTCTTCTGAATACTTAGTGATTAATCAGAGAAATGAACTAGAAGAAAAGAAAGGTAGCTGTGTCAAAATTAGTGCTTTTACAATAATCAAGTATCAGGTACATCTCTACAAAAAACCCTATAGGGTCAGACTGTTTATTATAAAATAAGCAAGTGTAGCCTTTAAAAGGATCTATCCAGCTATCTGCAACATAGTGATCTCTACAGTTATTATGGGACTCAATGTGGAAAAAAGGCACATGTAACAGATAGGAAGGAGATAAATTATTCATGCCTAAGCTTCTCTTTGCCAAAAGGATGGTTACTGCACACTGCTTGCCAGGGAATGCTGATTTTTCCCATGACTTCTCAAGATGCAAAGCAATTAAAATAAAATAATACAGATGGATTTAAATTTTCAGAGGGACCTGATTTTCACAGGATAATTGCTCATCACTTTTGAATAATCAGAATCCTTTAAAATAAACTACTAAAATACTAGGATTGCAGAAGCCTGGTCACTTTTAGAAAATGAGGCTGTCACAAGAATCATTCAAAAAACCCAGCAACTTACTACCTAAATCCAAAAGGTATTTAATGATTGAAAAGGAGGTTAAAGATTCTTCAAAGATTCAGTTGTACTTGAATATATTTTCAGAGACCACCATGTGCACCATCTGTGTGGTTCACTGAACGCAGCAGCCTTTTTTCGTCTTGGACCGGTTGCAGGCTTGAGTAAAGTGAACTGTAACAGGATAAACTGATGTCTCCACTCAATAACTAATTAATTTAATCAGTGTATGAAAATCACTGGCACCACATAAGTTAGCATGCAGAAATGACAGCATGCAGAGAAGCAGAGTGGAGCTAGCAAAGACTGAATATCAAATCTTAAAGAAACAGCAACTGATCAGGGAGGCATGAGAGCCATGTTATGGTCAGAAAGAGAGTAATAATTAGAGGGACTGTAATTAAAACATCAAGGTCTTCAGGTCACAGAAACACTCCCAACATTTTTCTGTTCATAAGAATCAAGCTTAACATTAACTCTACGTTTGCAGTACTTAGTGGGAATAGATGTATTATTGCAGTGCCCAAGCCTTGTGGCTGCATTTCAAGTCAATAGCAGAGGACAATCCCAAAATCTGACATAAAAAGACACTCCCAAAATAATGATAATAAAACCAAAAAAATGAAGAAAAAGAAGCAGAATAAACACACACAAACTATAATTAGGTTGAAAAGTGTTCTGCAGAAAAAAAAAAAAAATTCTATACCGCACAATAAGGGTGCAAAGCAGCCTAGGCTAGTGGAGAGACCTGAGAATCCACAGGTTCTTTCGTTGTGTCGACCTCATGCTGCTAACAAACCTGGCCTTTCAGTATGGGTAATTACACTGTGCTCCTCATTTTTTCAAAATACTTTGGAAATTCCTGAACTGTGATTGCTAGTCATATTTGAAAGAGCAGGTAACAGAAGCTTAAGAAAAGCCATATGGACCAAGAGGTCATTTATTTCTGTACCTGCCCTCCAACAGCAGCCAAAAGTGTAGTGAAGGGTGAAAGGACCCAGGAAACATACCTCCCAGAGGAGCGTGGCAGTCACAGCCATCCTTCCAGCTTCTGGTCTTCATCTTCTGCATCAAAGACTTCGAGCTTGACCTGCCTCTCCCTGCTCCTGTTGGTTTCCAGCCAGCTGCTGGGGCTGCTCAGCTGCTTCTGAAATAACGAACCACAGCAGTTTACAGCCTGTCGTATTAGGGTAAACCACCAACAATTTCAGTTTTCTGTAATATGTTAGATTGCCTTTTGTGGCAATTCGAAAGCAGCTGAGCAGTTTAAATGACTCTGCCCTACTGACCCCTGCAATGCACCCATACCCATGGTTTAGGGTTAACTGGCAATGTGCTGTGGGTTGGTTGCACATCCAAGCGTGGAACTTCTTGACTTCCTTGGGAGAAGCAAGGATGCTGCTAGCCAAGGGCAGTATTGACATGTAGATATGTGATGACTAAAAAAAAAACCAACAACACACAATAGCACTGATTTGCTACATCATTTTTGATGAAATATTTAGTAGTTGATAATGCCTGGTAAGTGTGGTAGCTCAGCAACTGCAATTCTCTGTGTCAGACGTAAGAATTAATATTTTATCAGCTATAAGCTGGCAAGAGGCTAATATATTGCTAGCAGTTACAGCTGTTAACTTTGCTTCACAATAAGGTATTGTTGTTATTGGCTTTAGTATACATTGCAGTGAAAGGGACATTATTTACTGTATGCAATGGTGCCATATAATTTAAAAAGGATTATGATTGCTAGGAGGAATAAAGAGTCCATCAAGGTTTTATAAAACAATTTAATATCAAATAAAATTCCACATTCCTTTGCCTTGAATGAAAATGTAAAATACTTAAAACAACCCATCAGGCTTCCCTTTACTTACAGTTTGGGCAAACAGTGTAACTTCCTTTTCTCCTTTTTTTGTCTTTAAATTATAATGTATTTTATAGACATAAATGACTTCTGAACTATAACAGTAAACAAGTTCCATACAAGCATATAGCACAAAAATATACAGCAGAAGTATAAATGCAAATGTTGACCATTTCTCAATGAATTGTCTATTAAAATGTAGTTTCTTGTATTCCTCATTAAAATGTACATATGGAAAACTAATGGATGGGTACTTACATATTTTACCAATGAAATAAAAGATATTTAGTAACACAACAACATCTACTAAAAAATAAAGACACAGTAGTAGAATATGTCAAACAAAATAGGAACTGGAATTTAATTGTATGCTTAAATGTGAACCTCTACTTAAGATCTTTTAAGATTAGTGAACCACTCAAAACTTTAAGGTCTATATTGAATTGGAAATAAGTATTTGATGTGCAAAATGGTATATGATAATGTTATTTTCTTTTGAGACCATTATCTGAGATGTATAAATCATTGTATTTTGAACAGTATATAAAATCAGTCTGTCTGCCTCAAAAATGTAAGCCAAGTGAGAAGAAATTACAGGCAAGTTTACTCTTGTATCATTATTTTATTCTCTTAGTGCTTTAGCTCACTTTTATAGTTCCTACCTTTTCTTTCCTTCTATTCCTTTTACATCTATTATGTCTTTGCTCATAAAATACTAACAAACATTTCTTGTTATAGCTGGTTTTTAGCAGAAAAACAAAGTTTTTGTCTTCAAATTTGTATAGATTTTGAGTTTAAGAATGATCTTGTGACAGTTGAGTATGACTGGAAAAGGAAGGAAGTACTAGTTTAAAGTAACAAGTATAGTATAACTATTGAAAGAATGTATTTATGAATTATAAAGTTATACTGTGCTAATATGAGCATAAGATTTTCTGATATTTATTTACCCTATAATTTGTGTCCAGTTTTTCTGGTATCAAGAGCAAAATCTTAGTCCCAAAGACTGTGATTATTTATGAACTACATGTAATATTACAAATTTAGTGTCTTCTGTATGCCTATATTCAAAAGCAAAAATAAACTATGTGAAACAAAGAGCATTATTTCTTCATATCTCTCCTGTCAGTGTAGCTTATGTTATTCAATATGTTATTGGGTAAGCTAAGTCTCTAGGTTAAAGAATACTAAGGAAATACAAGACTTCAAAGTAATCTGTCAGAATTACTTTGTCTTAACAGCTTGAGGCTTAATCAGTTTGGGGGCTTCCAGAAAAGAAAAAAAAACCCAAAAAACCCGAAATAAAAAAACCAACCAACCAAACAAAAAACCCCAATGCCCAAATCAACCAACAAAAAGAAAGCAAGCCACTCAAAATACTGTAACCCACTTCCATCCTTTGAAAAAAATTTTGAAAATAGCTAGAAATTTCCCTTTTTCTTGTGATGAGAAAGAAGTTATCTTTCATATTACCTGAGAAGTCAAGCTTGGAATGTGTTAAATAGAAAACTGAAGGTGAAAAAGTCTATTTCGGGAAGTTTCTAAATTAACAGCTAAGTAGGAGATGGCCTGACTGGCAAATAGAAAACTATTGATCGTATCAGAGAAAAGAAAGACAAGTAAAAGTGAAGACACTTCAAAATGCAGCCAGAAAGCTTATGTTAACTTTCAAATTAATTACTAGAGGGAATTACATTTTTCCCGTTACCTATGAAAGGACAACAAAGCAACCTAGTCCTCAGAGATGTAGATAAATTAGTGTACCTAAACACAGTGCGATACAATATAACTATTATTTAATGGATTGCAGCATAAGATGGAGGAGCCCAGACTGCCTATACATGGCCTGGCTGAGGGAAGGGAAGAAGTTCAGCTGCAGCAACCTGGGGCACAGTGCAACTGGCCATGGACACAGGCTTACCTAGCAAACAGCAGTTGCCCCAGATATGTGTGACTCTGCCTCTGCCAGAAGTTCTCACATCCATAACCCATGATGAAGTGCTTGCTTCCTAATTGTGTTTTTGAAAAGTCAGCTGGTCAAATGGAACAGCTGACAGACAATTTTCAGTAGAAGAAATAAATCAGTTAGCTACATGGCAGAAGCAAAAATCAATGAAGAATCAGTTTGATAAATACAGATGACCCTTTAAATATTGCTTATGAAGCTAAACAAGACTCAAATAAAGTCCTCATATCACACCCTAGGGATATAAACCTAAAATCTAAGATTTATTTCAGATAGAAAATTGTCTAGATGTCGTGCTTTAACCCCAGCAGGCAAATAAGCCCCGTACAGCCACTCACTCACTCCCCCCACAGTGGGATGGGGGAAAGGATCAGAAGACTAAAAGTGAAAAAACTTGTGTGTTGAGGTAAAGACAGTTTAATAGGTAAAGCAAAAGCCATGTGTGCAAGCAAAGCAAAACAAGGAATTCATTCACTGCTTACCATCGGCAGGCAGGTGTTCAGTCATCCCCAGGAAAGCAGGGCTCCAGCATGGGTAACAGTTACTAGGGAAGTTACTCCCTCTGAAAAGTCAAATGAAAAAGAAACCTCCCTCCTCTATATTTTGCTTTTGTTTTATTTACATCTTTTTCCTGAAATGAAATTTTCATTTGCAACCTCTTATGGCTAAATCCAGTCCTATACAACTCTTGACTTTGATGGGATTACACTCAGAAAGGGTGTAGGACTGAGACGTACTTGGTTTCTTAGACTTGCCTGTTATTAGAACGACCAGTTTTATTGACAATACAGGACAGCGAACAATCACTTTGATGCTTACTGCATTTATCTCCCTTTGGAAGTAATTGGAAGACCAAAACCTCTAAAGAACTGTATTCACTCATACTCATTCCACTAGTGCCCCACAGAGAGGCAACATTTTTTTTTTTTAACATAACAGTTTACTATATAAAGCAGTAACAGGAGAAGTGGTACCTCTCAGGCTGTTATAAGTCAGAAACAGATGGAAAAATTGTGACTGTGATGCAGAATATATTAAACTGTGGATTTATTTTTTTGAGCATGTTTTCCCCCAAGCTCATCCAGTTGGTTTTATTTTTTCATCTAGCATTTATGTCTTATCCTTCAGACTAAAAGCTTTTAGGGACACTGACTTTCTCATCAATTATATTCATGCAGTGTCTGGCACAGTGAGACCTTGACTTGTTTTTAAGTGGTAACAAAATAAAAATGAGTGGTAAATACAGAAAATAATTTAGCAGTAGTGACTAAAGGCTGTCCTAACATGTATGCATGCATACGAGTGAAACTTGAGAAAGCTCTAAGTTAGCCCTGCGTTCATTTTTTGATATCTCTGCTGACATGCCCAGTGTTTATTTTTGAGTGTATCTCCATGATCTTTTGCAGACTGACATGAATGAGCATTGCCTGACTCCAAGAGAGCCAGGTGCAAGCCTTCACTGCCATGGAAGCCACGTAGCCGGGGATCTGGCTCACAAACTGCCTGTTTGGACAGAGATCACTGTCACCTGCCTCCAAAAGAAGTGATGGAAACCCTTGACCTGCTTTGAGGCAAAGTGTTTGCTGCTCTGTCTTGGTATTGAGAGGGCTTACTTAACAAGATCCGAACAGGTGGGCTGTCTGGAGGAAGGTGGCATCTGTACTGTGGGAACTACAATGGGGAAAAGGCAACAGCAAGAGCAGCTTAGTCTCACACAGAGACTAAAAAGACTGCAGTGGGCAGCAAGGAACAGACAGACATCAGCCTTACCAGAAAGTGCTTTGCAGGGACCAAAGCAGAGCTTGCATTCCTCAGAAAGTCACTGAGGGACTGAGAGCAAGGACCAACCTTCAAGAACACAGGTGGCAGAAGGAGAGGGATGTACAAACCTTGTAGCTTTTTCTTCCCTAATTTCAATTTTCTCTATTTCAAAGCTGCATATCTAGTTTCAGAATGGAATTTCCACTCTCACTTTAGCCAAATAAAATTTTGATATAAAAAGTTTTTAGGTCTCTGTGGAGAAATCTAAGCACCTTTAAATCAAGCTTTATTAGCCTACCGGAAAACATATAGAAGAATATGAATCTGTTACTAGGACTATGTGAAATGTATAAATAACAAGAGGTCAAATGTTGTAGGACAAATTTCTTATAGGGAAACTCAGAACCTTCAAAACCATGTAGAACTGGTCAGGTCTGCACTCTTGCACCTTAAATATCATCAAGACTGTGTCTTGAACTTGCTTGGCTGAAGAAATACAAGCTTGCTCATGTATACTCTGGCAGAGTGAAATGGTCTAAGAATGAACAGAGAAACCATTGTTTTCCCCTTTACTTAGAACATAAGTGATTAGTAATAATAAAAATATTTTAAAAGGACAAGAACTCACATGAGACTGTTAGTAAAATAACCCATCTTCTCTTTGCTTGAACATACATTTTAAAAGACAGTGTCTTTTCTTCATCCCTGTGTAGAAAGTCCTATTAATTTGGCTGTTTGATGTCACATTCTGGTGATTAGTATTAATTTTATATGGCTAGGGGAAAAAAAACCCTTATATCTGTCTAGTCAAGATAAGCATCCACTGCCATTTTATAAAACGTCCTATGGTTGGTGATCGTGCTGTTTTGTGGAAGAGCACACTGCTTTACCACAGTCCTTTCATCACCACATGTCTCCAAGTTTCCATTCCCACTTTACGTGCACACCACCTTTGCAGCATGTCTCAGAGGAAGGTGTGAACCGAAAAGCATTTTAATAAGAGGAGAGCAGGGTTACTGAGCAAATGTGTGGATTGTGTTGTTTGCCTTTTGGAGCGATGGCTACGAATGAAGAAGGGGAAATAGAGCTTGGCCTTCCTCAGATGCCGATATGGATATTGGCCTGGAATTTGCAAGAATCAGTGCTTTTGACCAAGGAGCTCTTCAGGTGAAAACAGAGCCAGGCAGAGAGGGAGGAGCTGGAACAATAGACTGAGCTAAGTTGTAAGGATGGGTAAATAGATTATGCACACGAAATAAATATAGCCATTCTCTTCTCTTTTCTTACAACGCAGCTTTAGCAATACAAGTTTCAGTCTATGCCTTTTCTTTCTCAGATATCAAAGGTGAGAAAGCAAGGTGTTCTCAGAATTTCAGAATGAACTTGATATAGTTATCTGACACAGGCACCAGGCATGGTTTTCCAGTGGATGGGAAGGAGAACTAAGTGGACTGAAAAAGTACTTCCCCATGCTGTCTGTGTGATGCTGTGAGTTGTATTTGCAAATTACTGTTAAAAACAGAGGGGCATTCTATAAATCAGGAAACCCTGAATTAGGCATTGAAGATTATGCAGCTAGCAAACTCCTAGTGGATTTCTGTGAACTAAAATCTAATTTTGGAGAGTCAGAAGGTGATATTCTTGCATAAGAAGTGCAGCACAAATCTATTTCTTTTTGCTCTTAATGAGAAGCCAAGACCACCTATGTCTGTGCAACCTGGAAAACCTCTGTGGTAGTGTAGCCCCAAAACAAACCTAACCCCTGCAGTTCTGGTATGTCTGCTAAATGGAAAACATGAAAGAAAAGTTCAATACAGAAAGCTTCCAGAGTCACTATACCTCTCACATGTCTCTTTTTGCTCTAGCTCTCTATACAAAGGTTTATTTCTCAGACATAGCTCAGTTCCTCTGTATGCATGCATTATACGCAACACTTCAGTCACGTGATCAATAGAAATTTAAATATAGCATTATTATCATCTGCATTATTTTAGCTACTATAAATTTAGTTTGGAATATAGTGAATACAAGAATAATAAACTGTTTCTTTGTTTTTTGCTTTTTTTTTTCCCCCCTGAGGTCTTTCAATTTAAGTAATCAGAACTTGCAAATGATGGGAAGGGAGTCAGTGAAAAATGGGTATTTTGATGAAGCCCATGTGGTAGGACAGTGTGTGAGCCAAGAGCAGAACCAGATCTCTTCAAACCTAGTGCCTTCTTACAGTGAATCAGACCTCCTCTCAGTATGTGGTGAACTATTTAAAAGAAAGTTTCTTTCTGTTCAAGTCTAGGGTCTTACATCCTGCTGTTGATCAGGTATATGAACACCATGAGCTCGGCTGTTTTACTTTCCAGTCTTCCTCATCCCCCCCAGTCCCCCATTGCTAATCAACACAAAATTCTGGAATATTGATTTGCAATAATAGGCAAGTGATAATTTTTCTAGAGCCTTTTAAAAATTAGGTATCTGTAAGATTACTTACAGTTTACTTAAATAAACTGTTTTTAGCCAGAGCGAAATGAAGTTCTGTTCTTACATACATGTATTTTCTTCTAGCATTTGCACTTACAAAGCAGCTAAAAAGAAATCTGTTGTATATCAGGCACTTTTCAAATACATGGCTGTGTTGCTACTTTATGGAATAAGACGCCACCAGTTTTAAAACTGGTGTTCGGAGCTAGGTTGGTGGCTTCCCAACTGCACATTCCCCTTACCAAGCAAAACAGCATATAGCACATGATTTAGTAAAGAGGAAAGTCAAGGGGTATGGGCTACAGTGAAGAAATCTACATTAAAAAGTACTGATTTATCACATCCTGATGTTTGCTTAGGATTTACATGTTGACATAGTGTGGCAAGAGTTGTTGCTGGCTTATGTTATTTGGAATGGAAATTAGCTTTTAAAAAGAGTTCTGCTAACCAGGAGTTTAGTCCTATTGATGGAGAGTGGATTATTTTTCCCTCAGTCTAATGTGTCTTCAGAAGGCAAATACCTTTAAACAAAGTCTGAAAACTGTGGATTCTAAATTTTCTTTTAAAAAGAAAATACTCAAACAACAAAACACAAACTGAAGAAAAGTAAATAAAGGTGTAATTGTCTTGTACTGATCAAAACAATAGTCTTTCCTGACTCAAAATGTGTCAAAAAAATTGTCAAAATGTCAAAACTTTATTCTAAAGTTCAGGTCAGAGCAAGTTTTGATAGTCACATGAGGATGCTGAAGGAGATGGGAGGAGTGAATGAAGAGAAGGATGACTTTAACTGTGAGAGATGACAACAGCATAATTGTTGAACTTCACAGAGGAAAAAAATATTAAATAGAGATAGCTGAATACTCAGCTGAATTCAACTATAAAATAGTTTTAACAGTTCAAAAAATAGCCTGTAGTTATATATGCATATTAAAATAGGCCTCTTTAACCTGTCAGCAAGATTCTGAAATCTCTATCTAGCTGATCAGATAAAACACTGCTGTATTAAGGGATTCCTCAGCTTCTGTGAACTTGCCATTTTTTCCCAACCACTTATGTTTTTCCACAAGCTCTGGTCTAAATTAAAAAGTTATTTTAAGATAGTGTGTCAATACCTTCCTCTTAAACACAAAGCTGTAGCAAGCCACTGCAACAAAAAAAATCTTCATGGTAGAGGACAAAGCTAAGCTCATGAACAACAGACTGCAAGGGCATGAAGTTTATTTAGTGTCATTGTTTCTGACAAAATTGGTGTCTCAGACGCAGGTTTTTCAGCATGAACTCAAAATTATATTGAAGTGTTAATACTGACTATAAACATAAGTTTGGGTTGCCTTCATTCCTTTCTCTTACTGATTTTTACCTTTCAGAGCACAGTTCCAAAAATTAGTTGATCTCAAATTAGTATTTTCCTCAGGTTTTTTTACTGTAGTTATTAGGGCATATGGTATAAGTCTCAACTGCAGAAATGAAAAATAGATTCTTTGGAATGTGCCAGGCTATTCTCTGAAATCAGTGTTGACTTACGCATTTCTGCACCCTTTCAAGTAACTATTTAGTAGTTTGGTTTTGTATTTTTTGGCATGCTGAGTATCTGTTCGTGTTTCTTTGTTTTAGTAATAGGATGCTGCTGGGACATTAAGTGTTTAGAAATTACATGGCAAAGCCTTCTGGAATACCTGGAATACAGAAACTATAAAATCAGTTCGAGTTTCTAACTATGTACAGTGAAATATTCCCTTATTTACATTTTCAGCAGAGGTATGTAGAATAGGTTATGCTTTGGACAATGAAACCTTTGGCTCTGATTCTCATTCCTAGACTGAATTGCTCTGTGATTGTTGGCAACTCACACTTGCTTTGTGGGAACGATGAAATAAGAAGTTCTGAATATTTTTGTGACTTAAAAACATAAAACTCTGTAGAAATGCTTAACGACATGTTTAATGATTTTCTAAATTTTCTTTACAATGCTTGACAGGCATTTATATAACATAAATGAGAATGATTTTCCTGTTTAATATACAAGAAATTGTGTCCCTTATTACTTATTTTATCTGTTCTTTGATCTTTCAGAGCTGTAACTGCTTCTGCCTTTGACTGATTACTTCACTTGTTTCTGCTGCATCTGTCACACAGAGGTGTATAATGAGCAATAGTATAGACTTTGTATTCCTACATTGAAAGGAAAGGTCGGGAATGACAGTGCTCATATCAGAGATATACAAAATGAATTTTAAGACAATATATTTCAGTGCAAAAGGGCATTTTATGTGATGTGGAATTTTATTCATCTTATTCAGGTATATGTTAACCCCCCCAAACCTGTGGCTTATATTAATTTAAACTGTTAAAGCTGGTGAAGTTCGCTGGGCCTAGTCCTTAATCACTTTGCAACATCTTGCTAATTTGAAGAGCTCTTAAACTGAGCATGAGTTACATTTGCTCACTTAAGACTTCTCTAACACTACATATGGATGGAATAAGGCCCTATTAATGTGATATTTCACATGTACGTGAAACTCACAAAAAGATAATAAACTCAAAGATGTTTTTAGCCAGTATAAAACTCATAATCCTTTCATTCTATGATCTGCTGATTATAGCTCTGTGACTTCATTAATTTTTTTTATCTGCAAGGTAAAGTTTATGTTATGAGGAAAAAAAATCCACTGTTCCAGGTTCAGGAGCTCAAAGCAAAACTTAATTAAAGTTGAATGGAGACTTTTAAAGAAAATATGTCGAGGAAAACTAAAGAAAAAGCCTATGCTATTTCTTAATTATCCTTTGAGGTTTCTTGTCAATTGTTTCCCTTCACTGCTAAGCAAAACTTCTCAAGAGTGAGTATTGGCATGCTGTAAATGGGCTAGAAGTGGCACACATTGGGTTGTATATTGATGTTTGGTTTTCATATTTACTCTCATCATCTTGCTAGGGAAATTTCTTCAAGTAAGAAAAGCGCATGCATGTGTGTGTGTATGAACCCGTGTGTAAACAGAGGAACAGACCACTACAGTAGACTCATTGCTGGAGGTAGATGAGTCAAAACAATTTCTCCACTCGTTCTTGGTATGACTGCCAGCAGGTATCATGCCGCAGGTAACTGTGGGCATGCTTATGTTTACACAGACCGCCGGACTGCCATGAATCATGGTGCAATATGCAAATCAGCATAAAGTCATGAGGAAGAAAAGTGTGCTGCTTTTCCAATCCAAGGATGCATGCTTTGTATATGTAAAAGGTAAGTGGTTAGGTTATAAGTTTTACCTGTAATTTTACACAATATATACTTCTCCCTCCAGTGAAGACCTTTACAATTAATGAAGTTCTACTAAGTAGCACCAACAATAATGAGGATAGTGTATTCATAATTCACTTTTGATTGCTTTTCAGTGCTTGAAATAATTTGAAGTAGGTATCTAAAGAATACATTTCTTGATTCCAAAATTCTGTTTGTAATGGAAAATTTTTTAGTACCCTAAATCTGTGTGTATGTAGTAACTGTATAGCTGGTTAGTATCTTTACTATCTTGATATGTTTCTCTAAAGGGAAAGCTAAAAAGCAGAATTTCTATACTGTTAAACCAGTGTCAAAACTTCAGGATGACATGGTGCGTTTTTTCTAGACATCAGTTCTATCCCTCTCTTTAACCCCCTTAAACCTCTGAATTTAATTCTAGTAACATTTTGGGCACTGTTTCTCAACACACATTTAGTATCCTGCAGTTAGAAAATGCTGTAAGTAATCATTTTGATTTGATCTTCTGCTAAATTTCACAGACCAAGTTAGAAAAGAAGTTGAATGTCAGGATAGGTCTTTGAAAAATAAATTGTGTAATAAGCAGAGAAAAGACAATGAAAGAGAGGAGGATGAGATAGGAGGAATAAGCATCCATCTGGTTTTCTGCTGGTACTAACAGAGCTGTATCAATTTACTCTTACTACCAATATGCACAGCATCAGCCAAACACAAACAAACCTTCAGTTATGGAAAGGAGAAGCAAATGGCTAAACTCAACTAATCAGCTGGGAGGGAAAAAAAATGTAAAGACAAAAAGCTCTTTCAACCAGGCTAAGACATGCAGAGCAACATGTGATGCTGCCCTGAACTTTAAACATAATGCAATATTCCTAACAAGATGTTGAAACAGAAAAAAAAAAAATCTAAAGCTAAATGAAATATTAATTTAGATGCACTCTGAGATTTTCCATCAAAGTTTAAAATTGCTGGACTTTACATGAAGTATTATAGCTTTAATGAAATACATGTTTTAGCTGACAAATTTCAGTGCGTAAGTACTGAGTCCACATTGCTGCTTTTATCTTTGCTGATGGTTCTTCTCCTCCCTCTTTAGAAGACACTCTTTCTCTCCATGCTCATTAATATCTAAAAATGTCTTCTATTTTGCCACTTCCACTATAACAGTGATTGTCTGTAATGGATTCAATTATCTCCACTTCTCATTGTTGTTATCATTTGCATGCACAGGCATGACATAGGGGCTTTTCTTTGCCTCCGCATGTGTTTGAGTATCAGTGGGTTGTGGAGGGAAAAAACCCCACACACTCTGATTTAAATTTTTACTACCTTTTGTCCAATAAACTCTTTCTGATTAATGTTTTTTATTCTGTTTGCAGGCTT
The DNA here is from genome assembly GCA_035590275.1 of Ibycter americanus. Classification (NCBI taxonomy): domain Eukaryota; kingdom Metazoa; phylum Chordata; class Aves; order Falconiformes; family Falconidae; genus Ibycter; species Ibycter americanus. Next base: position 41,377,388 of record JAVJGI010000060.1, on the reverse strand, counting down.
AATTAGGCCTGAAACAAAATAATTTGTGATTGCTAATGAAGTGTAAGCTTCCCTCATCCTACAGTGCATTTTGAAATGGATGAATTTCACTTTTCTGCTTGTGGATTGATATTTTTTGAAGAAACATTGTTTTGTGAAAGTTTCTGAATAGCTAGAACTTTCAAACCTGTGTTTTAGTGAGTATCTTTTGACCTTAGGTGTCCTTGCCATGAGAAAATACAGCTGTATGTTTCAAATCACCTAAGCCAAGAATCAGTTCTTTTCTGGAGTGCACAGAAATTCTTTTTCACAGTAACTTTCAAGGTTTTAAACTTTGGGGTTTTTCTGTATTAGCACAACTCAAATTTTCGGAACCCTTAAAAAGAAAAAAGTTTCAGCATTCAAATGTATTTCCCATCTTTTACAAAGTAAGAGCATAAATCTAAAGCTAAGTTATATTTAAGCCGGGTTATATTTTAAAAGTCATTGTGTCATGTTTAGATGAGTTGGGAGCAGAAGTACAGAAGGTCCTTTGTGTTCCACATTCCATAAGCAAATAGGTGCCCTTGTCCCAAATGATTTGCAGTCTGAAAAATTGAATGAGGGATGAGTGATTGATTTTTAGACTCAATACTTAATTACAACATTCACGTATATATATATATATATTGCCTTATGATTTACAGCAATAAAAAGAACTGCAGAATTCAAAAGTTTGTTAAGTGGAAAGTTGATTTTCACTAAAGACTAATGTAAAAATTTTTTTTAGATACCATTTTACCTCTTTTGTTTTTAAGTGGGCTTATAGACATATCCAAAGCAGAAGTACCAGACTGTTTTTGGAAAAGGAGGCAAAGGAAAGGAAGATCCTGAACAGCTGTCAGCCTGGTAATGATTCTGACATACCAAAGATATGAACTTTACAGAGCACAGGAATTGTTTACTTATGTAGCCTATGACCAAAGCACTTGTGAACTTGCCCATCCTAAACTGATTACTGAACAACTATTATGAGCCTAGGTGAGGAAGATTACTACCTTCCTTAGCACCAGGAAGAGGACCAGTTTGTTGGTGCTCCTCCAGTATTGTCACTCAAAAAAGAGAATAAGAGTGGGCTCTGAGTAGTGCCTGGTTCATTGGAGAGTAAATGTGGAACCATAAGGAGACAACATCCTTTGGCCAGTGTCCATGCTTCCGAGGTCTGCCCATCCTGTTGTGGACTGCCTTGTTCCATCCCACAGAGTTGTAGCCCTGAGACAGTGTCTCATGGTCCATTTTTTCAGCACAGACAGTAATGGCAGTAGGCTTTTCCACTTCATAACTCAATGGTCAACTTACAAATAAGACAAGAAAAAAATGACTGAATTATGTATTAGGAAAATATTGTATATTTAAGTTGACATATAAAATGTGTCCTACTCCCCCACACCCTGAATGCTGAATTTTTCATTGACATTGATCTTCATAATAAAAGCAATTTCATACGTTTCTGTGGTCAGAAACATGTCCCTGTTTTAAATAATATATGCATCTACTCTTAGCTTACTGGACAATTCAGTATTTTAAACAAGTGGCTGAGTAATATTTTCATTTTACTGTCATCACTGTTCTATCTGATATGTCACAAAAAGTATATTTTCCCCTATGGGATAAGAGTGGGAGTACTCGCTATGCCATTATCCTAAAATGACATATCAGCCAAAATTTTTTTTCTCAGATAATAAAGTAAGGAATGTGTAGCATCAAAAAACTAGATACAATTTCTCATATATAGAAATGGTTCAAAGATAAAAAGTAATCTGTGTTCATATATTAAAGAATCTGAGTTTACTTTACTAAGGTGAAAGGAAAGCAATTTTAAAGTATCTCTATAATTCAGAGGCACAGCTCCACTTCAAACTGATAAAAATCATGCTTTGAAGTAACTACATGCTTTTGGAAATCATAGCCAAAAGCAAATACCTATTGTCAGGAGAATAGGATTATATGCTTAGGGGAATGATTATATCTATATATCAAAACATGCCAGAAGAATGGACAACTTTGCTGTTTGTTTCAGATGATTTTATTTCAGATTTAATTTGGCACTGATCCTCATCCCCAATAGCTTTCAGGAGGACTTTCTTCTACCTCACAGGAAAAGAAATAAGTGAATAATAAAACAATAAACCGTACAGTTTATACTTAGTCTAACAAGTTGCAGAAAGTAAACAATTTCTGCATATTTGCAAGTTATGACAACATTTTAAATTTTAGTTTTGTGTAGCCCGAGGGCAACATTTATGGCTCGTAACTGGAAAGCTGGCAGGAAATAATTCCCCTGATTACATACAACAGACATAATGTTGTCAATATATGCCCTAGAAACTGGCATTAGCTGCTCAATTAAGCCAGGCAAATAAAAGAAGCAAACATATCAGTTAGGAAGATTTTCCTCATTCTGCTTTACCATCACTCTACCTGTTCTCAAGTCATACAAAAATGCACTCACACAGACACTGAAAGTGTAGAGCATTTCCACCATGCAGAATGAGAGAGGCACTACGTTATTCTGATGCCCTTTTTAGGATACACAGTCTTTCCAGGATCCCTGTAGTTATGATCAGAAAGATGTTCATCCAGAGGAAGACACTGAGTTCCAAATTCAGTGCCATCCTTGGACTACTAACTCTCTCCATTGACCACAGTATTAGCCCTGACTGATCTCCTGACCATTAAATGTCACCATTCCTGCGGCAAACCCATACTGAGCTTAGTGGCAGCACCTTGTCAGTCCTAGTCTTCACAGACAAGCAATTCAGAGTTGTCAGTGTTGGTGGACCTGACAGATGGATATGCATCTGTCTCTCCCTCCCTCCCTCTCTGTCCGTGATGTATGATTTATCTATAGGTGTGTGTATGCATGTATGCACACACACACAAAGCTATCCATGTATATATATGCAAATGTATATATACAGGTGTACATATATGTGAACAGTTAATGTATGTATTTTTATAGAGAGATAATATGTCAGCTCCAGAAAAAATATATATGATTTTATAAGTATCATCTCATAAGAACACCTGCCAACCAACAAGAGTTAACTTTTGAACCTGTTTTCATGTTAGTCCGTCGTTTGTAGGATGATTGATCTGATCACTGCCAGACTTGCAATTAACAATTAGAAGCAAGTGATATGATGATGAGTAATATAATCACTATCCATTTAAGTATCCCAGATTTACAGTCATACTCTTTCTTTTACCCATCATAAAACAAACAAAGCCTGTTTGCTAAATTAAAACACTACATGCTAGATTACTAACTCATTTGTTTTCAATGAACTTGCATTTGAGCCACAGGTGGTGTATTTTTTTATACAGAAGGATTTCATAACAATATTTATTTATTCAAAGACTTAATATCAACACATGTAGTTCATATTTTTCAAAGTTATTACATTTTTAAATGTACTTGTGGAATGATAACCTTTCTTTTGTATGGACTCTCAAGACTTTTTTACCAGTGTCTCACATCATGAATTCAGATATATTAAGTTTCCTTTCATTTTTCCCTTTACCTGCTAATCTGTGTAAAAACTATAGCTAAATCTTTCACATCAGGCATTCTGCACATAATAGCTATCATTCTTTGACTGGTGTGAGGTAGTAAGATCTCTCTTTTTTTTCTGCCTGGAACACAAGTTGTTTAAGTTTGGGTTTCACAGTGGTGCATCCAAATTCACTTGCACAGTTTTTCCAAGGGACTTAACAGATTCTGTTTGCAGGAATTCTGTGATTTCTAATCCTTTTGCTCATATCAAAGGATATGACATAGAAAAGATTAAAGCTTTAGCTCAGATATGAGAGAAAAAATTCTAAAGCAGAAATCAAACATAAAATCTGCTAAACCACTGTAAAGAGAAAATAAGAACATCTAGGTTTGAGTTTTTTCATACAATTTCTAAATAAGCAAAGCTAAAATGGCTGAAATCACCTTTCCCTCCTCTAACCCTATTTTAGTTTTTAACTGAGAAGTCCAAGCCCTCAGGTATGTACTGTTCTGTAACTTTAGCCAAATTCAAACTGCATGAACTCAGGAGCTGGCCTAGTGAATTTATACAACAGATAATTTGCTCTTTTAAATACAAGGTTAAATTCTCAAAGACATAAATATTCTACTGGTACCTAAAGTAATTAGGCTAAAACAACGAGAAACTGAAATTATGTAAGATTTTTAAAGCTTTGTCTTTAAAATTTTGGCTTCAACAATTGTCTTTTTTATGTATGAAATGTCTGTAATCTTGTTGCCTAAAGTACTTGTCAAAGTAGCTTGAGATAAGGAAAATAATTAGAGAAATTCCAATGACTGGAAGATTCTCTCAGTTGGTGAAAGTCCCCGAATAAGCACATAATTTCTACTGATGAATAAAAACTGATCATGGCACATTACACTTACACAAGAGTGTGAATACGTGTGCACGTATATTTAAAGAACTATACTTGCTGAACTAAATCATCTTCTTCAGCATAGCCCGCTCTTGGCTCTTCCACTAAATGCTGAACTGAGCCCAGGGTGCTACTGCTTCTCCATACCCATCATTTGTGCTGATTCTCCAGTGAGTGCTATAGTCATATATTATGCATATATGAATCTAGCTGCCAAAATGACACAACACTGAAGTTGCCATCATGAACTATGTAGCAAACCTCACCCTCCCACCCTCTGGCATATTAATGAGCTTCTTTGTTTAGCAAGAAGCTCTGTTCTTTATTCACTTTTTTTCCAGCGTTTGACAAATTTAGGAAAAACTTTTGAAATACGTGATTCACTGAAAAACAGCTGGAAGAATACTCAGTTTAATTTAGTAGCATTTATCAGTTCCACTGGATAAACACGGCTGTAAGTCTCTGTCCAAGATCTGAAAAAGCATTTCCCATAATTAAAGACTAAAGTTTACTTGTGTGTAATCTGTTTACTTTTACAGGTAAAAGAGAATAATATTATTTGCATGCTTTTTACTGGGATAGGAAATCAATAATATATTTTCATTTTTTATAACAAAATCCATCCTTTTTATCGATTAAACAATGGTATCAGCACTGCAAAGTAGACAACACTTATTTTGCAGGGTCTTGTGGTCCCCATTTGTCATGTCCATGTAAGACCATTGCATTTTAAAGATAAGAGACCAGGAAAATCAGCTTTCTAACTGGTGCTTTTATGTGAATCCAGCATAAATTGTCTCTTTGTACATATTCACAATAGATTCATTACTTCGGACATACTATTTTTGTGAACAAAACGTGTATCTGTAAAGAAGCTTTCTGTGTGTTTAATCACATACTTCACCTGAACAAAGATATCAAGCTTGCCAAACTTTCTCAACCTGTAATTGCAGCTTGAAATGTTGGCTCTGTGTACTGACATCCCTACAGATTTTAGCTTAAAGCAAGCCTGATGCACAAAGCAGCAGCACTCACAGGTACCATGGCTGTCTGCCTGGAGGCGCACATCTCTGCGGTGCACACTCCTGCCTACTGCTCTTACTCTGGGGAGTTACTTCTTGCTAGTTCATACCTGCAGCAGAGCTAAGTTTTTATTCACAGGTGCTTACACATTGTCAAGGACAGGGAGACTCTAATTGTTACATACAATGGAAATTTTGTCATTGACTTCGCTAAGCACAGGATCAATCCCTGCCGTCATAGCCCTGAACTGTATAAGACAGGCAATATCAAAAGGAAAGCACTTTTGCAGAGAATTAAACTCACAGTCTACTCTAGTAGTAAGTGATTTCAGTTCCACAGTGTAACACTTCATACTGCTCTCAGGTATACAGTAGCGTCCAGGCTAAATTAACAGTTCTAGGAAAAAGAACCAACCCAACCACACCTCCCCAAACTCCAAACCCTGATCTTGCATACCAGCACCTACAAATTGCACTAGTACCTCCGCAAATTACATTTAAGATTTGCTTTTGAGTCACAAGCCCTGTATAGCTGAAAGTCTCTCATTTCGAAGGTTTAAACAGCATTGTTAGAATGACTTCAAAGTCTAGGTATAATTTCATAGAAAAGTCTCACCAAAGTAATATAAGTTCCTTGATATATCATTTCTATAGCAGTAAAGGAGAACCAGATTAGAGTGTCTTTAAAGAAATCTTCCTACAACAATACCAGTGTAAATATTGCATAGTTTGATTTCTGTATACAGAAAGTAGTATTTATTGTATCTTCACACAAATACTAGTTAATGATTTCTAGCATTTGTAAACATGTATTCAGAAAAATGGAATTTGAGGTCATTTTAGGACCAAATCGAATCATAGCAGTCTTTATATAATATTCATATTAATATAATCATAGAATGCAAAAGAATACGTAGAATCCAAAACAGTCTACACAGCCAATTTTTCTACAGCCTGTTATTTTTAAACCAGCATTTTTACATAAACTAGTAGTAAATGGTGTCATTCTAACCTTACAATTTTTTTAATCCTTGCTCTTCATAACTTCTCACAATATGGATTTAGTCAGTGTCCAACTAGTTAGTTTGAATCTCAACCTTATGTCAAAATATTTCTGTCATAATAAGACTAATCTAAGGCTTTGGGATCTCAAGGCTATACCTATGTAATGTGTGTGGGTGAGGGATGGAATTTTTTCAGCTACCTCAAAGTTAGGTATCTGAATTTAATTAAGCTAAGCTTATGTCTTCTTTTCAGCTGCTGGACAGAACATGTATCCACAGGGCAAGTCATCCCATCCCACCAGAGGAATTTAAGTAACAGTAATGTTGGGATGGCTGACATTGTGTTAGAGAAATCCTACCTTTGAAGTAATAGTAATACACCTATATATGATTCATTTCTTATAACAAAAAAAAACCACCAAAAGAAAACAAAACCAAAAGACCTGAAGAAAGCATCTGACTTTCAAGAGTGAGCTAGTCTTTGATGTTTGAAGGAATTATTGATTTTTCTAGTCTAAACTAGATCTTAAGGCACCATTGCAAACTAGAATTTGGTTTAAAAATCACAAATTATAATGAACATAATGCAAGATACATAATTTAAAAAAAATACTGGATATGGTTCACTGTAATTCACAAAACTGAAAAAATAACTACAAAATCAGCAGTTTTTTAAAAATACAACCTATTTTCCAATGTTATAACTTGTACTCACATGTTAGTAGTTAAAACAAATGCATCTATTTACTATGAAAAATAATTTTCCAATATGTTACCAATTCTGTTTTCCCTTGTGATGGCATAATGTCAACCTTTTTGTTAAAGAAATAAATTGCTATCCCATAAAGAAATAAAGTAGTCAAGCATAAAATAGGCCTTTAAAACTACATGTAGGCAAGCTTAGCTTGTGTGTAGCTTTAGCAACTACTTTTCTTCACGGAAAAATGGGTGATTGAGTAGCTTTAGGGCTTTCTCCACTAAAACCCACTTCTAAATTAATCAGTGTTACTACTTAGTAGTCTTTAGAGAGTAACTTCTTGCTAACAAAATAGTTAAAACAAACAGATAAAATGCAAAATCCCAGTCCTTTATGTGTATATTTAACTCTACTTGAAGTTTTCCAGTAGTTTAGAGTAAAAAAAGTGTTGTCTGAATCAAAATTTTATTTTCAGTATTGTTCTTGTAGGCCAACAAAATAATGAAATAAAAGTAAAATGAATAAACCCAACTTTTTGATAAATAAACTGGTTTTGACATTATTTACCCCCAAACCTTTGATTAATTAATATAATGTAAGTCACTATTTTATTAGTTGTGGTTTTACAACAGCCAGTGTGATTAACATCATGTGAAACACAGGGAAACTGAAAGACAAAAAAGTTAAAATGCTTATTCAAAAGACGTACAGAAAAGTGATTATGCCAATAGTAATACAGAAGGGGTAAAAGATTTATTTTTTTTTAAGTAGCACCATTCAGGAAGTTAAAAGGACCAGGAATTTGCTGGAAATTGCAAAGTAGCTTTGCAGATCAGTAGCAGCAATGTGTCCTCATTTCTACCAAAATAAGAGAGGGTGGAATATATAGGACGAGGGAAGCTCGTCTTGGTAGTAAAATTTAAGGAAGGGGAGAGACGATCAGGAACCAGATGAAAAGCAAAGACAGGATGACACATAGGAAACATGAGAATGTCTACAAGGCAGAATGATCCTTAGACAGGAATAGAACAGATAGAAGAGAGTTTAATATTCACTATGACATCCAAGAGTCAGGTCTTTGTGGTTAGAAATTAAGAATGATGTGGCCTGCCCACTGAGCATTCAGGCACAATAAAGATTTAAAATACCGACTGTGGACTGAGAAGGATTCAAATGCAGAAAAATCACAGACTGCTCTTCATGTCTGGCCAAACAACTTCCTGATTTCCACTGAAAACCATGAATAATTAGCAGACATGGGAAACAATCATAGAAGTGGGAAGTCAGGGAACACAAGAGTGCTGTAGTCCAGCAGTTCTCATAGCAGGAACCTGACCACAAATGGAGTTTAAGGACTTTTGAGTGAGAGAGCAGAGACTCACTTTGATTATTTGAATTGGTATTTGGGGTTATAAACCCTTCAGAAGTGGAGCCTGCAGGCAGCAGTTTTTCAGAAATCCAGATCTAGATAACGAGACTGAACAGAAGATTTAAGGGATATGTCCAACTTCTGGGAGGTATTTGCAGGGAAAAGATGCTTCTCAACAGAACGAGTCAATTCTAAGCATGGACCCTCAGCTTCCTTTTTTGTTTTTTAAATCTGAGAGTCTCAGACTACCAGTCTACTTACATTTAATAAAGAAGAGAAAAATTGAGAAATGGAGTGGTAAAGAAGACAGAAAATGCAGAATAGTATTCTAGGAGAAAGAAAATACAAACAGTGATGAAAGTGACAAGAGCAGAAGTCAGGGATACAAGACAGGAAGATTGCCTGATTTGGCTAGGAAATTGGATGAACTCAAGAGAAAGTAACTCATATATCTTTACATTAATGCAAAGACCTCTCAAAGTAAAATGGAAGACTTAGAAAAATGGGTGTAAGATACAGAAGAGAGACAGTTAAAGATGATGTGTACTGTTCTGGAAACTGCTGCTGAAAGATTTAATCAAATCAGAATTGAGCATGAATAAAAACCATTTCAGTTAAAATAATTTTTTGGGGTGGTAGTGGAAGTTGGGGTGGTTTTTTTTTGTGTTGCAATAATAGCATAGGTCAACTATAAACCTTCAGAATAGGATGCTAACATGAAGTAAATAATGTTACTGACAAGATAAATACTACTGAAGCCTGTGTCATACAGATAGAAACTACAGACAGCTTGGAGAGGAAATATTGCTATGAAGAGCAACTATTCCTGAGCAGGACATATGATAGATTTTTTTACAAATACTTAACAAAGCAAAAATAGGTTAATATTAACTTCTTTTTGGGAACAGTGAAGTCATAAGGGAAAAAATCAGTTCGAGTTGACTGATCACAAGCTAGTTCAACTGCGTGAACAGAATGGTTAAGTAATTATGTGATTAACATTTTTTGTTTTAGAGGAGCCGATAGTAAGAAGTTAGGAAACTTACTAGGGAAGTTTGCAGACTTACACAATGAGGAAGTACAGAATCTCCTTAAGTAAAATATGCAAAAATTATGCGAGCTTGCTTAAGTCTTCAGCAAAACTGGTGGTGTAACTCTTGGTGGCAAAGGGAGCTTTGATAATGAGAATGATTAAAATGGAGCAAACCTCAACAATAAAACTGCCATTTCTGTGTAGCTGGAGACAACTGAGGGAGGAAAAAGCCACATTATTTACATCCCAGAATACCAAAAGTACTATGCACGATATGTTTTCATAGATGTTTTTACAAATTTTCTTAGCAATTTTTAAAAACTGATAAATTAAAGTCAAGGACTGCAAATATGTCTGGACATAAATATATTTAAGGATAAACAGTTAGACTACTCATTTGATTTCAATCATATGCAGATTTTTCAATCAAATTTCAAAGAAAAGGTAGTCAAAGAAAGAAATAAAAATCAGTAAGTTCTGTATGGGTTTACTAAGGATTCATGTATATCAGCTTCATATTTTTCTTTGCTAGACTAGTATTTGAACTATAGGAAATTTTGTCTGAAATTTATTAAGCATTTGATATAATATGGGAAATCATACATGCATTGTTCTTAACGTTCCTCTGTAAACGTCTACCACCCACCACTGCTGGAGAAAGGTACTGTTCAGGTGGACCTTCGTTCTGTGTATAACTGGAAGCAACATGTGCTACGTCAGTGTTGTATGGTGCATGAGCTACTTAGTCTTTCACAGACATGCAACAAATTACCTCAGAGATTACACCTTGCTATTACAATATTGTAGTAAACTATCACATGCCGGCTCCTTTTAAGACTCAAGCTAATACCTCTTCATGATGTGCATGATTAATATGCATGAGGATAGTTTAATATTATCTTTCAACAAGATGCAGTAGTGAAATCTCTATCTTAGAACTGGATTTGCTAGTGCAAGTTGTCTCCTCCAGTCTCTTACTCCTGTGAATGAAACACACATCTTGGTCCTCACTCCTTGACCTTAATTGACAGCCAACAACTAAATTCTAATTCTATGGATATCCTGTAAACTTACATTTCCTCAGATTTGCTTTACGATTATAATGTATTAAAATGAAATTATTTCAGATTAATTGCTTGTGTCTTTTGACAGGAGTATCAAGTGGTGGTTGATTCACAAGGTATTCAGCTTGAGGCAAATGGAATACACCAGTCCCTTGTAACACCGATTTTGAAGAAAATTCCATGCAGGAGTAAAAAAGTAATTTCCACTCTTGCTCATCAGTAACTAAGTATGAAATGGCATATGTAGGACAAGGGCAAAATCTAACATGGATTTCATATTATTATGAAATAGCTCAGTTATTAAACTGCAAGTAGGGAATGATAGCTTCTGAGGGCACCAATGAGCAATAGGATTACAGACATGCATGCAGCCTTACATTTGCCCTTGCTAGTCCTAAGATTAAGAAATGGGTTTGGATTTTCTCAGCCCAGAAGCCTGTGATGTGAGGTCTGGATATTACATTCAGTTATCTACACAGTATTCTGTATTGCAGTTATTGAAGTAATAGTCCCTACATGTTGCATTCTATCATAAAAGTATTAATTTGTTTAAAAAGTACATTCCCAACAACTTTCTGGAAAATACGTCATCAACACATCATGAGAGGAATCAATTTTTAACCCATGCACAGTTTTGAGCTGCTACAGTCTTTTTACTTCTGGTTGCAGTGAATTTTGGGACTCAGAAAGTATTTCCCCTGGCTATGATTTTATTGGTATGATTTTTTTTTAAAAAAAAAAAAGGTAAAAGTTAGTAAATTGGTTTTGTATCATATTTTTGTCATTTGCACCCAGATGCAGAAGTGCAAATCCTTCCACACTGGAAGTGAAATTGCTACTAAAGTTTTGAGGCCGGAAATAGCTGCACTTTGAAGACTAAACCAATGTGAAAGTTAAAGACAGTCAAGTTCCAATAAACCTAATAAAAACAGATTACAAAGGTGATTACAAGCACTGGAGTAAAAAAATATCCCACTTAGAAGAGCTGCAGCAAAAATATCCTAGTCCATCTATTCCGAATGTAGATCACTAGTTTGCGGAAAGTCTGAGGAAAAGATTGCTACTGAATGGCTACCAATGTGGTATTTTACACGGTATTTGAAGAATTGCAAATTCCTCAAGGAATTACAAAAAGCTGTAAATATCTGATGATATGTTTGGTGGACGTTAAAAGATGAATGATACTTTTCCTATGGTAAAATTAAGAGACATCAAATATTTGAGAACATGATTACAGATCTAAGCTCATCATTAACTGTACACAGAATTCAAAGGGATCCACAAATGACCTTTTCCTGTGACAATAAACTATGCAGTCATATGATAACATTATTATTAATTCACTGAATAAAATTATCACTCATGACCTGGCAATAGAAAGTGTAAATTCTTCCTCTCATTAGTACTTAGTATAAAAGAAGTTTAGTTCACAACTAGAAACTTACTCAAGGTAAGTTCAATTTTACTGAGTTCCAAATAATATTCAATCATAGGTGCAAAATCTACTGTTTACAGGACCGTTTTTACACATAACTGAAATAATTGTGGAAATTGTTATTTACCTGTACTAGCAAAAAAAAAAAAAAAAGAGAAATGCATAGTACTATGACTAATTGCTTTTGATAATGAAGCAGAAATATGAAAATAAGATTGCCTCATAGCTTTCTCAGTAAAATATGAAGGAAATGCAAAGCAGCTAGTCATAGCGACTTCGTAAGTCTTTGAAGAAAAAACTCATTTTGATTCATGTGGTGTAAGTTACGTATTTTTATGCAGCGTGTGTTAAGGTTGGAGCTCTTGCAATAATTATTCACAGAGCGAACAGTGAAACAGTCCACTCTCCACTCCATCGTGCCTGTCCTCACCAAAGCCAGCATGCCTCTCCCGAGCGGCAGGCCGCGGGGCAGGGGCCTTCTCATCTCTGCCACAAGCCTTCCTCTCCAGCCAGAATCGAGCTGCCTTGTTTGTTTTTTTTTAAAAAGGAAAACGCTAGCAAAGAAAAAAACTGGTTGCAGGGCAGTGGACAGACTTAATGACGTGTGTGTGTGTGTGTTAAAAGTGAAACATCATCTTCAGGCGGTTGTGGCAGCAGCAGCAGCCCGGGCTACAGGCGCTGTGCGGCACCACCACGGCTCCCGCCTGCGGCCTCCCCCCCGCCATCCCCTCAGCCTCCCGCCTCCCCCCTCCCCCCGCGGCGCCCCCGGCCTCCCGCACGCAGGTGTGCCG
>JAVJGI010000060.1:41323589-41364463 GCA_035590275.1 Ibycter americanus | reverse complement strand
GGGGGGGGGGGGGGAATCCAATTTTTCAGGCAGAAATTATCTCAAATATTATGCATTTGTAAGGAGTACAAAGGAGTTGTGATCTAATTGGGAACCTGGAGTATATCAAAATAAATTACAATGAAGTGATGAAGACTGAGACAGTATATGAAAACAATGGCTCTCCTCTGCTGAAAAAGCGACTCTGTCATTAGAAATGCATTCTGGACTAGTTAAGGACTTAGGACAATCAAGATCCTTTTACTGTTAATAAATTGTGTGATTTTGTTTTCAGAGGTTTAGACTGACTGAGGAGTGATATCTGTTATTTTATCCCAGCCTAACGAAAAAGTATACTGTGGTCCAAGAGTATTATTTACAAAACCTTCTTCCCTGTCTGTATGACTCATACCAATTTACATAATTAACTGCTTCAACGTCTGATTTTACTTTCATTATTTACTGATTTGAGGCAAAAATATTAAAATAATAGTAATTTTCCTTCTTATTTCCCTTGAATTCTATTTTTGAATACACCGAGTTCCACAGAAACACTTGTGTTCACCTTCTGTTTCCTGGATTAAAACCCCCAACAATTCACAAATATTACATTAATTCTGAACCAACTATCCTCTCAGAAAAATTTACATAGACAACCTAAGAGCTATCTTTTAAAAGTCACAATCAGTAAGGAATAAATTTTTGTCATAAGAAATTAAGCGTTAGAACTAGCTTACCTCAAATACAGCTTCATCTCTGTAAGAAGGAAAATTTTCCAGTATGAGACCTAGTAGTTTCTGAGCACTTTTCTCACTCTTTTTAACACAGGTGAGGAAAGAGCCTCCAAACTTCTCCAACAGAACCGTTCCACTTTCATTCAGCACCCGATGTCTTTCTTCAATCAAAGGTATGGGCACCTCTGTGTCAGAGCGAAATACATTCTTAACTTGATCAAGCGTCATGGTGGCAAAATATGATGCACTGGTAATAGGTACTCCTTCAGAAAAGTAAAAACAAGATGTTTAGGCTATCATAACATATCCTAAGCCCTAATGCAGTGGCCTGCTACAAATCAGAGCATTTATACTGTCAGAATAAGGAGTCTATCAACTCTTAAGATGACCCGAGTGCTCGGCAATAACCACACTCACACAGCTGCTTAAAACTAAACCTGTGTTTGCACGCAGTGCTTCCTTCTACAGGTATGAATTTCCAACATGCAACCAGGGAATCTTTCTTACTTTTTATATGTAATTTTTCCCCCAAGTGCTTTTAGTCTTTGAGCGTGGTGTTTACAGACCATGCTGGCAAACATGACAGTCAGCACAGGGCTGGTTTTTGTTAGCTCCTAGTCACGGTCTGCATTTACAGAAAGTATCGTAACGCAAACCTTCCCTTGGTTTACAAACAGGTATGTAGAAAATTAATTAAAAATCCAATCTGTAGCTACAAATAGCGTTCTTCCTGATGACGGCAACAAGACTAAGCGTTAAAACACCGGTTTTGGAGGCACACGGGTTTTCAGACATACTGGAGCTGCTTTGGTACTATATTAGTCCAGAGGATGCTCAGTTTAAGTCTCATTTTGTAATTTGTCACGGAAACACGCCATTTCTTCTAACAACACACGTGGAATGACAGAAGCCACGAAGAGCTGGCCACAGCCATTCCTTAGAGTCTCTCTCAGGGAGCAGAGCCGGCGGGTCCGACCCACAAGTCACGCAGCTCCGGTGCCGGGGGCTGCGGAGACCTCCCGCCCCGCGCCCCGCGCCCCGCGCCGGCGGGAGCGGCCCCGGGGCTGGGCCGGTGGCCCCGGCGTCAGCCATGTCTGGGTGGGAATGGCAGCGAGGACCGCTTCTCAACCTTTGTGCGCCGTGCATTTATCTTCCGCACAGGATTTGAATGGTTGCGGTTCTCTGTGTCCCAGGGCAGGTTCATACCTGCGGTTTTCTCCCACTGATCTAATTTTTTTTTCTTTCTCTTCAGTTCTCTTGATTCTTCTCATTTCCCATGCCCGTATTGGCCGGTTTTGTTCCCAATTTGCTAGTGTTGAAGCGAAGTGCCTTTGCAAGGCGTTGCTTTTGTTGTGGAAGTAAAGGAGATGACTGAAATACGTCTGCACAGACACACTGACCTGCCACATGAGAGGGTGCAATGGGATTCGTTCCACTTAAGTAAATTGCACTTTATTTGTAAAAGGTGTAGTCAAGACCTCATCCTCATCAGCCATTTTATTTTCTGTGTGGTATTGCTTCGTAACAGGCTCGCTGCTGTAGTATTGTTTCCTAAGAGGAGCCTAATTATTTTTCGGTAGTATGTCACCACCAATATGTCACTGTGACATACTGCTATAGGATGGGGATCCTTATCTCTGTTTCCCCCTCCAAATAAAAGTGTAAATGAAGTAAAGGTTTTGTTATCTGATGTGATGTATGTGTGCACTGGGTGTGTTACGTAGACAGTTTACTCCATTTGATTAAAAAACTATGACAACATACCCAAGCTTTTTTTTTGCTGTTTAGTAGTGTGTTTCCTGTCAACATTTCATTAAATAGGAAATTTAAAAAAATATTTAGGGAAGATTGCTTGGTTTTTGTCTTGGTTAATATAGAAGATTTTGATTTACACATAGACCACATGAAGATAACGATAGAATTACAGCCTGCGTTCGGTGCATATCAAACACTCCCTTTGGGCTCAGCTCTGCACTTCAGATTCAAGAACAAAAAATCCCATTGGTTTTGATCTCTGTGTCAAAATCCAAACCATTTCATAGTTGTTCAGATGTGTCACCAATAGTGAAACTGAGTAAGTGAAACTGCCAAGGCGTCTTGAAACTAGTTTTGCAGCATAAACTGATTCCGGTTGACCTTTAGTGTCTTGTCATTCTTATGGTTTTTTTCTTAGGGAAAAAAAAAAATAAAAATAGTAGTAGTGCAGATGAGAACCATATAGATTGAACAACTCTCTTAACTTTCTTCCCTGCTGTATATTGCAAAAACCTGTATGCACAGAACTTCTAAAATGCTGAATTTGTCAGAAAGGAAAAAAAAATCATATGTTATTCAGAAACACAATCTAATTACAGCAATTCATTTTGGCATAAATTGCATTGTTAAGATATACTGGTGTAGTTGCTGCTCAGTGGTATGGAATTACATCACTCGGGAAGTGTTTGTGGTAGGAATCTTTTTGGGAAGGCAGATCTTTATTTTTTTTTCCCTGAAATTCTCTAGTGTACAGCCAGAAGTGTCTACAACATTGAGGACACGTTCACCTGTCCATGTCACCGCTCTCATCTACTTTCCATTGCTCTGTTTCACTCGTACCAAGGAATAATGTACTTGCTCAAAAGACAAAATATCAGTTGATTTTTGCAAGAACAGTTCTGAGCCCTTTGCTCATAAAGTTTATAGATCAACATGACAATGGATTGTAAAAAATGATAATACCAGTAGCAGCTTTTCCACGTGACTGTAAATATCTCTGAATTCTCAGTTGGTTGCAGAATGACATTGACATATCAGCAGGTGGCATCTCAAAACTTAAGCAACTCCTTCCTTAAAATTTGATTCACACTAAACCTTGCCATTACTCAGGAAATGTTCTTGAATAATTGAGGAATGAAAGTATCATCGACAAATGATAACTGAGCACTATTCTACTGAAAAGCGGATGCACAAAACCAGACAAGCCCATCCATACAAAGTGTGTGAAAGAGCAATGGTAACTGCCAGAATGGTTGCTTTAGGCAATGGCAGTAACTGGGCTGAGCTTCCCAGAAGGCTACACTGAGATAGAGCGCTTCATTCTTACCCTTCACGCTTAAGACTGGGGGTTCATTACTTTCTGTATGGGAGAAGGAAAGAAAAAGGTGTAATGCTGTGTACAGCAATGCCTTGAATTTTGATGCTGGCAAATGGTATTATTTTTGCATTTCAAGTGTCAGAAATGTGTACTGCAGTGCTAATGATTCAGCATGCTCTTCTTAAGCCAAAATGGAGAAAGGATGGGAAATCCTACAGTGTTTGATTTTTCTATAGTGGAATTGATATTAATGATTTTCTTCTTAAAGACATGGGGATTTACTGTAACATAAATTTAAAACGTGATTTATATAACGAAATTAAACAATCAGATTTGAGCAGAAGCAAGATTTCTGCTAACCTAAGAACAATTCAGCTGCTTTGCTTATGTATAAAAACCGAAGTAGTAATCACATAAATTCTTCCCAAGGACGACTTGATTTATTGATTCATTCCATAGTACAGAGGGCAGAGAATTAAGGTCTCGGGGCAGCTATATATCTGGTAGTGTCTAACTCTGAGTACTTGATTTTGCAACTTAAATAACTTCAGTATTTTAGTGAAATATTTAATATACTTTTATATCCTCTCACTTCTCAGAAGTGTTACAAGATTTTATAAAGTTGTGGTCCTCTTGCAGCTTGTATGATGAACTTAGAAAATGGAGACTTTGTTTCAAGCTGCCAGCAGTTAAGCCTTTTGAGCTTCACGGATCAAGGGTGGAGTATTGTCAGAACTCCTGAGATTACTTCACTCAGTTCAGCTGGAGGAGTGGTAACTACTGAATTTGTTCCTTCAATAAAGTACATGTAAGAAAAGACTGCAGAGTAAATGACGCGTTTTCTTCATCTGAATAGAAAATTACAGTTAGCACATAATGTAAGTCTGTGAAGTATTTCAGTGAAGTTGATTTGTGAGAAGAAAATACGGAGAAATCTGTGAAAGCAGGTGACAAAATACAGTAAGGCCAATAAAGTCTTTAGAGATTATATGCAATGAAAAGGAAAAAAAAACCCACCAGACATTCAAGACCTTTAGGTTGTAACATTCTCTCTCTTAGATATTTCTGTTCGGCAGTGATTTGGAAGAATTCGTACATACAAGATCACATCTATTTACTGAACAATTTCAAGAAAGAAATCTTACTATTTTTGTCAACTCATTGTGTTTGTCTTTATAATAATAGTAGAAGGTATTCTCCTGGAACTAAAATTTAAGGAGACTAGCCTGGGAGAGAAGCTGCCTGCATTTGAGACAGATGCAGTGTCTTGATGTAAGATAAAGCCCAGAAGAACATTTTGTGGGAACTGAGAACAAATTTCCCAGCAATGTGAAACAGATGCAGTGTCACTGAAGTCGCTGTGACTACCCATATTTGCAGCAGGTGTGAATTTAGTCTTGCATCTTTTAAATAGTTCTGCTACAGTCTAAATGGTTTAATTGTATAGAGACACCAGAATCAAAAACATGCAGTCTTTCTAATGCTTTCAAGTCTCCTGTAGCCCAAAGAGCTCTTACTTTATTACAATGTAATGTAGTATGTGTAACATGCATTAGCATGTCTCAGATAGCATCAGGGAAGAATGCAAAGAAATGGAAGTTTCATTGTATACAATATAACTATTTTTCATTATGATTGAGTTCAGTACCTATTGAATCTGTATGTGTTACTGACAGGCTTTTTAAAACTAGCTAGGGCAAAATGCTTGATCACGTAGTTCAGGCTGAAGAGCAGCATAATGGCTGCTTCAGTAGGTAGATAAAAATGGGCTTGACTAGGCAAAAAGGCTATGGTGCGTATTCTTATTCCTGCCAAAGAACATGATGCTGCATTGCAGCAGTAATTCAGTCTGTGCAATGAGTACTGTAACTCGGTGTAACTGTTGCTGAAATAATTATCTATACACAGATACCCCCAGCGATAGCCATTGTTCACAATTGCAGTGCTCCCACGACACCTGGTTTGCTCCTGCGGTCTTCTTTCTCTCTCATTCAGATATGATGGTCATCAGCTATTCCCACCCCCACCCCCCCCGGGCCCCATCCTGTCTGCACCAGTGGCCTGATTCCTTTTTGCAGACTCACAGTAGTCCTTTGTTCCTAAAACTTTTGGTTTTCCTTTTTCTGTATTGGCTGTTCCCATCATGCTTTCTTCTGCCTAGCTCATAGACTGGTATTAGAGATGCATTTTACAGGTTTCCTTCAAGTTGAAAAAGCTCATCTTCTTCACTTTTGCATATAATTCTCATCCAGTGATTTCATACAGACTGAAATGTTTGGCATGAATATATCCATCAGGATCTTTTATGAACATCTGTTGTGGTGAGAATCCTGACTTTTAATTCTGTGTCCTCTGCTGAATCATACTGGTTTCTTCACTGGGAGTCAAGGTGGAGATTTTGTAGAATGGGAGTGTAAGACATAAGCTTGTAGGACTGGACTGGTACACTGTGCTATCACAATCTACCTGGAAAGCAGATATTATAGTAATGTGAACTGGCTGCAGCTTTATATTGCATTTTGCTACCCCCACAGCAGCATGTTGGTATGTTAGCTGCTTCATTGGAGAAGAACACAGAGGTCTGAAGAACAGAACGTTAATCTTTTTCTCCCTTTACTGGCAAACATTTAACTCAAAAAGGTATCCTTTCTTTTTTCTATTTTTTATGATGCTTCAATAGCCTTCTAGAAAGTTGCTTTCTGTCTGGACTTTCTTGATAGTCTTGTATGAGGTATGAACATGCTATTTAAATACACCCCCCCAACCTCACATTGAAGACTGAAGCTATTTTTGATCAAAGGAGATTTGAGGATTATTTGTAATGCGTTAAAATTTGAATGTAGATAATTCTGCCAAATTGCTGTGTTTTCATCAGATGTAAAAATACAATAATAAAGAAAAAATAAAGTTCACTGTGTTAGAAAAGAATGGAGGGTTTATTGGGCTTTCCTTTTTGGCAAGGAGTGCAGGTTTTAAAAAGGAACACAATGTAAAATAACCATGTTGTAATTTATGTCAGAAAAACATTGTTAGAAGTTCTTTATTATTTAGTTATATCAGTTGTTGCAATAGTATTGTGGGATATTTTAAACGTGAAATTGCTTTACAAATAGCTTTTTGTAGAGACTTGTGCTGCAATTGCAAGAACATGGGGCAGTTGTACTCATTATACTTCCAAATTTGTAAGCAAGTGAGATTCTTTTTTTTTTTTTTGTGCCTGTTTTTCTGCACACATTGTGAAAATCTCCAGCCTCATAACTTTTAATTGTTTACTGGTACTACACAGTTGAGAGAACTAGAAGTAATGATGTTCATCTACTAGTGTCTGTATATCGGCAAGCAGAGCTCTCTAGACATGGGTCGAGAGGGAGCCCGACATAAGATTCATTACCAGCTTAATGGTGAAGAGGAGCAGGCAGTATTGGACAGAGCTAGTACAGTTCTCTTACTAGGTATTATGTATAAGAAAGACGGGGAGAAAAGGGCACACAGCGGCATTTTTCAATGTGTCTTGGTCCTTTGACTAATGAAGTTCCTTTGAGTCTTGCTGCAAACGCTTGCAGTTTGGTCAGCGTAGGCTTTACAGGTCTTATCTCCCTGTGCCAGCGTGTCTGAATGCGGCCCTGAAGCTGAAGTAAAAGTTCTATAGCAAACTCAGATCTCCCAGGGAGCTAATTTGGGTCTGAATTCTCAGTCGCAAGGGATTATTATTGCTTAATCTGCTGATAATGTGGCAGTCTAATCAGGTTACTTCACTTCTGCATACTGATGTATTAAGGCTTGCTGCTTCTTCTGTAGAAAAAAATAACAAAATTCCCACTGTGTTCTGAGAGAGGAAGTTTGGGTCTGTAGTCTGCTTGATATGTCAAAAGAGGCTCACTGTTTTATCTTTCAGTATGAGAAGGAAGTAAGAGACTGTAACATATTGAGGACAGTGCTAGTAAGACAACATTATAAAAATCCAGCCGATTTGTTTGATTTAGTAAGTTGTTTCCAAAAGTTTGTTAACTCAGATTAGTGATTACTGTTAATTCAGTGACACAATAATTTCCTAAATGTTCTTCAGACTGAACAATGTACTGTTCAGCAATTTCCATTCTGTTAAATTCCCTCAAACAATACACACACCTGTCAGGCCAGTTTTAAGATAAATTTTGGATTTTTTTTTAAAAAAGGTATTTTACATAAGAAAAGGGATACCATCTTCATTTGTTCATTTCAGTAGTGGAAAAGTTCAGAGAATTATTAATATTCTCCAGTAAATGTGATAATAGAAATTTCCCTTCAGTGTTTTCACCTGACATATGACATCATTTGAGTTATGAAAAGGATGAGTGAAACTGCCTGGAAACCAGAATTAAATCAATTGATCAGATTCCATGATCTACATCTAAGAAAAAAAAAAAACACTCAAAAAACAAAGCAACCTGCACACAAACAGGTTTAATAAGGCTAAGTTATACTTTAGACATTTTGTTTTTAATCCAAGGTGCTGGTAACAGTATAGTGTAGTAATATTTTAAAATATGACACTGGTTAGAACTTGGAGTTTAAAATGATCCTAGTAATGACCGAGTCTGTTATACTGAATTCTGTAGTTCACTAGTAAATATGGTGGTTTATGTAGATTTTTAATGATACTTAGCACAAACAGTCCTATCACATATAATATATTACTGCACAAGGCTGTGTAGAAGGTTAGTAGTGGAACTAACTGAAAGAGCAGTTTAACAGAATTTGGCATTATATTTCCTAATTACTATTTGATGCTAACAAAGAACTTCAATACTGGACTAGATCCACATGGTGTGGGAATCTAAAATAGCATTTTACAAGTCAAAGTGCTGAAGTTCAATACGGTGATGTGTAAAAAAAAAAAAGCTTGTTCAGTGGTTTGTGTTTAGCCAAACTCTGCTGGTGAGTAACTTTACTAGGTATCTCTCTATGTAGTCTTCACTAGGGAACACTCATATCTAGGTCTAGCTCAGGCTGAGTAGTTTGGTATCTGCCTTCTGCACGCATTTGGTTTGGGTCGAAGAGGGAGGCTTCTGTGCATGTTTTGGAATGTGTTCTGGGAGTGCCGAGCATGGAATGGCAGACTCTGCACAAACCAGCTGGGACCACGCTTTGAATATTTGTAGCTGATGGTAGTGTCTGATGAGGTAGGACTCCTCCTTGTTTAGTTTGGTACTGACTCCTTCAGTACAGAGAACAAGTTGTTAAATCTGACAGTCAGAGACCACCTATGGATTTGTGAAGTATGCTGAAGGACTCTCCTGCATTACTGATGCAGTTTGACCAATAATACATATTCAGTTAGAAAACCAGTACTGTTAGAGCCAAGCACCAGTCTGCTGAGCATGTCTCCCACATTTTTCTCAAGCTCTGCAACTATTGCAAGTCTTGTACAGTGATGAGTACTATGGATAACATCCTGCTTAATGGAAGGTTAATGAAAGGGAAATGAATATGATACTGTGCTACGAATAAAAGTATCAGGCCCAGTTTATTCTGAAGTGTAGTAATGCAATGTTTAACGCATGACAGGACAGAATGATGCAATTTCAGTTTGAATTGACTCATCTGAGAGCTCCAGATAAATCATATTGCTGCCCTGCAAGTTACTACTATCTAAAATAGTTAATACAGATATGACCTTTTAAAACATTTTAATAAATACTGATAGATGTTTTGTGCCTTTTCAACTGAAAATGTCTTTTGCTTATTACAGTTAGAGAAGGATTTCAGGTCTACAGACAAATACTTACGTAGTTTCACTTGTGCAGCTGTTATATTAAATACAGAGAGAAGATTGTTTCATTTTAATGTACTCCCTAAACTTATTACTAATTACTGGAACTGAGAAGCTGTGCTCTAATTTACATCAGTGGAACAGAAGGAAAAGTAAAGTTTGCAATGTGACTAAAAGTTGTGGTTGAAGTACCAGTTGCTGTGGTATATCATCCCAAAACTCCATTAGGACTGCTTAAATGCTTCAGCTTAAGGTATTACTGCATTCTGGTTCTACCTAGATGTCTCAAGTCAGAGCTAAGACATACTGAACCATACATGGAACAGAAGAGAGTGTAGTCCTTTGAGTTTACAACCCAAAATACAAAACCAATAAAAAAAGGCCTGAAAATACATTCGTTTAGCCCAGATATACAGGATACAGTATTAGGATTTCTCTACTGTCTTAATAACTCTCTTTCCCTATTATACTGTTCTGTGTATAGCTCATACACTTAATTTTTTTTTAAGAACTGGTATCAGTCACAACAAAGCCTGATACTAGTTTCACCACATGTCAGAAGGAAGGTTTATAGGACCCTGAACCCTTTTGCAATGGTGAGCATGAAGCAGATCACAAGCCAGTAGGCTTTACAGTGCTTAAAAAATTTGGGCTGACTGCCAGAGTTGGAGTTGCTAAGAAGAGACAGTAACAGCAGAGGGAAAGTGAAAAGGCAGTGACAGGAGTCTAGGGAATGAATGAAGAGAGGTTACAGTGGAGCTCAGTAGCAACTGGAGTGAAGTTCAACTTCCAAATCCTTGGGAACTATCGAAAAAGGTAATTGTCCTGTCGGTCACGAGGCTGGTGATAGTCCGTTTGGTGACAGAGGTTCTAGTTCTGTTGTTGTGAAGTCTCATCTTGATAAGCTGTGGGCTGGGTTCCAGTAGCTTAACATCTTTCCTTCTGATCCCTCACTGAAGCAGCCCTGAGGTGCTTGATCTCTCAATTATTGTGCTAACAGTCCAGTAATAATACCTTGCAGTTCTCAACTACGTGGGAGTTCATCAGAACGTGATACAGCCTTTGTCCTATGGACCAAATGTTTCAGCAAGTCCATAGGCAAAAGCTGAAAGGTCTCATGTATCCCAGAGTAATTTCTGATTCTCATCAGTTAGCAGCTCTTGATTAGACTGCTTGTGTATTCCCTCTTTAGGGTTTTTGTGAAGCTTTACACATAATCTAAATCCCTTTTAAGGCTCTTAATTGTGCAGATGGCTTTGCACATACTAGTTTTATCCCATGCGATTAGTGAAGAATTTCTCGAAAAACATTCCTCCCCAAAATCTTACACTTACCTTCAGCATGGCAGCTGCAAGCAAGTCTGTCTTTTTAAATGATTCATTGTGTTAAAGAAAAACACATATTCAAATGCAGGCATTTTTGTGTCTGTACATACATGTTTGAAACAGCAGGCTTTTTAAATGGATTTGGTTACAGCTTTTCAGATGTTTCAGATATGCTTATTTATTTCCTATTTCTAAGCAACTATCTAAAGCATCAAAGCTCATAAGAGATGAGCATCTCTCCTTTGAAAATATGATTGTGATTAAAAATTCCTTCATGAAGAATATAGGAAAATAAGTCACCCTTGCTTTTGAGAGCACTAGGTGCATCCTATATATCAAATATTTAACTGCTGCACGACTTTCTGAAATGGTCTGAAAAAATTAGATCTACTTTGCTTAAAATATTTTTAATAAATTCAAGTATGGCTGCTAAGTCAGAAAGTAATAGAATTGGGGTCCTAAATTTTATGTAAAGTGCATACCCCGTTATGCCTGATAAGAAGAATCTTGTTATGTTGTCAAAATATGAGCAATTAGCCCATCAGTCTTTAGGAAACAAAAATCAACCCCCCCAAAAACCCTTAGCAAGTGAATGAAATGTATTCTACATAAATATTTAAGACCAAACAGTGGACTTAATTCCTACAATTTGGAAGTGGTTTAACATCCCTTTTTTCTCTTTTTCTCCTCTTGTCAAGTCATTGAGATCAGCAGAAATTGGTAAACGAAAGCATATGTCTTCTGAATTATGTTTGTTCTGCATAATAGTGTAATATTCTTTTTTTTTTTCCCCACCCACAGATAATTTCAGTAGAACAAGTGTTCAGAAGCAGAAGCCTTTACTCTTGGTTGCCTACTATCAAGGACTCATCAGGCACCATCTTCAGTCTATTTCTTCAATATTTTTGGTGGAACAGGGGGAGAGCTTTCTTCAGCGCTCGTCCATCTGTCTCAGCTGAACTTGATCTTACTGTTTTTCTCATATTACAAATGCCTAAGAACAGCAAGGTAGTGAAAAGAGAACTAGATGATGAGGTCATTGAGTCAGTTAAGGACCTTCTCTCTAACGAAGACTCTTCAGATGATGCCTTTAAGAAGAGTGAACTTATGGTTGATGATCAGGAAGAAAAAGATGTAGATGTTGAAGAAGGCTCAGATGTAGAAGATGAAAGACCTGCTTGGAACAGCAAACTCCAGTATATTCTGGCACAAGTTGGATTTTCTGTGGGATTGGGGAACGTGTGGCGATTCCCATATCTGTGTCAGAAAAATGGTGGAGGTAAGTCTTGTGATAGCTAGTTGTAGCTAAATGATGAAGCTAACCTTTCAGGTTTCAAGGTTAGCAGAGATATCCACAGTAAAACTTGCTCCAGCATGTCAGGTTTTTCTTTTAATATCTGCCAGAGCCTATGAGGAAAGCCCCATATTCTCTCTAAATAGAGACATACATCTGTTAAAGTAAGTAGAAGATTCGTCTAAGATTCCATTTGAGGGGAGAAAGTTCTTGATATGACCTTAATGAGTGGTCAAACTAGTGGCTAAGCAAAACATGTATTTATGGAGGGGTTGCATTATTTAGGACCTGGCTATTGTGCTAAAGTGTTCTTTGTGGTACTCGGACAACAAATCAAGGCATTAAATCTGCATCCACTTTAAAGATCAAAGCAGTATTCAGTCTTGAGTATTTAGCAGTATTAAGCTTCACATCTCTGCTTTTTAATTGCTTTTAGCTCCTAGGCCATTTGATCAGATTTGCTTACTGTGAGAACAACAAAATACTGTAGGAGTGGAAAGGAATATTTTTTTTTTTTTTACTGATAATGAGTAATTTAAATCATTACATTAAGGAAATGCATCTGTTTTGTGCTGTTATATAGTTAACTGTTTTCCTAAATAACAAGTTATCTTTCACTTTGAATAATAACATCAAGCAGTTTGTTAGCTGTCCATCTATGGTCTTGAATTTAGTAGTATTGTGGTTTAACCCCAGCCAGCAGCTAAGCACCACGCAGCTGCTTGCTTGCTCACTGCCCCCATGCTCCTGGTGGGATGGGGAAGAGAATCAGAACAGTCTCAGTGCACGGGTATTACAAGAAGAGTTTAATAACTGAAATAAAGTAAAAATAATAATAATAACAACAACAACAATAATTGTAATGAAGGAGAGAGGGGGAGAGAAGAATAAAACTCAAGGGAAAAATAAAAAAACCACAAGTGATGCACAATACAGTTGCTCACCACTTGCTGACTGATGCCCAGCCAAGTCCCTGAGCAGCAATCGGCAGACCTCTGCCAATTCCTTCCAGTTGCTATATGTTCAGCATGATGTTCTATACGGAATATCCCTTTGGTTAGTTCAGGTCAGCTGTTGCTCCCTCCCGAGTTCTTGTGTACCTGCTCACTGGCAGAGCATGGGAAACTTGAAATGTCTTTGATTTAGAGTAAGCACTACTTAGCAATAACTAAAACCATCATTTGTGTTACCAGCATTATTCTCATACTAAATCCAAAACACAGCACTGTGCCAGCTACTAGGAAATTAACTCTGTCCCAGCTGAAACCAGGATAACTGAAGTATGAGGCTGGAGACCTTCCTTCCCCTGATTGCAGGATTAATGTTTTATTTTATGTTATACTGTTCTCTACTGTACTACATTAATGCACATCCTATTGCAGCTAATTACTTTGCTGAATTCAAAACAAACATGTCACTTTTTGTGATACAAAAAGTGAATCTGTACTACAGAATAGAAAATAAAGAACAACATTTTATTCATGCTGGATTGTAAAAGTTGAATGACAATTGATGTAATTGAGCCTAGAATATACCCCGAGTATAATTCTGTACTTTGTTTTCTCTCAGTCAGTTCAAGCAGTAAAAATGAAGTTTATACTTCAAAATATTCCATCTTCAGGATAAAGTCTAAATTCTTTTATATCTAGTTATTGCAAGATTTTTTTCACTCTCATTTAACTTCCTTTTTATCTCCACTATTCTGGAGAGAAAGTCATTAAATGGTTGATTTAGTGATTTGTGTGGCATCTAAAATTTTCTTAATCTGCAACTGACATTAACAGAAAATGCATTACATGTAGTTTCTCAAGAACTATAGCTTTTCAGTGGATGGCAGTCTTATATAGTCTACTAGACAGTATAAAATTGATCACTTATCACTACTAGTGGAAAAAAAGTAATGTATTTTTTAATTTACAATTTTTAAACCAAACTGATTTATCGTTAAAGGTTTTTTAAACTATTACATTGTTTATATTCTATATCACTTAATCCTAAAAATGGTATCAAGGTGTAGTGTCAAGGATACCACATTACAGTGGTTTGTTTTGTATAATTGTGTCCCTTTTGAAAGTCCATGTTTAATGTTAGTTAAACAATTAGTTTAAATTTAGTTATTAATTTTGCAAGCCCATTGGATTCTCCTTTGAGCCAACAGAAAAGATCCATTGCTATGCTGCTTAGGCTGTTGGTTTCATAGTCAGGCACTTTTCAAGTTACTCTGCCACTGAGTGTAAATTTAATTCACATAAATATAAATGTTTCAAATTCATAATTTCACAAAAACCTCAACCTTCAGGGATTATGGCACTTTATTAATCAAACTTGAAAAAATAAATATGGGGTCATTTCAGGTTGAAATCAAATGTTTTCCCTTGTGCTGTGATTGCAGGAACTTGGATGTATAACATGATCTGTGGAGACATAGTATTTTCTGCGCATGGCTAAAACAAGGATGTATTTGTCTTTTAACAATAAGTTGGCACCATTTTAGTGAATTGCAACCTTTGGAACAACGGAGAAAAGCAACTGATCATTAGAGCTAAAGCTTTCTTGGTTTTCAAGTTAATGAGAATGCAAGATGGAGAAGGTGACACTAAGCATGGAAATGCGTAAAGTACATTGGTGCTTGTATATGTGTGCACAGATGGACAGATAATTCTCACAAGTGTGTAAAAGAATAGGGAGAGGGAGGGAGGGACAAATTCAAATGCATGGGAAAAAAAAAATTACACATTTTTATATGAGGCTTCAGTTTTCTGCTATACTGCATTGATACTTGGTTGTCCATAGATATCTTTCCAGTCTCTGTTTCTGGGTCTGGTCTGTACCACCAAAACAACTTCCTTAATGTTATTTCTTGTGATTTGTTAACAGTTTTTCCTCTCGCTTTAATTCATATAAACTCATAAATATTTAGAGTAATATCTGGCATTTCTTTTATGTTCAACTAAGTTACAGCTAGACTGGGTAGCTCTTTGTGGGCTTCCGCACTTGGCTCTTTCCCAGAAAAAAGTTTGTTGTGAGAGGTTAGAGAAGAGGCTAGTGTGCAGCTGGGACAAACTTTGATCCACAATGAAGATGTAGCTGTAATGCAGGAAGTACCAAGAGGGGAAAAAAAGAGGTTGGGAGGAGACTGAGAGCACTCCAGAGTGCTCATTTTCTTGACTTTGGATGAGAGGGAGGGCCCAAAGGAGTTTCAGGCTCTGTGAATGAGGGGCTGAAGGTGCTCAGTAAAGTTTTTAGGAACTGACTAGATATCTCTGCCTCCTTCACCTCCATCCTCACCACAGGTCCTCCTTACCTCTAGTAGGCAATGCCCAGTCCCCACCTGGCATTTAAGGCACCTCTCCCACTCTTTGCAGCCTAACAGATAAAAAAGCTGTTTGTTCCTTGATGCCTTACAAAGGTGATTTGCATTGGTGCTGGGTATGCTCTAACTTAGCTTTAAAAGTTTGTTATATTTATCATTTCACTATATGAAGGCAAATATGTCTGCCTGTTCAGATAGGCATAGTTCCTATGTAACGGTTTCATAACTGATGTTAGTATGTAGTATGTTCAGAGCTGCCTCCGCTTCCTATGATTGATAATGAGCCTTAAAAATAAACTGCTCAGATCTACCCAGTCTTGCTGTGAGGCTAACAGATAGTGACAATAGACCTATATTTTCCTGCTGCTCATTGCTATGGTCTGGTGAATAGCTTGCACATCTTCACTTTTTTCAACAAAATTTAAAGTTCATTCTGTTTGGTTGTCATTTTTCTGTGGGATTAGCAGAAGTAGAACGGTACTTTCACATATTAGAAGTAACAAAATCAAATTAAATTAGCTGTTCTGCTAAAATAAGTGATATTTGAGTGAGCATTATTATGAAGACAAATGAACATGAGGTGCTTCTAGTGTTGCAGGTGTTACTGGGAGTCTACAAAGTACTGCACACACAGATTTTTGTGTTGCATTTTCATGAGCGTTAACTTAATTTTCCTGATTATTTTTTTTTAAGGTCAGTCTTTTTAATATCTCTGTGACGTAAAAAGTCCAAAGAGCTAGTAAACAATGACAAACACATAAAAGCTGTGAGCAACACAGGAAAATATGTAGTAGATTATCTTGCCATTTTGTTTTAAAAAGATTAACGTGGGTAGAGTCATATCATGAGTTTTTACAGTTAAGTAGTCTGGATTTTCTACTTAAATACAAGATGATTGAATAGTTAAGTTCTGTAGTCTTATAAAAAGCACAGCAACTATTGCTAAGAACTGCTGAGGAAATATGTGAACTCTTAAAGACTGAGTAGTCATTAGAAGCTACAGTTGCTGCAGTCTCATTGTCTAATACAGGTGGAATGGGAGCAAAGCAAGCATTCCCTTGTATTCCAACACTGAGTATGTATTCAGTGGCTTCATTATTTAGCTTTTCATCAGTAACTTATAATCAGTGCTTTACACTGTATTATCAGTCTCAAAATTATAGTTGTACTTCAGTGTGCTGAAAATGTCTTATTTTTATTTTGCAAGTGTAATTCTTCATTAAAGCTTATTGGCTAAGGGGATTTTCATTCTTTAAGCATAGTTTTGTAAATAGGCACACCTGAACATATTTAAACTGTGAAAGACTAGTGATGGGAAGACTATCCTATCAGTAGGATAGATTACAAACCTACAGAAAAAACATAAAGCCTTCCATCAGAGTTTTCCTGATAAAAGCAGTTTGTGTCTTGTAATGGTAAATAATTTCACTTATAGAAGCTTTGTAGACTGTAAGCCTATACTGTTTTGTTGCCCGCTTGTTGTAACTTTGAAAATTTTAACATTTGACATAGAAAATAAGCTGATCTTCATCTGAATACCCACTTCTTGCTAGCTTTCTATTTGTAAGTTTCCAGTAAGCTATAAGAATTGGGATGTCTCTTAAAGACAGTGGTAAAGTTCACCTTCATTGGACAAGAATTCCATCAACAGCAGTTGATACATCTGGAAACCTATTATATTTTTCAAGTTACATTGAGAATGGCTAGAAGAAAAGTTCTGTAGTATCAAGATGGTATTGGTTATATCGTCTTGCATTACTGCTTCTGAAGTTATTTTCCAACTCTTTAATCACTACGAATCATGTAATTCTGTGTTATTCCCCCCCCGCCCCAAGCATTTATAAGAACTTAAATCAAAATCAGTGTTAGTATTCTACTTCCATCAATAATGTTGCCAAATGCAGTACATATTGTAATCTCAAGAGAGACAATTTACCAGTTATCCCGTTATGGTGCTTTGTCAAATAAAAAAAATAAAGAAATCAGCACAGTGCTTTGCACAGTATTAACATTCACCAGTTTATGAAATCTTTTGTATCTTTGTCTTTCATTCTAGTGAAGAAGGATGAGCTATTTTTTTAGATTTATTTTTTTCCTTATGAAGTTGAGGTGTTTTTTTAATACGCAAGTGAGCGTTGAAGGCTGAAATATGCAAAAAAAGTGACTTGACAGTAGAACAATTTTGAAAATCTAGAAGGGAGACCTGGGGGTTCTGAACTGCATGGAATTGTAATATTCAGAGGTCTGTTTAGCTGGTAGATGTAACAGACAATGTAACTGTAGAATGCTGTTCAAGGCCAGCATGTATAGTTTACTGTTCTAATTCAAATAAAAGTTGTCATTCTCCAATATTGTAACTCCAAGGACCATGTTTACATGCACTGGCAAATAAGAGACAGGCTGAGCTGTTTCCATAATGATTCTGTTTGATGATAAAGTGAAGATGTCTTAACGGTTCTCTGAAGTATGTCTAGCTTCAAGGGAAGGCTGAAACAAAGTACTTTTCCAGAGATGCTGTGGTTTCATGTTGACTGTAGGGCACATAAGGCCTTTGCAGCTGTGATACACAGTTGTATGATCCAGCTATGTCCAAACTATATCGCATTGAAACTTGTACATGCACTATTTTCCATTATGCCCCTCTTTTGGGGAGGGGCACAAGATCAGAAGGGAGCTCAGCAGGTTTGAATGATCAGAAGACCAGCACTTCAGGTGCTCTGCACAAGCCCTGCAGTATAGAGGTGAACTCTGCTGGCTGCTCACACTGAATTACAGGGTTGTGTCATGTATAATGTAATGTGGATTTAACACCACATTTATTTAACTCATTTAGTTGAGTCTAACTGATAAATCTTGCAACTTACATTGATACTGCACCGTAAAACATGCACGTCAGCCCAGTCTTTAAACATGTGCTTAACTTTGCAGCCTTGTGATTAAGGTTGTGGACTGGGACACTGAAGAGCTGGGTTCAGTTCCTGCTCTAGTACAGTCATCCAGTGGGATACAGGGTAAGTCATTTAGGCCCCAATTTTTTTGAGCTGTTTAGGCTTCTCTCTGCTCAGCTACGCAACACCTGTCTAATGAAGACCTCAGGTATCATTTACAGTAGTGTTATAAGATTTTAAAAAACTATGTACTGTTGGCTTTCCATTAATTGTGTGACCAAATTTGTAAAGATAGTGATGCCAAAGGTTCTAATTTGCAATGTAAATTAACAGTATACTTCTGTCTCACAGGAATTTTGAGAGAATGTTCATGATAAATCAAGGATATTTAATGGTATTATTCTGTCTTATATATTCTTAAGACAGGTAGTTCCCCTCATTTTGGAATGTGGTGGTTACTCTGTTCCTCAGTTTTCCTCACATTTATTCCCTTCTGTCTCTGTTGTCTCTCTTTTCATAGTAGAAAGTAAGTCCTTCGCATTTTTTCCATTATGTGCACGTACAATATGAACCACAGGAGACACCAAAGTACTGAATGGGAATGTAGCTGCTACCTCAGTAGAAATAATACTTAAGTTGACACTGTAGTGTGCTGAAATGGGTAGACAGACAATGATGTTTGGCTCTGTGAAGGGAGTATTGTAACCTCAAACCCAGTATATTGTTCAGAGCCTGGCATAGGTTTTTACCGAATGCTGCTCAAAGAGTATCATTGCATATCATATTATCATGTCATGAAAATAAAACACAAGGAGCTATTTCATTGCTAACAATAGCCTATAGACTATGAGGTAATTAAGATCAATATTCTTTGTCTGCTGCACCAGTAGTTTTTCTCAGATTTTATGTCCTTTGTGGTTTTTCCTGTTGTTCTTAGACTCAAGACTATAGTTACTCCATGCTTAGGATCTTTGTAAGATCTTTATAATAGAAGGTAATGTCCAAGTCGTGTGTATTTCATGAAGAGCGAAATAGCAAGTGGACCTGAGTAGGAGTGGGTGGTACCAGAAAAATCTGAGGTGTTCTGCACAGGTTAGGAAAGTTTAACTTTTCTAAAATAAACTGCATTCCATGAGATAAGCTGTCTACTAAGGATATGCAAATGACAGTGTACTTTGATAGACTCCTAAAAAAGCCCTAGAAAGTAGATGCTGGATGAAGAAACTTAAAGTAGGACTTAGTTGGAGTTGAGGATAAATCCCTGATTGGTGTCTGAACTTTGCTCAGCTTCTTCCTCTTCATGGAGTTGAATAGACTTGATTATACAACTTAATAGCTCTGAGTCTAAACTTCTGAGGTCTTTAGATCTTGGTTCTGTAGCTTGCTCCGACATGCTACAGGCTGCATCTCTCAAGTGCTTTTCTTTAGCTTTAGAATGTTTGCAATCAAAAGTCCTAAGCCCTTTGAGTTAGTTGGCCAGCACAGTATTCTATACCGCAGCATAAGACCCACGTATCACATGTCACATTGCTAATTGCTGATGTCTGAATGTTTTGTTAGTTCTAGTACTAAATACTCCACAACACTGAGGAAGTTAGGCTCTGAACTTGTCAGTGTGCTTAGTGTATGGATATATTTGCCTGCAATTAGTTTTAGTGAAATAAATCGAGATAGATCCTGAAGTTAGAATTGTGTATGACCACTTCCTGGGAATAAGACCTTGAAAAAAGGAATTGTTTTATACATATATATATAAAAATATATGTATAAAAGTGAAGTAACAGTTGCATTTTCCAATATGTCTTTAAAGAAAGTTTGTGAGTACTGCAAGATCTGGATCTATAATACTCCATTTCATTTCCGCCTCATGTCTCTAGTCTGGGTCTGTAGCCTGGTAGAAATGGACTGATACAGTTTTCTTGCTTAGCTGGGTAGAATTATTATTCTGTAAATTGTGAAATCCCCTTTCTGAATACCTGAGGTGTACATGGAGAAATCAACAGACAACCTTCTGAAACTGTTTCAGATTGGATGAAATTCAGAATGTTTTATGCCCGGTGTTTTCTATATTTCCTTTATTTCAGCCTTCCTGCTCTGTTACAAGTCAAAGTATAGAGTTTTATAAGAAATGTTGATTCATCTCCTGATTACCTCACTATATTTCTGTTAAGTGCAATCAAATGCCCAAAATTTCACACAAGCAAACAACTAGTTTAGATAATAACTTGCTTGAGTAAGGTTTGCCTCAAAATGCTACAGTGCTTTAGAAATTCAGTGTCTCTGTGTTTTTCATATCTTATGTATGGCCAAGATTCAGGTAAAATTATTCTTTGCTTGTGATCAAAAAAGTTTTGCAGTGAATGACACTAATTCAAACTTCAAGCTATTACAGGTTTTCACGTTTTTTGTGTCACGTTCTTACTCTTCTTCCACTCACTGATTTATGTTTTGTTCCTTTCATAGGTGCCTATCTTGTGCCATACTTAATCTTGCTACTGATAATAGGGATTCCACTCTTTTTCTTGGAGCTTGCTGTGGGGCAGAGGATTCGCCGAGGGAGTATTGGTGTGTGGAATTACATCAGCCCCAAACTTGGAGGAATTGGATTTGCGAGCTGTGTAGTAAGTTTTTAACATTAATTGTGTGGTTTGCTTTCAGTCTGTATGATTTAGACTTTCTGTTTTGCTGCCCGGAAAGGCCACTGATTCGTAGGTGGGCATTAAGGTCAGTTTACAATGCTTTGGAAGATCTTAAAACTTAAATTAGTACATTAAGAAATGTTGATGTAGCTGTGTCTATAAAACTAGCCAACTTGTATTTTGCGATTCTTTTGAAAGTAGTAACTAGGGAACAGGGTAGTCTTCTGTAGAAAAAACGCATGTAAAAGTGTAGTTGTTACATGATAAACGCAGAGAAAAGTGGAAATTTAGAAAATGTCAGGTACTTTAATGGGGCAAGCCGTTCAGTTTTAATTCCAGCTTATTTTAGTTAAAATTATGTTCAGTGGCTGATGTGCAGAAATACGCGGAAGTTCAGTAGGCTTTCTTTTCCTTTTGAATTTACAAATGTAGTTAATGTAACTTTTTGGTCTGACTTTTTTTCTCTCTCTCTCTCTCCCCCCGCCCCCACCCCCAATAGGTATGTTTCTTTGTGGCCCTGTACTACAATGTCATTATTGGATGGAGTCTGTTTTACTTTTCCCAGTCTTTTCAGCATCCATTACCATGGGATCAGTGTCCTTTAGTTAAAAATACATCTCATACCTGTAAGTCTATATTAATGATCTTAAAAATCATATAAAATCAAGATTTTCAAAAAAAGGAGAAAAATCACAATTCAAAGACGTGTTTGTGGGAAAAAGTGTTGTATGCAAAGCTGTTTTTCCATCTTTTATAATTCCATCTTTCCATCACATTATAATTCTTGGAATAAATACAACAAAGAAACCTAATCTAAAATAAATGTACATGGAAATGAACATCACTGTCAACAGCATTTTAAAGAGTGTGTTGCAGAAAAAAAATTTGATTACTTTTTTTTCGGATGTTGGTACTGCTTTTTATGCTTGCTTGGTGAAAAAGGTGGAAGAGGATATTTCTACACTTCAATTAGTAGGATACTTCCTGGCGAACGCGAAATGTGTTGCGTTACTAACAAAGCAGAAAATGGAGAACTAAACATCAATGAAAAGCATTGTTTGCTTTGTAAACCAATAGAAATAAGATAATTGGTCATTGGTTTGTTGCTGTAATGAGGTGGTCTCACATGGACGTATTATACAACAGCATTAAAAGTTCCTTATCCCTTGGCTTTGGTTCTCTCATAATAGTTTCACGCTTTGCATTATCCTTGCTATTGAAATATGAAATATTTCTTTTTATTTCTTTTTATTTCAGATCCTAAATTTCCTTTAACTATCTTTTGCGGTTATTTTACCCCTTTAATAAACAACATAACCAAGGGCATTTGAAAAGTTGTACAACGTTTTTATAGTGTCTATGCCAGAATTGCTTGCTTCAGTTGTTTGAAATAACCAGTACTTGTGAATGTTGGCACACAGTCAAATTGACTGTATTCCACAAGCTATTGTCCATTAATTGAGCCACAGTGGTTGTTTACATATTCTTATCCTGTCTAAATAAGATATTATGTGTCAGCGTAACTTCGGCAGAGGTCATCTGAACTAGGCTTAAACAAAGAGAAGTGTTATAACTGATAATATCCTATCATTTTTTGACAGTTTATTTCAGCGAAAATTTGACACCTGTGTTAGATTTCTTAAAATCAATATATTTTTCCTTTCTTTTCATTAATAACTCTGACTCAGGACCTAGTTTAGAGATGTGAGACACAATTTCTTAAAATCTTTTGTAACATGAGTGAAGCATAATTACAGTATCAAAAAATCACTTCTGGAATACACATAGCTTTTATTTAACATAGCTGTGTAGGAGCCATTCTTTCCTTTCTCATCACTTTGGTATCATCATGTTATTATTTTATCATTTATATTTATAATAGTAGTTAAGTACCTGTTGATTTGAGTGTCATATCAAAGCAGACACAATTGAGAATTTGTTTTCCGAATTTTTTCAAAATTGTGTTCAATTTCAGAGAGATACTTTTTGTAGTATATAAGTCACAGTACCATATGTAGGTAATCTAATCTGATGTGTAATAAATGGAATGTATATCTTCACCTAGGCCTGCCTACTATGTAGTACTTAAGTGAAAAATAAAGTTTGCTTAGTACTCGGATTGACCATATGCAGACGGATACGTTATCCCAAAAGGTTTTTCAAAAAAGATATGCCCAGAATCCTTCACCGGTAACAGTTACTTTTTCTGTTAGACAATGTCTTAAGACTCTGCCAGTTTAGTTTCTCAGGAAATGATAATGGCACAATTGAAACACTGAGAATTGGTAGAACATTGTTACGAAATGTTGGGAAAATACTTAAGTCCTGAACCCGTTCTTTACTTGCTAACATCTCTTCACAGTTGTGGAGCCAGAGTGTGAAAAAAGTTCTGCAACCACTTATTACTGGTACAGAGAAGCGCTGAATATTTCCAGCTCTCTGTCAGAGAGTGGGGGTTTAAATTGGAAGATGACTATCTGCTTGCTGGCTGCCTGGGTCATGGTATGCCTAGCCATGATCAAAGGCATTCAGTCTTCAGGCAAAGTGAGTATACTGTTTACCTAAATGACCGTGTTTTACTTTGAAACATTTTATGACATTTTTGTTCACCACACCCTCTGTTTACTCTCATGAGATCTGTAGGAGCAAGTTAGCAGCTGTGACTCACCCTAGTATTTGTATAATCTCAAGTAGAGGAATGTTAGTAGCTAAGCTTTAAAACTGTAGTAATTTTAGTGGGAATTGTAGTAATTTAGCAGGAATTGAGAGCTGAAGAATCATTTCTGTTCTCATCAACGTAACTGTTGCAAGTAACTGCACCTCAGCTTTATTGTGCTGCGTACGTCTGCGTGTTTCTGAATGTCTGAGGAATTAGGTTTCCGTGTATACTCACAGGATGATAGCGGTGCACCCAGGTCCTCAAAATTCCTTGCTCTTTTTCTTTTTATTGATATACATACTTCTGTCATTAACACAGCTGCTGTTCAGGATTCTGAATTGTTTCTTTTGACTATGACTAACCAACCCTTTACATCTGAGTACAGTCACCTTGTCTTCTTTCCTTCCCATGCAGCCAGCGGGATTGGCTAGTGAATGATTTGCTACCTCTGTTGATCTCAGTGGGATTTTCAGATGAAAAATAATCTGTTCTAATAGCAAAATTCTTTGCTATTAACAAGTTTGGCACTGGGGTGGAAATGTCTGTGACTTCTTCAGTGTATTTCAGTTGAAGAAACAACTAGCAAGTTTAGTGAGAATAATTTTGCTAATCTTTAAAGTACGGAATAGACATGTTTTTCAGTGATGGAGAATGAAAGATGAGTTTATATTCATGCTGCCTATCTTTACAAATGCCCTTTAATTCAAGCACATAGTATGGTAAAGTGAAGCATTTATAAAACAGTCTACTGCTATCCTCGTTGTCATCTCATTGAACTCATGTTGAATTTCCCCGGAAGCCCAGCAGTTTGTAATCAGTTAGTCAACACAATGACAACTGTATTGTTTTAATACAGTATAGGATTTATTTTACAGTCATGTGATTTTGCTTTCTTCTGCAGAGACATGGGGAATGGGAAGTGTTCTGCGTATTCCTTAGAGCATGTGATTATCAATTCAGTCATATATCCAAAAGGTACCGAGTAGTGAATGAAGCTATTGAAAATGAAGTCTGTAGATATTATGTGAAATTTCTTCTTAATGTTTTTCAGATCATGTATTTTAGTTCCCTTTTTCCTTATGTGGTACTTTTATGCTTTCTGATCAGAGGACTGCTCCTTAATGGGTCAGTGGATGGCATTCGTCACATGTTCACACCTAAGGTATGTGCTTAATTTCTGTTTGCAGTGTGTTAAAGTTTCAGTGGCAATTTGACCATTTATGAATGCTCTCACTTAAGCTTACTGTTTTCATAGAACATTTGGCCATGTTTCTGTTTGATTAAGTTGCAGAATTGTTGTTGACCTCAGTGGCATGATATCAACCCCCAAGGTCCAAAGTCTCTAAGTGTTCCAGGGGTCTGTGTAGTTACCTCCCCTAGGTGAAAGGTTCCCAGAGTTAGATGCCTTTATAAAGCTAAGCAACTGAAGGTGCTGTTTGTAGGATTCAGGATGTTTAGAGAGCTCCAAATACTGAAAAGAGAAGTGAATCTTAAATCTTGCCATACTTTAGGATTGAAATGCCTAGTTCTGGCATGTCATAGTGAAATGCTTTACCTTGAACATTGTCATGGCTTTACATAATTAACTCATCCCTTTTGGAAGAGAACAGATTTGTTCCTCCTTAGAAATAAATCGGTGCTGTTTGCGTAGCAGCCCGAAGTACAGGAGACCTGTCTTTAATACTGAAGTACTGTAAGTACTCGCCACTCAGCTTTCCTTACAGTGTTTCTTATGGTTGTCATGCCCAGATAGCAGCAAGTGTAAGCATACAATTTTTTTTACTGTCAACATTGTTACAGGGAATGTCTTAACAGAACTTTAGATTTTATAACTGTGGAGGTGAGGAGGGATATTATGAACCATTGTTCTATTCTATGAATGTTTAGCCTGGCGATCTAAATTCTGCCTACACCCATCTGAAATGCTTGTAACTGTATCTGTACAGGAACAGCATGTTTGAGTAGTCAGAGCCATATTCAGGAATGTGTAATGCTGGGCTTTATATTATGTTATGAACTGGACTTTCCAACAAGTCCATTTCAAAATACAGTTGAGCAGAACAGGACTGATGTTTCAAAAATGAAAGCCAAATAAGGTGATTAAAATCAGTGCACATCGCGGCTAATGCCAGATGACAGGGTGTTGTCAGTTGTTTTGATTCTGTGGAGAACTGTCATCCTATAAAAATGACCTTTGTTAGTTATCACATTGTTTCTTCCATTGTGATACGCAGTTGTGCTCCACTTCACTCACTTTCACCACTTTAGAGCGCTGTGGTTCTGCAGGAACTTGCAGGCTGCTAAGGCAGATTTGGGAAATCTGAGGAACAGAGCAATGTAATGCTTACTGATGAAGAGAAACTCTATAGCAGAGATGGAATCCTCTTGAAGTTATAATTTGGTTTCTCAACCACAGTGTTAATCCTTTCTTTAACTAGGAAAGTACCATGAAATACCGAGGGAAAGTAAATGCTGAAATTCCCCTTGAATACGAATACCTCTTCACTATTTCATTTTTCTTGAATTAGACCTAAAATAAGTTGCAGCTGATGCTTACTTTACAGTTAGTTTATCTGAACACTTGAAACAATTGTATAATTAAGATAATCTATCTTGAAAGAAAAATTGTTTTTAATTTCTTCTGCTGGTTTCCAGTTCTGTGTTTTGAAGTTTAAGTTGTGGTTTAAATTTGACGTTAGGAAGCCTGTATGTCACAGACAGTATATGTGAATATAAACCTGCAAAAGTATTTTCATTATAATCTCTGACTGTTACTGTACTGGAGCACTGATTTGGGCTGTAGGTTGGTGTGAAACTACCTGAAGGAAATCAGACTCCCCCACCTGTTGTTAACACGGTGGAGTGAATGGAAACAGTTTATTTGGGCAGGCAGACTGTAAAAAGGATTGCTAAACTGATCTAGGTTGAA
Source organism: Ibycter americanus (assembly GCA_035590275.1). Classification (NCBI taxonomy): domain Eukaryota; kingdom Metazoa; phylum Chordata; class Aves; order Falconiformes; family Falconidae; genus Ibycter; species Ibycter americanus. Next base: position 41,337,878 of record JAVJGI010000060.1, on the reverse strand, counting down.
AATGATCCAGGTAGATAGACATGAGAGGGGAGAGGGAGACATCTTCTCAGCCTTGATTAGTTGAGCAAATGACCACATTCTGACCACAGATGATCACACATTCCCAGAGAAGAGTTGTGTCAGCAGAGCAGAGGAATGGCACACATTAGTGCAGCTACGGGAGCACGTGGCTAATGAAGAAGGGGCGAATTTCTCTGTTTGGTGTGGCTGATGAACAAAGCAGAAATTCTAATCAATAACCTTAATGAAAAACCTGAAGGTATATGAAAAGCCCACTAAAGTCAACTATTGCAATGAAACTGTAGGATTGTAGGAAGCTTAAACACAGAGTCCCCAAAATTTCACAGAGAATACAACAGCAAATAAATTACAAGTTTATTTTGAAATGCTAGGCAGTGTGTATCTGAGAACATACCTTTGGAACGTATCTTTGGTGATACCAAATAATGTATTGCAGAAAGCGAGAAGTGTTTTGGTACTTCAACCATTTACAGTTTAGCTAAAATTAAGACTATTCCTCGAGCTCCCTCTAGTGGAAAAGCTCTAGCATGGCTGTATGATACGAACATCTTGAATTACAAAGCTATTCGTGTATTGTAATTATAACAAAAATTCTAAGTCAGGAACAAGTTTTTTGTCATAAACACTTTTTTTTTTTTTTAAATACTGGCTTTTAGCTATATATAAACTGACAAAGAATGTATCTGGTACCTGTCTATAATAAATATTACACCTTTATGGGAAACTGGAAAATTTTTCATAACTTTATCATAACTATAACAGATTTTTTTTCCTCAAAATAAGACAGTCAGTCTAATGATGCTGGTATCTATGCTGATGCTCTTTAGTTTTACTGTTTTCGATAAGCTAGGATTTAGAAAAAATAAATTTTAAAATCGCATGCACAAATGTAAGGTCTTTCACTGTTAAATGAAGGAGGCCCTGAATCAACCTGGGGAAACCTAATGTTTAAATTTCACATGTACTTGTTTTTTATGATTGATTATCTAGAAGCATCTGAGATGGACAGATGATGACTCATAACTTTGTTACAAAAAGATATTTGTTGAAGTATGGTCATCTGAATGAGCAATAGAGTTCAATTTTTTGATAAAAGGCTTAGTTGTCCCTCAAATACATGACCCATTTAATTAGGGTAAAGTCAAGGCATCTGACTTAAGGGAGATTTGACTCATGGACTGTACAGATTGTGGTGGCCAGTGTTTATTTCATATGTTGCACTTTGCTTTACATGTTTGCACATAAAGGAATTCTGTATAAGCATGTGTATCTATGTTCACTTTTTTAAAAGTAACAACAAACCAACTTTAAACATACTTGTTGCATTTATAAGAGGGTTGATTGTCCCAAAATACATCTTAATTCTAATAAGTGTCTATACATGCACTGAAAAAAAATAAGACACTAAATATTGGGGGAAAAAGGTGGATGTTACCTTTTATTTCTCAGTATAACTAGCTGCTATTTCAATTATCATATAGCTCCAATAATGTCTCATTGTTGGGAACACACTGTATAGAATGTTTTTCTTTAAGGATTATATCATCTAAAATGAGAAGAAATTCTGGCCCATAAGTTTGCTCAACTTTAGGTGTCACATTCAGCTTGTATTTTCATGATGATAAAATGAATTTGTAATGGAGTAGTAGCATTTTATGATGTAGGTTGTCTTCCTGTTTGGTTTTTTTTTTTTTTTCTGTTGTCTTTACATATCATAGAAATGCATTTTATAGCTGACATATATTATGTCTAATTTCAAACAGCTTGAAATAATGCTGGAGCCCAAGGTCTGGAGAGAAGCTGCTACTCAGGTGTTCTTTGCCTTAGGGCTTGGATTTGGTGGAGTCATTGCCTTTTCAAGCTACAACAAGAGAGACAACAACTGCCATTTTGATGCTGTACTGGTGTCCTTCATCAATTTTTTCACTTCTGTGCTGGCAACTTTGGTGGTGTTTGCAGTTCTGGGCTTCAAAGCCAATATCATAAATGAAAAATGTGTTATCCAGTATGAATATCCATTTCTTTTTAAAATTATTTTAATTGTATATTTCATTTATGAATTAACACAGATCATTGAGTTTGATTTCTCTGCTTTATTGTGTTTTACAGAAATTCAGAGAAGATTTTGAAACTTTTGAAAATAGGCAATCTGAGCCAGGATATGATACCACATCATATCAATTTCTCAAGCATTACAGCAGAAGATTACAATTTAGTTTATGACATTATTCAGAAAGTTAAAGAAGAAGAGTTTGATTCTCTTGGTCTGAAATCTTGTCAAATTGAAGATGAACTTAACAAGGTGAGTGTAATAAGTCCTAAATACAGAGATTATGAACAGATGCATAATTTTAAGCCTGAAATAAACTGTGAAGGGTACTTATGCAGAGCATCACTACAGTGTACCTATGAGCAGTGCACCTGTAGAGATCCTTGTGAAAACATGGTTCTGAGCAGGGTTGCATTCGAGCTCACCTGAGACCTGAGGACTTTTGGGTCTGATGTCTTAATATAGTTTTCGCTGACCTATAATTTGATCATTATATCGTTGTCCTTAGGAGGTGATAAGTTTTTAAAGTTCTGGTCTCTTTAGAAAAGTTGAGCGTGAGGATTTTTCCAAAGACTAAACAGAGGTGTACCTATTCAATGTCTCAAACTATGATGTCTTCTAGCGTTAAGATATAATTAATAATATAAATACTACTTCACTAGAAAATAAAACAGTTACTCCTTCCTTTTTAGATAGTTGTTTAATGAATATCATCCTGTTTTGCAGTCTTTACAGTAAGCCATATCTGTAAAAGAAAAGATACTTTTCTAGCTTTTTCAGAGGGACTTCCAGTTTTAAATGCTGATATCTGTATAGTTGCAGCAGCATCTGAAGCTGAAATGTCAAATCAGTGACTTAGACATTAAAAATTCCTGTAGTATTCCAGCCATTTAAATTTGAAAGACATAGGTATAAAAATGAAGTCCTTTATATCCTTACTGGAGAAAAGAGAGTGTATTTTGTAGCAGTCCTGTATAATAGCTCTCATGCAAAATTATCAAAGAAAGAGAGAAAGAAGTTTTGATTCAACACAAGAAGATTTTTCACAATGAGAACAATCAGCCTTTGGAATAATCTCCCCAGGGAAGTGGTGAATTCCCCAACTTTGCACAGTTTTAAGAGTTGGCTGGACAAGATACTGGGCCATCTTGTCTAGACCGTGCTTTTGCCAGGAAAGGTTGGCTCAGATGGTCCTTGATGTCCCTTCCAACCTGGTATTCTATGATTCTGTTCAAGAAGTGTCTTGCTAGCTTAAGAGATTCTTGGCCAAATCCAATGTTTCAGCAAATAGTATTAAGTTTGCGGGTTTGGAAGGTAGCAGCTTCCCATTCTGCCTTCGAGATTTAATCAATGACACTGAACACAAAGTCAGACTGTCACACTACTAAAAAAAAAATTAAAAAATACTGTCCATGAAAAATAATGTGGATTTTTTTTCTCCCTGACAGGCGGTTCAAGGAACTGGTTTAGCTTTTATTGCCTTTACAGAAGCAATGACCCACTTCCCTGCTTCTCCCTTCTGGTCAGTCATGTTTTTCCTCATGTTAGTAAATTTGGGCCTTGGAAGTATGTTTGGAACTATTGAAGGCATCATCACACCCGTTGTTGATACCTTCAAAGTCAGGAAAGAAATTCTGACTGGTGAGTTGCACAAACTTTCTTTTCTCACTAGAGCAGTAAGCTAATTTTTTTTTTTTTTTCCCCCGAAAGTATGAAGTCTTGTTCTTTGACATGGAAGTTTTCAGTGCTGGCATTTTACAAAGCAGTAAATCACTCTATTCTGTACTTTCATGCACAGGCAAATTAATACCTGCAAATAAAACCTTTTCCTGAATGTTAAAAGAGCAGGAACACCCTAGAACTTATATTTTAATGGAAGATTTCTGTTCCAAGTTTCTGTATGGTCAGTCCTGAGCTCTTCCAGTTGCCATTCCTGTATCACACATCAGGGAAACAAAGGAAAAGGAAAGAACAAAAATACATTGCAAATTACTACAAATTATTCCTGAGTAGGCCAAGTGAAATCTTAATTTATGATAAAGTGTTTATTATGTTAAAAATCAGTACAGTTATTCTCTAGCAGAACATATTTTTCCCTGTTGAATGTGGAAAGGGTCTTACAAGTCTATTTGTTGGGTTGTTTTGGGTTTTTTTTTTTTTCATTTAAATGACCAAAGTTATGAGGTATAACCTGTTCATGTAGCTCTGATGATATTGTAGCAATTTCTCTTTTTGAAATAGAATGTCAACATAAAATGTGGAAGTTAAGTTTCTGAAAATCTTCAGGACAGCAGCAAGGCACAAATTCAGACTTTGTATCAATATCTGTGACAGGAGGGATAGAAAATAAAACATAATAAGCTGCTTTATCCTTACCTAACTCTATGAAGGAAAGATAATAGTATGTTTTATAAGAGTTAACCCCTGATGCAGCACTTCTCTGCTGCATTCCTGCCTGCTTTTCTTACATTATTTAGGTTAGTATTTAACAGAAAACGTGTTTTTTTGCTTTGCTAGATGCAAGGATAAAATTCTTCATAAAGATAAATCAACTGATTTTTCAGGAGTGCTAACCTATTGAGAACTTGTTTGGTGGTGGTTTTGGGGTTTTTCTTTTCTATCAGCTTTTAAATCCTTAAAGTAACCAGTGTGATGCATAAAAATGAGCTGTTCTTTCTGAGTATATATGTAAATACAATGATATATAGTAGTTACTGTGAAATAAGTAATTCCTTGTTACTGCATGTTGTGGTTTAACCCTGGCTGGTAATAAAGCACCACGCAGCTGCTCGCTCACTCTCCCCTCACCTAGAGGGATGGGGAGGAGAGTTGGAAAGGAAAGTAAAACTCAAGGGTTGAGATAAGAACAATTTAATAATTCAAATAGAATAAAAATGAAAGAGCAATAATAACAATGGTGACAATAACAGTTATAAGGAAAAGGGCAAGGGAAAGAATAAAATCCAGAGCGAAAGGAAGAAACGAACACGTCGTGCACAGTGCAGCTGCTCACCACCTGCCAACCGATGCCCAGCCAGCCCCCGAGCAACGATCTGCCCGCCCTGGCCAGCCCCCCAGGTATATATACTGAGCATGACGTCCCATGGTATGGAATATCCCTTTGGCTAGTTTGGGTCAGCTGACCTGGCTGTGCCCCCTCCCAGTTTCTTGTGCCCCGCCAGCCCTCTCGCTGGCAGGGCCCGAGGAGCTGAAAAGTCTCACAACACAGCACCATGCTAGCTCCTAAGAAGATAATTAACTCCATCCCAGCTGAAACCAGGACACTGCGTTTGACAAAAAAAACTTCTTAAGATAAAGCAATATTCAAGAACTGCCTTTCTCTTGTAACTTTTTTGAGTGGTATGCGTGCATGCTTTTTACTAAGCTCAGTTGTATTCAAAGGGTTACAACTTGATGTAGTGTTTTTATAAATTATAAAATTGAAATCCATGGGTTATACTTCATGCAGTATCAGTGGGACTTAACAAGGGTTGTGTCTGCACTAGAGTTTGTACTTAAAACCCACAAATCTTCAATTTTTACAGAAGTGCGAGCGCATTTGCAGCTTTTTGCACTATGGTTCCAGTTCAGTCTGTCTCAAGTTCAGGGAAACAAACTCATATGCTTAAATTTTGTGTTCAAGTATTTCCAAATCTGTCTTTTCCAAACCTGTGTATGTTCTGAGTTGTGATGCATATACCTACCAGAGCCTTAGTTTACAACGGAAGATGCATATTTTGGGGTGTAATGGTGAGACACAATGAGAAAACATAAGAATAGCAAGGATTTCTAAATTTGCATACACATGATTCTGGTGGCCTAATTCTTTTCTCAGGGTCAGTAATAAAACTCAGTGTGAAAAATGAGACTCCGGTCAAGGAGATTTTATCTGTGTCCTTCTGTCTTGTGTTAGGAGTTTGCATTAATTTGTAGTGATCTCTAATTATATGAATTTCTATTATCTGAAAGTCATTATAACAATAGTTCCTACAAGGTTGAAGAAAGTGATTGGTTTTCTACCACAGTATTTAAAAAAGTGTCATTGTTTACCTTTCGCGACTATAATCAATGCTAATTGATTATCTGGTATTTATGCAATGGGTATATTCTGTATGGATATTTTATATTTTGGCTTAAGTTCCCAGTGGGGCGGGGTGAGGGGAAAGGGCACTTCAGGTGGGAGAATCAGTCTTACTGGTGTCCAACCTCCAGCTGATTTCACAATTTATTGAAATATTGACTTATTTTATGTCTACTTAGGCTTTCAGTCCTATTCTTGATGAATTTAGTAGGGAAGAAATTACATTGAGATTCATTATGTGGGATCAAGTATTCAAGAAATACGTTTCAGGTTGTCCCTAAACAAAAGAAGGGGAAGAAATGTTGTTGCTTAGTGCACAAATACATTTAGATAGATCCTAGTGGAACTTCATTCCATGAATGTTCTTTTTTGGGAAGTCTATTCAGCCTTTGTATTTTTTACAATCATAGTCTGAAACCTTCGTTCTTTTAACTCTTAAACTCCAAAAAGTGATCTAGTGACCAAGTAACATGATGTATGATGTTTAGTTTAGCAGTCCTATTTATTTTAGCCTTATATTCCCATTAGGTTAAATGTTTACTGAGAAATAGTCACTTGATTAATCTCTGCTGCTTAATCAGGGCTGCTGTAATATGGCAATTCCACTAATTCTAGTTTCATAACTTTTCTGTTATGCAGGGAATAGGTAGGTTTCCTAATACTCTTAAAATTGGGGCCCCCTAAAAAGTAAAACGTTACCAACTTTGATTATATGAAATAATGTGTTGAAAGTATATCTTTGCTGTTTTGAACTCTCTTTATTTCCTATTTGTCTGTATGATATGGTTGTAATTACAGCTGTCGTTTTTGTCCTTTATTCCAGTCATCTGCTGTTTAGTAGCATTTTTTATTGGCTTGATCTTTGTGCAGCGATCTGGAAATTATTTTGTGACAATGTTTGATGATTACTCAGCTACTCTGCCCCTGCTTATTGTGGTCATTTTGGAGAATATTGCAGTCACCCGAATTTATGGAATAGACAAGTAAGTGAAAGAAATATCTCCCTGTCCATAACAACAGTATTTGTTACAATAATTACTACTATTTTAATTATACTGTGTGAAGTATTTGTGATGTACACATAAATGCAAGTAAGTAGGAAGTGGGTCAGTCTGGATGTGAATCCGATCTGTTAATAAGAACAGGTTTGGAGCAAGATATACTGTATCAGGACAGTGTAGTGAAACCCAAGGAGTGATTGCAACAGATCCAAAGAGGGGAGAATGCAGTAAAAGAGGCAAAATGAAGAGAGTCAGAAATAAGACAGCAATAGAAAGATTTCAAGAAATAATAACCATGGTCTAAGCAGCAGATGAGAATGAGTATTCTGAACAATTCTGCAGTATTCCAGGCAGCCTGAGAAAGGAACAAAGCAAACTCCAATGGCAATAACAGAAAATCTCAGTTTATGCACTAGATTTAGTTTGGGGTGTTTTAACAATTAATTGTCATTTGCATTAGTTGTGAGAGAGGAAATAGGGAAATGATAGCAAAGACCAGGGCCAGCACAGTTGACAGTGATGTTAAGTGACCTTCTGTCTGTGATGGCTGAAGAGAAAAGGCCATGAAGGCCCTCTAATATTTGGTTGGTTTTTTTTTTTACATCTTCTGACTGAAATTACCAGAATATGTTCACTAAGCAAGATCAATGTGTGCCACACTTAAGGAATAGAAGAGTTTGTATAAAAAAATAACTCAGGCTATCCACAGATAAAACAGAGTATGCTATACTATCATACTGAAGTAATTTAAACATCTGTGATCCCTTTTCAAGTACAAAGGGTGACATAGAATGGGTGGGTTTTCATTTGACTTTTCACTTGTTCGATCTGAGTGATCATCCAGTCCCTCACCATAATGAAATAAAACTATAATAGGAAAACTTAATTTTATGGTTTCCAGACATTGTTTCTGGTCTATGCAAGTAGTGTCTGGTCTGCTTGCTCATTAAGGGAGAATTCCCACTTGGGCCGCATGTGTAATCCTGTAATTGATCACATAGACATGAAAACATGCTGTAGATGTTTTCACACATGTAAACAAAAGATGAAACAGATGATCTGGTTATCAGGTTGGTAATGTTCTGTCAGGTAGAGTTCCAGTGTGAGGGGAGATAGGTAAGTTGCTGACTTTTGGCATGTGTGTGAAGAAGTTGGTGTTTAGATGTAGCTAAAATGTAGTAATAATTCACTTCTGAATCAGAGTGCAGTTGATCCATGTTTTCAGAAGGATATAGTGAAATATATATCTGACAGGATATAGTGAAAGGTTAACAGCCAAATTTCCCATTCATAATGGCCACCTGAACCTCCCTCTGGAGTATTCCTAATATTTCCTCTAATGTATATTTGTCCAGAATACCCTTCTTCAGGAGCCTAGCGTTCTTGTTCGCAGAAACTACCAGAATCAACAACTTCAGATTGTCATTGGCTGCAATAGCACCAAGGGGTCCTCCTCGTAGATGAAGTTGCATATATATGTCTTCCTAGCCACATTGTCTTTGATCAGAAACAAAAAAACATTGCATCCAAAGGGATTATGGCCAAATGATAGAAAAAAGAGAACATCTGAACCCCTGTAGCCAAGGAGGAAAATTTGCTATGCTGGAGGCGGTGCTAAAGAGCTTGGTAGTTTTTTAAAGAGGATAAGTAGGATGGAGACGATGAAAGACATTGAACATAAATCTATTATCTTAATTTTAATTGGATGCAGAAATGAAGAACCCAGAAAGAAAAAGCTATCTGTAGAGAGCACAATCCATTTGTGAATTCAGCTTCTTTTTAACTATGTGTTTCACTGCAGTATAAACAAGGGATAGAAGACCCCAAACTATGCAGTTCAAAAAAATATTTGAGTGTTTATATGACAGTACCTTCACATGTGTAACTGCTTTGAAAACATATTTATTGCTATGAAGAGCTTTTTTGAGTTGCACATTCAAAAGGGAGTTGGAACAGAAGAGTTAAAACAGAATCAGTGCTTGTGCATGCTCCAAAAGAATTAATTCTAAAAATATTCTCTCTTTTTCTACTGGCTCTGGAACCATATACTCATCCGTCAAGAGCACAAAACCAGGAGTTTTGTTCATATCGTAACTTGCAATTTTGAGGCACAAGGAGGCACATTTAAAACTTCACAAAGTTTTATTTCAGCAACTTATATGATGCACACCACAGCTTATGCATAAAGTTGTTTTTTTACACTGCAGCAGGCATGTGGGTTCAAAGTTAATTTTGCAGAATCTGTTAAGATGTGCTGGTTGTATGTGTCCTCAAAATCAATGACACATGCCTTAGTAAACAACCCAACAGACAATATAAGATGATATAAAAAAGAATCTTAAAAAAGAAAGGTGAGTTTAAATATCTTTCCAGCACAGTCCAGCAAGCCATTTACAAAGTCACCATGCTGTGTAGCAATCCCTTCTGTTCATCTGTTCTGAACTAGCAATACAATGTATGTTTATCATCCCATCAAGTAATCTGAACTCCGTTTCTATACATGCATTTTTTCAGTGTCTGCTCCCTCAAATTAGGTGCTATGAATAAATTATAGTACTTGAAATCTCAATGTATGCACTAACAGTAATGTTTTACTCCCTTCACAGATTTATGGAGGATCTGAAGGATATGCTTGGGTTTTCTCCAAGCCAGTATTATTACTACATGTGGAAGTATGTTTCACCTTTAGTATTGTTATGTTTGCTTGTAGCTAGCATTGTCCAAATGGGATTAAGTCCTCCTGGCTACAATGCTTGGATTGAAGATACGGTATGTATATAACAGATGCCATCACTATCATAATGATCATATCTGAAGTATTTCAGAAATGCATGAAAAGAAAATAATTTCAATTAGAAATTCAAAATCAGTATAAAGAATGACATGGTGGTTTCATCTCAAGTAACACTAATGTAAACCCAACCATTTTTTAATTTTAGAGTAGTTCTGCTTTAAAATATAACTGCCTGATGCAAACCTTCAGGCTTTTTGTGACTTTGTTGATGTCTGTTGAAGAAGTTCTTAAGGTTGGGAGATGTTGTTCACTTTCATTAAATCTTGTTTTACTGCAGGACATAGTTGGGTGATAACACTGAATAAATCATCTGAGATATCACATCAGTTTGTTACGTGGAATTAAATATTGATGTTTAGCCATGTCATAAATTTTCCCCTTTAGGAACACATATCACATTGTAGGTAATGGCTGCATTAAAACCTGTCTCTGGTAAGAATGTTTTGATTTGTAAAAAAACTTGTCTGTGTGAACAGCAGAGTGAGTGCTGCGTGTTAGCTCCAAAAAGAGATTCAGTCAAGGTAGCTTGTAAGAGTTCTGCTAGCTTGTAGGCTATCAGCCCTCAGCTGTTTCTACAGGCTTGTCATACAAAATATAGGGAGAGTAAAATGTCAGAGAAATGGATCTCAGTGATCCTTCTGAATGGACAGTTGTCTGAATTAAGTACTGGAGGGAAATTGCAGCAAAGACAGGTGAAGTGTAAATACAAGAGGCTGGCTTTACTATTGGTAGATGCCTGCCTCTAACCAGACAACCACCACTACTTTCTCTAGATTCTCAGAAAAACACTCGTTATGTTTGATTCTTGCCCTCAAAAATTAGAAAGAGAAATACCGTGGAATGCCAAACATACCACTCCTTTCCATGTATAAAATCAGGCAAACTGAGTCTGTTGGCCAGTGATTCATGGATGCAGTAGGGGTGTGGGGTGCAGTCGCTGCCCTAGTAAATGTGTTAATAGTTTACATGAAGTTTATACAAAGTGGAACAATTCCACAGGGTGACCTGAGACAGTCCCTGTCTAGACCAGCTGTTAGCCAACAGAACAAGGACTTACTTCCAGGCACGGCTGCAGACACCACTGCATATTTGTCTGTTCTGAACATCCTTTAAAGGATCAGTAAACAACTATAGACAAACGTAGCAGACAGCCTAATGTGAAAATCTTGATTTGTGTTCTGCTAGAGTGCTCTGAGCATCTTGGAAACAGTGGGACAGTGTTTTGGTCCTACTCAGTGGCAGTAAGATAGCAGTCCTACATCTCCATGACTGTTCATATTTGAGATCTTTAGTGGTGCCTGCACTGTGGGTGCAAGGTGACAAAAGATGAGTATGTGTTTGAAAACTGCTGGCCTTGGCACGGACTGCAAGTTCACTCTTTTTTAAGTAAATAGGTATTAATAAGTGGGTTTTTTTTTCTCTTGGGTTGCTCAGGCTATGGAAGAGTTCCACAGCTATCCAACGTGGGGAATGATTGTCTGCATATCTCTGATGGTGTTGGCCATACTGCCAGTCCCAATAGTCTTCATGGTGCGCCGTTGTAATCTTATCGATGACAGCTCTGGTAGTTTGGCATCTGTATCCTACAAAAGAGGCCGGATAATAAAGGAACCTGTTAATATGGAGGGAGATAATACAAGTCTGATTCATGGGAAGAGTCCAAGTGAAGTGCCATCTCCAAATTTTGGCAAAAACATATATCGAAAACAGTCTGGATCACCAACTCTGGACACTGCTCCAAATGGACGTTATGGTATTGGGTATCTGATGGCAGATATGCCTGATATGCCGGAGTCTGATTTGTAACTGCAGAAAAAAATGCTGTTTGTTTCTCCTCTCACACTGATCATGGCTCTCCTATGAGAAGTGGTCAGCTTCACTTACGAGGGTGTGATCTCAGGTGCTCCATAGCAACAGTCTTTAAAATGTCATGACTGTACGTACAGGTTGAGAAAACTCCCTTTGGATTAATTCTCTGGGTTTTCATTTGCACTGAAGGGAACACACTGAAAATCAATGGCAGCCTACATCTGCCAGTATAGCCGAGAATTTGATTTTTTTTAATTGATTTCTAAATTTAAAGCATTCTATCTCTGAAGCCCAGGTCTCGTTCAAATGATAAAATATTTCAGACATAATATCACTGAAAATCCTTTTTTTTTGTGCTTTCAGGTTAACTCCCTAGTATTAAAAGTGAGCTCAGAAGTAGTTCACCAAACCCGTGTTTGTGTAAACACTTGTATATACCTTATGTAGATATGCTGTACCTATTTTGTTAGCACTGATAATTACTTAGGCTATTAGCTGAGTAAAAAACAAACCTGCAAACTATTTTCTTATGTAATAGCTGTATAGAGCAATAGTATTAGAAAATCAAGGAGTAGACTTACAGGAAGGCGAGGAACGATTCCCTGTTCACTGGGGACTGCATAAACTATAGCTGTATATTTTATGTAAAATATTTGCTTTTTCAGTGTGAAAACAATGTTAGAGTGAGTCACTCCAAGAATCTTAAGGATTGTGCAGATTCTGCATTTTTTTCTATGCTGTGTGCCTAAAAAAGACCTTGATATTTATTGTGGTTACAAGATTACATATATATTATATTTATATAATATACTTGTAATGTAAATATGTATATTATTCTGTATGTAATCATTTCAAAAGTTGAAGCAAGATGGCTTTTTAAATTAGTCTCCTTCATTTTTGCTTCTGTTTTATGCAGATGATTTTTTTTTCAGTCAGTAATTGTTAAGAACTGTATGCCGTTACATTTTAACTAATGAATAAAGAGATTGACAAGGTATGTCTGTGATTTCTGAATACACTTATTATAACACAGCCTGCTTTTCCCTCAGCTGGACTATCTGAAACGCCAACATTTACCAGCTGAATAGAGATGCTAAAAGTACCTAAACCCAAAAAATACTAAATCAGTCATCTTAATAAACTGTTGGACAAGGACTTTTTTTGTGAATAAAGTAGTTGATGTAGCACTGTAAACTGGCATGATACTCTGGAAGCTAGTACATGATTTGTTCCTTACCTTGAAGAGCTTTAAAGTTACATGTAAATTCTGACTTCACTACCTCTAATAAGCAAAGGGCAGAATCTAGTTACATTGTCCCAGCGTCAGACAAAGAACCAGATTAATTCATTTGAGGTAAATGCAAGTCTTGGAAGCTGTGTGCTTAAAGAGTACAGTTTTGAGTATGTCAGTGTGGAAAAGCTATGGCAAACAAATGAAAAATAATAGAATCTTAAATCAAAACACCTTAGCAACTTGCTAAAATTCCTTAGGAATAACTCTTTTGTCTTTCAACAAGAACCCCAGATAATCTTCCATTTCTAACCTGGGAGCTTTTGAAGTAATTTCCAATTATGAGAAAGTTGAACTAGTAGCATTAGCTGAGAAGCAGCTGTATTTAATTGTGAGGCTTATCTTACATTTGTTAGAAGTGTGCACTTCAAATAGTAGTTTTCTAAAATGTATGTATTGCAACATACAGAAGAGCGCTTGCATAATTTAAGCAGGTTGCTCATTCATAATTGCTCAATTGGCAATATTAGTATGTGCATAATGGATTGCCATTAGAGACACAACAAGCATGTACAAAATATTCTTGCTGTGGCAGAGCAGCAGCAGATTTCCAGCATTGTATCGCATCAGGCTTCTAAAGTGCATGCTTTCTGTGCCCAGTCCAGAGTGCAGAAATCTGTTGTTACAGACTACTTGTCTGTAGTGGCACATGCTTTTAGTTATATAGACCCTAGTTTTAGATGTGAAGTGATGGCCAAGTGTCTACTGCTGTACAAGACATGCAAAAAAGAATGTGCGCAAGATCTTGCTATTGAAGTGCAATAGCTATTTCTGTCTAATGCTGTTTAAGCAGTCTGCTGGAGATTGTTCTGCTGGGGAATACATGTCTTGTTTCTGCCCTTTTGTCTCTCCTTGAACACTTTTAGTATTTAGATTTTCCACTCATTTAAACCACTGCTGCTCAATCAGTTGCTTCCTAAGAACTCCAATTAGTATGTCTCACCTCAGCTTCATGAAATTTTTCAAGCTTGAGAAAGCCCAGAATGTATGTCCTGTCTCCTGCCAGATGTTGACTTCATAATTTGATCTTAACCATGATTGAACACCCTGAAGTGCAGAAGTTCCTTTAACCTGGTTTAGTCAGATGGACTAAAAATGAAAGCACTGCCTGTCCTGCCTAAAGAAGAAGTGGGACTGGTCCAAACAAATAGCTAGATGTTGTGCTGGTTTAACCCCAGCAAGATGTGCTGGTTTAACCCCGGCCAGCAACCAAGCACCACGCAGCCACTCGCTCACTCCCCT
>JAVJGI010000060.1:41276252-41323489 GCA_035590275.1 Ibycter americanus | reverse complement strand
TATCAACATTGCTCTCACATCACAGCCAAAACACAGCACAGCACCAACTACTAAGAAGAAAATTAACTCCATCCCAGGTGAAACCACGACAGATGTGGAGTTTTAAAAACACTAATTACTATAAAGAGTGAAATCCAAGTCGTTGGATATTAATGAAGAAACTGTTGAAACAAAGTACGACATTTTATGTACAGTTGCTGTTAAACCCAAGGGAAGTCGCACTGCTTTCATACTCCAACTTTGGGAACAAGTTGCTACTTGCTGTCCTTATGGATAAAAAGAAGTAAAAGAAGAGTAGAGGGCAGGAGAGAGGGGTTTCAGATTATTTATCTACTTAAAAGCCAGAATGTCTGTGTGTCATGTCAGTCATAACCACAATTAATTTGCATTTTTTTAAAGGAAAAGATCATTGCAAAAAGCAGTCATGCTTAAAATTAAAGAAAATCCTCTTTGTGTCTTACACAATCAGAAATAGCCTAAGAACAAAATCATGTATGTGGAAAGTGAAAATAGATTTCCAATATAGTTTATTGCAGAAGGCCTAAGGTTTCTGAAACCGGTATGGTTTGTGAGATCTGATTTTCCCAAAGAAAGGTAACAGAATCAGTCAGCATCAGTATGGCACAAAAGCCTTGTCGTTACCTCCGTACTCTTCAATGGAGGTTCAGTGAAGTGCAGGACAGAGATTATACAGTCTTGATGCCTGTTTTTAGTCTTTTCTGATGTACCAAAATTTAATCAATACTGTACATTATCATGATGAGAAGAAAAAAGGAGAACAGAGGAAAAAAAGATCCAAGAATGAAAGAGGAAAAAAAAAAAAAAGAGCGCAACAGATACATGTTAGTTGATGAATCCTCATGCTGGTGTAAGGTGAACAGTGATCTTATCACACTAGGGAGGAATCAGTTATATCTGTGATAGCAGCAGAGAAAAGAAGGATGTATTTGCAAGCGAGTTTTAGATACTCTGAAAATACTGAACTGTATTGACCACAATGAAAGAGTAACACACTGTTCAGCTGAGATGCAGGGTATGCAAAAAAATCTTCCTACTGCTACAACATCTTTGAGAAATTAGCAGAAATGTAGTTATGCCAGTTTTAAAAAATGCAGGAAATTTAATATAAACATTTAAGTGCCTAGTGAGATTCTGTGGTTTGAGAAAAAAGAGGAGGAAATCGGAAATACAAAATGTGATTTACTTCCTTTGCCACTGGATGGTGCTCATATTTCATGTGTGTTGGTAAAATGGCATGTTCAGGAGCTTTTAGAAGGGGAGAAAGCAGTATTTTTATTCTCTACCAAGACAGAGAACTCTTCATAATGATTATGGTCTCACTAAGACTCAGAACTTTACCAGTTTTCTGTACCTTCAGCTGCTTTAGTAGGATTTGGGTATTTTATATCCAAGAAAGATACAACAAATCTTTAATGCCAGTAAAAGCAAGAACACACTGTCAGTATCCCAGTGCCAAGTAGTACACTTTTGGGTCTTGAGAGCAAGCAGCAGCTTCTTGATTGAATATTTCGAAACCAGTAATTTCCTAACATGCCTTTTTTCAAATATCCTGTTGCTTGCTAGTCTCATTTCTGAAATCAGTGAATTAATTAGTTGGCAAATTAATTAGTGGAATAAGAGAATCTCAGACTATAATATTACTACTAACATTAATAATAATATTAAGGACTTCAGTGCTTCTCACTGCCATCATCAGTAAATGCTGAAAGTTGCCAATGAAGTAGATGAGAGCTGAAGGGGCAGCAAGGAGCACAGAGAAGAGACAGCAGCTGAAGGAGTGACAAGCCTGCCACTCTTCTTCTGAGGAGAGCAAGTACTGTGATATCTAGTAGTGTTTTAAAAGTAGTATGGCTACTAAAACATGCCTTGGGCAGCTGTTTAACCCTTTTGGTAAAGAGGGCGTAAAGCATTTCTCACTAGCTCTGACAGAACCACCATGTCTTTCGTCTGTACTGTATTCATCATTACTTGGTACTAAATGAGTGGAAAATATTACCTAAGTCTCTCTTGTCTCAAATCAGCATCTATATATGTCTTTGTTGTGGATTTCTTCCCAACCAAGTACACAGAATGGCAATGAGAGCTCCCGTGCTGTACTCTTTAAATTAGTGTTAAGATAAAGAATTTATTCAGTAAAAAACCAGATGTAGACATTCTCCCTTTTTATTCAGTCCTGTATCTTTTCTGCTTTTGGGATGTCCTCTGGATGTCTCATGTCCAATCCAAAGTCAACTGGTAGAAAAAGAAGAATGTGTTTTCCATCCCCAGAAGTTCAAGGTAAGAGATACTCTCCTAAAAAAGATTTGCTTCAAAGCAAGTCTAGTTGCTTTTCAGATATTTGATTCAAGAAAAAAGGAAATACATGCAAAGAAAGAGTCAGGTTTGCAATTCAAAGAACAAGAAATTAAGAAAAATTTTAAGAGTGTTGAAAGGAGGTGGAACTGAGTTGGAGCTCATTAAAAGAAGGAAGAAGGAAAAAGATACTGAGGAAATAAGACTGACTTAATGACAAAGTGTAAATTGAATAGGTAGTAGGTGACCAGAAAGAAAAAGAGGTATGCAAAAAGAAAAGGACTTCAGAAAGAAAACAGGTTTTGATGGCTGTGTGAAGTATGGTGTAATCAAGCCTGTAGAAGAAATAGTCTACAATTAGATATAGCTGTTAAAAAGAAGTATGAATCCAAGATGGTTGAAGCTTTGTTAGCATATGAGGAGAGGGAGAGAGGAGGAATGAATCAGGACAAGAGAATGCTGGGCTGGGAAGAAAGACTTGGGCTGTGTCAGAATCAATTTCCCTTTAAGTACTCAAGTCCTTTGACATACTGAAAAGCTTGGTTATTTTCATAAAGCATTTTGAGATGTTCTGGGGAAAGATGTTAATGAAATACAGCCTTCCAAAATCATTTTATTTTAGCTGTCTGATTTGAAGACAAAACTATCAGGGCAAAATAGCAGGTAAATTGTGCCATGAATTTAAGGTTTAAGGAGAAAAATAATTACTTAAAAGCACAAAAAACTCAATGTATGAGGATATGAGGTGAAGAAAAATGAGTTTTGGACTAAAAGCTCTGAGTTGGAGACCACTGTGTTCCTGTGATTTAACATTGTAGTAGATCTCCTGAGCATCTGCCTAGCGTCAAGGATATGAATAGTCCCAGTGATTGCTCACAGACTTGAAATTAGCCAAAAACTCAAGGCACCTAAATGATATGCATTTTACTGCCTGGTCCCTGGAATGCAAACGAGATACCCAGCCTCCCATAGGCAATGCGTCTGGACAGTGAAGGGTTCCAAAATTATAGATTCATAAATGGGCAGCATTTGGAGTGGGACTTAACTGTGACAGAACCCGTTGTTCTCAAAAAAGGAAAAACTGAGGCACTGGAGAAACCACCAAATCAGACAGATGAGACATTAGTGTCTTTGGGTCTTTATGGAAATTGAGTGTTCAGCTCAGTCCGAGTATAAAATACTTTGAATTAAAAAAGTGTTTAATAACATGGATGTTGTTTTGAATGTTCTGCTCTCCCCTAGGCAACAAAAAACATAAAAGACATAACCTTACCTGAACAAAAAATAATGTTTTCCAAAAATGTTGTAAGCAACGTTGCCTAAACCTGTACATACACGTATGCATATATATAAACATGATCTAGCTACAATTCAACTGGCTTCCTGAGAGAAGAGCAAAAGAAGGATGGAGATTTGGCACTTAAGGATCTGTCTATACTCCTCAAGAACATTTATTTTCAAATGAGTTTAAGATTATTCCATAAAAAGTCTTACAAGCAGCAAATGGCTAAAAGTAAGTTCACTAGATAAAGAAAGAGCTTTTGATTTAGAGAAATAAGAGAGTTCTTGAGACACATTTTGAAATTTCATAAGAAACAGTAAAATCTTCCCCGGACCTCAGATCCGCTGAGGTCAGCTTAAGAAAGCTGCCATAGACCTCGTAGCTATCCCAGTGCAAGGTCAGACTCTTATACATCTTGATTCACACATTGTTATAAGCTTCCTTTTGATTTTGATTCCTCTCTGCTGCCCCAGAATTTCTCAGATGGTTCCCATTTTCACCACAGACTGCACAAACAGCTGTGTTGGCACCGTGGATGTGGTGGTGTGGAGGCAGGAAGGAAGGGCTGAAAGCAGAAATTGCTTAAACCTGCACTGCCACTGAAGAAACAAACATGGAATTTTGCTTTCAGCCTTAGACATATTCAGTTCTCTCTATGAAAACTGTTATGAACAACTAAACAATAGCAAAAATATCCACAGTCTCTTAAGGGTTTTACAAAATTTACTGTTGGCAGGTAGCTGAAAATTAGCCAACACATGGCGCACAGATATATGGCCATATAGTCATATAAAAAGTGCTGGTAACACTAAATCATGAGTTTATCATGATCATTAAAAAACAACAGAACGGACTGAATTGCAGTTCTTAAACTTCTTTCCACAGCCTTTTCCTTCTGTTTTCAGGGATAACTTTTTCCAGTCATCCTTATCTGTCTTTTCCCCATTACACAATCACCAACCTTCAGGACTCAACAGTTTGGCAAAGTACCTGGAATTTGCAGAAGCAGCCTAACAGCATTTATCACACACAGACAAATTACATTCCATCTGCACTGGATTTTTTAATTGCCTTTGCAGTTTGAACACAGAGAAGCTGAGTCTGTATTGCTATGCTGGGCGGAAAACACTTGTGCCAATACAGGTCAGAAGAAGTCTGGTCCAGACCATGCCCCAGCTGTGTATACATGCTGCATCTCTCTATTGGCTGTGTAAAGAACCCAGAGATCTAATTAGCATTCTCTGAAATAATTCAAACCATTCTGAGGTGAAGCGCCTGTTGCGGGATGTTGTGCTATCAAAAAGCAACTGAACAAATCTAGCTATTTGGTGAGGAGGAGGACGAAGAGGGTGTTGTTATCTTCCTCCTCTCACTCCTGCCCACTTTGGTATTCATCAGACCTTCACAGACAGATCCAATTCATCAGCCCAGCAAAACACTTTGATTTTTATTCTAGTTCATTTTTTGTTAGATTGTGAATTAAACTGACACATCACAGGATGAAATGAATGCAAGCACAGATGCGGGAGGCAGGAGGTCACTGTACAGTTAGGAAAGGAATAGACAGTTGGAGTGGAATGGGGGATGAACCTCTCTCTTTTGGTAGTAATGAAATTATTATATCCACTCAATCACGTAGCGTTAGCCCAGGATGGAGACCTATGACTGGATAATCTGAATTTTGGCCTAGCAGGAACAATTCTCAGATCCACTATATCATTAAAAAGCCTCTATTATGTGTGTACATGAACTTTCATAGTATTACTAATTGAATTCGTAAAGTGCATTCTTATTAAAGCAGGTTAATAATCTTCTAGAACAAATTGTGAGGGAAATGTTAGTGCCTTATGATGTTTTTAATATGAATATAATAGTTTGCCACTCCTTTAGTTTTTAACTCTGCTTGCTTGCTGCTGCTGAATTGACTCAATAGGTTTCCCTGTCATCTTGTGTGCTTGAGTGTACTGTTGAACTCTCATCATCACAGTCGTGAAACTGAATGGCTAATTTTATTTTACAGAATATCATTACTTATCTTTGGGAACCCATTTCTTCAAAGACAATGCAAATGTGTCTAAATCAGTCAGATCTGAGATTTGACTTCTAGCACATTTACAGACATTTATGAAGTTTTGAGTGCTGCCCAGGCAAAATACTTCAGAAACTCAGCATGTGGTGTAACAGATGTTAAGGCTGTGTCTAGAAATGAAGAAAAATGCATAATGAAAATGTAACACTTCAGTGTTACAACAGTAACAACAGTCCTTGTTGGCTCTATGCATAATTATTTATATGCCATACAACATATAGAAGATCTCACTTGAAGACACAACATCAGGAATAAAAACAGAAGTTTACAGCTATGTTAAACAGTTGAGTTTCTTCAGATGGAAGATTTGAAAAAAAATGGCAATAAGTATCACATTGCTCTTAGAGGCATAAGCATACTCTATCTCAGCAGCTTCAGGAGCAGATATTGTGCGGAAGGTTAACCCTTTAATCATTGTAGAGTGGATCAGCTCCTCAGGACTATGTTACCTGTGGAAAGTATGCAAATAGCTAGAAACTCACTGAGATCATGATACGGTGATCACTTGAGACAAGAAGACATCCCATACTAGTGAAATTAAAAAGTACTTAGGTAAACACTCAGGTGACTGGACAATGTCAACTAAAAGGGGAGCTATGGAATAAATCTGTGGAAAAGAAAATGCAGAGGAAAACATTATATTCAAATGTTAATATCTCAGTGATATAGACCTGAAAATAATTTGCTTTAATTTGATTAATAAAGAAAATTCCAATGTTTCTAACTTTTGTGAGCATCAGGAATGAAGGGTATTTTATAAGTATTGGTTGCTTGGAACAAGGAAACAGCAACAGAGAGGGCAAAAATTGTCTTTGTGCTCTGCCTTTGTACACCCTTACGTGTACTATATGCATGATGCACAGTGCATGCTTCTGGACCCACCTTCATCAAAATGCAGCCTCACAGGGGACACACACATCCAGACACCTGTTTATTCATTCTACTAGCACACCCCAGGAGCCTGACTGGGGTATAAACTCCACTGTGGAAAGCAGTATAAAGCCAGAAATACCCCACCACCACACACATGCACAAAAAGGTCAGCCCCTTCTCTCAAACAGTCTACTCTACTAATGAAGGATTGTAACACACAGTTCACAATGTGGCCTAGCAGACACTGGTATAGGTAAACTGATACAGTGGGAGATACCTGCTGTTTCCTCAAGATAGTGTTTTACTAAGCAAGGAGAAACGAGTGCTTAGCTTTAGTGAGACTTGGTTGTAATTCTTTAATGGAAATAGAACAAAAGCCAAGGAAACCTCATCCAGTCTCAGAGATTTTGAACATTCTTACAGTTGCCTTTTATGGCAGAAGCAACTTGTAGGGTAGCATCACTCTGCTCCCCAGCCTGAATCTCCCTAAACCTGGAAGATTTATGACAATTGTTCAAAAAGGGAGAGAAATGCAACAGCAACAAAATCAGATACTAAATGGGATGCTCAGTTATATTCCTCTCTATTTTCCTTTTTTAACAGAAAAGTACAGGAGTAAACTCCTCCAAAATTGAGAAATTAAGTCCTCTATTCAGTTTTTTATTGCTTGTGTGATGTTAAGAAGGTGAGTCAGGTGGTGCGTAAGAAACCAAATTAATTAACCCCTCATTTTGTTAACTGCAGGTCATAAGGGGAAAATGTGGTATTTCATGCTCTGTATATGCTACAATGAGGAAAGTCTTGAAACTGGGACAGAAGACTTAAGCTTTAAACTTCTGTTTACTTTAATGGGTGTCGTGCAGCTTAACCCTGTGAAAATGTGTCCCTATGCAACCATTAAGGATGAAGATTTTCATTTCTGAATCTTTCATGTACTATGCATCCTGGCTCACATGTCACATATTTGAGCCAAACTGTGCAGTATGTGCCAGTATCTTTTTCATTTTCAGTGCTCTGGCCCCTAATTTAGGTTGACAGTCTAGTCTTGAACTAATATAGCTGCATCACTGACAGCATTAGAAAGAATTCATCCATGCTGGCAAGTGCTTCCTTTCCACATGGAGGAGTCAGTTCTACTCATTTATAGGTGCTATTAAGGCTAAATTATTCTATTTGTAAAAAAACAAACCCAAACTTTTGCCAAGAAGAGTATAACTTGTAGGTAGCTGTATATGTGGTATTTCCCCACCTTTAACTTTTGATCTCTACCTGTTTTTAAAAAAAGATATGAATAAACATGGGTTTGGGAATTTATTCCAATGAGGCCAGATTTGTTACCAAAGCTGTGAGATCATTGTCATATTTGTTACGAGGAATGCTTGGTAAGGTTGTAAAAACCTCCAAACCAGCATGGGTGAGAATTCTGCTGGTGCAGATAGAGCTGCACGTATCCACAAGATACACCTCCTTCCCAGCAAGTATGCTAGCCCTGGAAAGGGTCAGGTACCAGGCTATAGGAGCCAGGACACTGTCAGCAATTGGGAATGAATGATGAGGGGTTGCGAGAGCTGCTGGAAACAACACTGCAGTGCAAAGGGGGTTGCACAACCTACACAGGACTTCCCTGTTTGCTGGAGTTGTGACAACATTGACTCTCCAGCAGTTTAAGTCTAGAAGAATGTAAGAATAGATTAATTTATCTCCCTTCCAGAACCATTTTGTTCGTTTCTTTTTTTCTAATTTTTTACTTTAAATCTGTACTTGCACAAAGCTCCCATGAAATTAGATGTGTGATCTCCATTTTGCAGGGAAGACAAAGACAGGAAAGATCACAAATGAAGCTTGTGACAGATCTAGATACAAAGATCAGATCACACTCATTGTAAAGGAGAGGAAGAAGCCAACACCTGCCTTATGAAGCCAAAGAAAGAAATGTGTCCTTACTTTAAAACGTATTTTTCTGGGATTAGGGGATGCTGGATACTGGTGCAATTACCCATGGCTAGTGCAGAGCTGGCTAGCACCATAGCCCTGAGCCAATGTGTCTACCTCTGGTTTTTCTTCTGTGCTAGTTTTATAGTTTTTTAACTAATACCAAGAGCAGGCATCTAGCTCCCATTCAGGTTACCTACTTTAACTGAGGATTTTAAATATCCTTTTCCCCCATTGCTTTTGCTTTAAAGTGTCGTGGTGTAACCCTGGCTGGCAACCAAGCCCCACACAACTGCTCGCTCACTCCCCTCACAGTGGGATGGGGAGAGGAGCGGAAGAGTAAAAGTGAGAAAACTCGTGGGTTGAGATAAAGACAGTTTAATAGGTAAAGCAAAACCCGCGCATAAACGCAAAGCAAAACAAGGAATTCACTACTTCCCATTGGCAGCCAGGTGTTCAGCCATCCCCAGGAAAGCAGGGCTCCAGCACACATAACGGTTACTTGGGAAAACGAATGCCATAATGCCGAATGTCCCCCCTTTCCTTCTTCTTCCCCAGTTTATATACTGAGCATGATGTCATATGGTATGGAATATCCCTTTGGCTCGTTCAGGTCACCTGTCCTGCCTGTGTCACCCTCCCAATTTCTTATGCCCCTCCAGCCCTCTCGCTGGCAGGGCCCGAGAAACTGAAAAGTCCTTGACTTGGTATAAACATCACCCAGCAGCAACCAAACCCATCGGTGTGCCATCAGCACTGTTCTCACACCAAATCCCAAACACAGCACTGCATCAGCTACTAAAAAGAAAATTAACTCTATCCCAGCTGAAACCAGGACATTAAGTTGGAAAAATATTTATTGGGGATTTTTGCTTGAAAAGTAGAAAATTCAAATGCCATGTTGATACTTCCCGATGGTGTGTAGTTACATGTAGCACCTGACTGTCCTTTGGGAGAATGAGATCGTGTGGCAGCAGATGCTGTATGGACAATGTACATGCAGAGCTGTGACATAAGGTGAATGAATGTCTGAACAGCTGAGCACAAAGAATGTAATGACAGGTGTACAATACAAGTTTGAAGCCTGTTTTGCATATGCAACAAGTATCTACAACCATGAACAGGAGAGAATTTCTTAAAGTTCAAGTACAGAATTATGCATCAGGGAATACCAACTCTAAACCTAAATTTGACACAGACTTATTATGTGACATCATTTAACTCATCTCTCTTTGTATCTGTTATTTACTCCATAAAGTATGAATATGTTGTAACCTGTATGTTAACATTCCCATTACAATAAATTTTTCACTGATACATTGAAGACAGTCAAAACAGGATAGTGACTATTTTTTTTCTTGTTAACAAGTTTTCTATTTTAAGTATTAAGTTTCTTCTCCAGAAGGAATAAGGGAGTCTAGCTGCACTTGAGTGAAGGAAAGTTATATTGGATCAACAGTGATAAAGGGCTAGGTCTCTTACAGTCAATACTAGACTCAGGCAGCTCTGCAGGCAGCAGAGATTTACCTGACTTTTCCTCTTCATAGAAGACATTCACCACTAATTTAGCCAAAACAGACTTTCAGTAGCCTGGGATCTCAGATAATGTTCAGATGGCTTATATCTTAAACCAGATATACTGGGGGCCACTTGGAGAGATAAATACATGCTTTTTCTTACCCTGAAGGAAATTGGCTTTGTACTTTTGTAATTAGGTGTATAATTCATTTGACTTTCCTTTTTATTAGGCTGTGGCTGGTCAGGACAGAAATCCTCTTTGTAAGGGCAGGAGTCATTGATGTACTGTTCCAATTTTCTACCAATATTAGTACGCTGGGACTGGAATAGTACAACCATGAATTTGATTGCTGTAATAAGAATAATAATGACTTAATCTGCAGAATAATGAAATTATTCACAGGCAGAAGGAAATTCAGGTAAATTTTAAGATTTCAATCAAAAGTTTGCTCATAAATTCAAAACAAAATAGTAAAATACCAGCTGAGATAAACAGGTTTCTTAACAAAAGTACATTTTCATTTTTTATGAGAGAGTCCTTTATTGTACACTGTTAAAGTGCTTCTGGTCCAAAGATTTGCTGATAAGGGCACTGATTCCAATCTGTGCAACACATCTGGCAGAACATGCATAGATCTTGGGAAATAGATTAATGGAGACAGAAATATGGATAGGTACAGAGACAGATAGATCAGTCAACCCCCATGAAAACCATTCCTCTCAATGACAGAAATGCCTCAGAGTTGTCCACGACACTGATCTGTTCTCTCCATTATGGTAGTATAGAGCACTATATTCTGGGCAGAGTGTCTACCTATTTCATTCTCTCAAGTGTAGTCATAAGTGTGCATCCAGCCCATTCAATACAGTGTGGTGCATAATATTTCAGTTTTATGGAAACAGGCTTGAGGTAATCAAGTATAAAGTGGGTTAGGCAGAATGATGCATAATGCTGCCCCATACAGAATGGGAACTTGAAAAAGCAACCATCAGGGACATTAGCTGGAGCTCTTCTCAAGATGTTTGACACCATAATTTGACACTCTTACTCTGGGTTTGATTCAGTCAGCATCATGTAGAGTGAGGGGAATGCAGGCAAGGCTGCTTTCATTCATAGGACTACAGAACAAAAAGAAAGGTTTATGTGCAGGTTTCAAGGAGGGTTTGGGAATTTGTAATCATTTTGCAAAGATGAAAATCTGAAGTTGGTAGTTGCTTGGAAATTCTTTCTGGAAGAAAGATGCTCATTTGGTATCGAAACTTTCTTGAAAATATTCCATTTTCCCCAGCTATTTCTGATAAAAAACATTCAAAGAAAGAGTGAGAACACAACATTTTGTAACCTTGTACTAAGGCCTGATTTTACTTGTAATGGGAGGAGATATTCCTCTTTATAGAAAAACTCTACCATGTGTAGACTGATGCAAGCAGTTTTGTTGGCTTTTATCTTCAGTAAAATAGTACTGCTACAGTTAATGTACATGCAGATGTTGAGACCTCGGTTGGAGTAGCTCTTCATAGACAACTGAAGGCCATAGCAGGCCTGATTTTCTTATTAGGACTATTATATCATGGGGACTGTGAGTACTCAGCTCCTCAAAAAATCAAAGCAATTGTTTTCTCCACAGTGTTGTAGTTAACAGTCACATTTATACTCTGGCAGGTTATACAGTCATTAAAATGAGGCTATTTTTGGCAGCTGGGATGTTTTGATGCTCAGGGGAACGAGGTGTTTTGTTGATAGTTTTCCTCAACCCACTACAGAAACTGCCGGTGATGGGTAGGTCAGCCAATCGGAGACATTTGCCAGAGCTGTGGATTTCATGAGGCTCAATTTCATTTGAAAGTAAGTTTTCCCTGTCCTTGTAAAATGTGTTTGTTCTTCAGAATGATTTCATTCTAACTGATAGGCTTGGACTTCAAATAAAAGTATCAGTGTATTAGTAATATCCCTGCAGATAACTTGTCAAATGACCACCCACACAAAGTAATAGGAGTCAGAAGTCATGGTTCAAATTCATCGCGAACCACAGAAGATATCGCAGGTTGCCATTGTTGCTGCCTGGGCATTTTAACATTTTTTTTTTTCTAATCAGACTCCTGAGCT
Organism: Ibycter americanus; assembly: GCA_035590275.1. NCBI lineage: Eukaryota > Metazoa > Chordata > Aves > Falconiformes > Falconidae > Ibycter > Ibycter americanus. Next base: position 41,311,375 of record JAVJGI010000060.1, on the reverse strand, counting down.
TTAGAAAGATCTGACTCATGGACACAAGAAGACACAGTACAGTATAGTCACATAGCTGCTGAAAGTGTACAGTACTGCTAGCCAAATTGGCTAAGCAGAAAAAAAATTACATGTAGTGCTGTGATGTATCATTCTGTTTACTAACGAGGGACTAGACAAACCCCTCAAAAAGCAGAAAAAGCTAGTTATCAACAGAACTTCAATTTCTTTTCTCCATATACAGAAAATGAATCTAATTTTAAGATTTGAAGGGAGACATATTTCTAAAGGCAAACACCACCCTCGCCTTAAGAACTTCGCAGCTATTTATTTCAATTCACAAACATAAAGCAGAAAGAGATTTCATTCTCTGTGCTGCTGTAAAGAAATGCATACTTACTATTTAGTCACATTTTGCTATCAGCAAAACTCAGTTTTCCTAAATCAACTGGATGGTCTGTTTTGCAACTTTTCTAGGGAAACAGCTTTTTGCTTTTGTGGAGGGAGATGAATGATTTGATACAAAAATGGTCTGTTCTGTTTTCATACTTGGAAAGTAGCTTTTATCCTCATGCACAACAGGAGCCAAATAATGAATAATTTGAAGCAAAACAATTCACTGCTTCATATTTTCATAAAACCACCCAATGAGAACCCTAATGTATCTTTTCAAATTTCACAAGTAATGGTACGCTCCTCCAGTGACTCCCACATAGCCAAGACCCAACAATCAGGGTAAACGCATACATAAGATTTCTGATTTTTTTGGATGGGGAAAAGATATTGGAAATCAGCTGATATATGAGTGCTAAATGATTTTATGATGTAGGATTCTGTTTGGCAAATGTGCTTTACAGGGTAAACATTGTCTAGAAGTGGGCTGTAATATATATTGGAATGTGTCAGCAGCTGCCGCTCCGCCTATTGCACAAGAAAAACATCAGCTCCACTTGTTTGAAGTATTCCCTGTATTCTAAGGGATGTGGGGATGGCGTTTTGGTGCCAGGTTAGTTAAGAGGCAGAACCAGTGGGCCGGACAAGAAGAGGGAGAATCAAGTGATAGTTATCATAAAATTACACCAAACTCTGCCTGTATTTGAGTCTACATTGCTGTAATGTAACACAATGCCTTTTCCCTGCAGCCAAGAAGAAAACGAAAAAAGGGTTAAGGTTGCTGTACCCATGCATCTTAGCTTAGTAGAGCAAGACATTCTGATCAGTATCCAGCTCTGCCTATTCTTAAGAGACCATCCAAAATCCATTTAACAAAGGCTCTAGGAACATTTGAGCTGTCATCCTCTATTCTGAGAAAGGAGAACAGTTCCAGGAAACCTCTATTTCAGCATGGAGGTGAAAAATGAGCCGCCTGTAAATGCCATCCAGAAAAGGAGAGATGACAGTTGGCTAGACCAGGTAGACTGCTAACACCTGTGGTAAGTCTGAGAAGGGAAGAATCGAACCAGAACTGTTTGAAAATGGACTTGATGCCAACTGAACTCACAATATACATGACTCCCAAATCTGAACAGCCCTCATATGAGCTGGGAAAAATTCTCACTTCTATTTGTCAGACTAGGGACTGCATAACAGAAGGTTGGAAGAAAGATTCAGTAAAACTTGACACTGCTTTTCCACAAAATACTGTGTCCTTAAAAGAAAAGGGAACTGTACTGATCAGCTTGGTCGGCCCTGTGACAGACTAGTGGTGTGCAGCTCTTGTGTGCACAGGTGCCCTGTGGAAAGTTTAGCCTTCCTCTGGCAGCTTTTCTTGCTATTCCTACTGTGCAAAGGCAAGCTTTGAGGAAAGCAGAAAAAAACTGCTGGCAATAAAGCCTGCATTTAAAATGAAACATAGTAAGAACCACATGATAGCGTATGGAAAAATGGCTAATCAATCATTAATCACTCTTATTTTCTAGGGCAGAGCATTATTGTTAATGTAATAACAACATATGGTTACTCTGATGGAAGACATAGACTGGAAAGCAAGAAACTATTTGAACATGCCAGCCACAACAGCCTATTAGGGTTATTACTTAATTGTAAATTTGCTTCAGGTTGAATGGTAGACACCTTATTTTTGCTGCTGCTGTCAGCAACTGCATAAAAGTCAGCATCTTGTTGTCTAAAAGGTCAGGGAGAAATACTGTGCTAATTATTCAGAGCTGGACACATTTACGAGCAATTTCTTATGTAGCTACTGAAAACATTCTGTAAATATATCAAAAAATCAGTGAAAGTTTCAGCCTGAATGGAGGTAAGTGGCTACCTATAGTCATAACAAATGATCTGGGGCTATATATACAATATGGTTTGTCATAAGCATGTGGCTTCACCCTTTTTTAGAGCCATTTCCCCAGTAAATCTCACTTGAATTATGAAAACTGGAGATACCAAAAATCTGGATATGCTGAAATGCTAGCGATCCTACCTTTAAAGCAAGTTTGTGTGTGGGTAATTATACAGAAAGAATGGGCTAAGAATATCCTGAACCGTCTTATCTTTGCTTGCCATTTGTACCCATTTACTAAAATGTTACCATTCAGACATGCAATGCATATTATTAAATTCAAATATCTCAATAATAAAGAATCTCTGTCTTATGGAATTGTTGGTTTTCTCCAAAATCTTTCCAGTTTGTCTTACAAGACAGACTTACACCCAGAATAAGATGCATTAAAAGGAAATCACTAGTCATGCACAGAACCCACACATTTTGTTTGGCTGCAGAGCTCTGTTTATAAAACAAATCTGTGTTTGCCTTTTTCACCTCTGCAAGTACCTCACTGTAAAATTGTGCCTAACTTTCCTCGGTCTTCTTGGCAACTGCTTTTACAACCTATCACTCACATTTAATATCCCTCTTAAGAATTAGCATAGATTTCAAGTCTACAAGGAATCATCATATCTTGACCTGCTTGCAGAAGCTGTAGACCTGAAACTGGCAAGCTAGAGAATTTTTCAGAAAATGTTCTAGCCTTTATTTAAAGACTGCAAATGATACAGAATTCATTGCCTCACTAGGAAAGCTATTTCAATTGTTAGCTACTCTGTGTTACAAAATGTATTCCTTAATATTTGTCTGAATATGTTGTATATTAGCCTCTGGCCATTGAATACTGTGAAGTTTCTGCATGTTAAAGATGCTCATACTTAAAGAAATTTATTCCACACTTACCTACAGAATGTAATAAAACCACCTTTATTTTCTCTTGAATTAACTCCATATACGGACACCATCATCAAGTAATGATTTCACAAATGCCGTGAAGGGAAATGCAGTAGGAAATCACAGTATCTACACTTGCACCTTCCAATCCTTATGTTCTGCCTACACATAAGACATCCACCATGACATTCCCAAAAATTGCATTTGCCAGAGGGAAATGTCAATTGATTACCTGTCAGCTGGTTATCTCAGTATCTTTTTCTTAGTCACTATTTTCTTAAAATTGCCCTTCAGATTGTATAGCTTGTTGACTTCATTTTTATCTGCACAGACTTTACACAGATGTATATTAGCGTGGATATTGATAAGACCTACTCTTTCATTTTTCAGTACTGCAGTGGGTTGACCGTGGCTGGCTGCCAGGTGCCCACCCAGCCACTCTCTCCCTCCCACTCCTCAGCAGGACAGGGGGACAATATAAGCTGAAAAAGCTTGTGGGTTGAGTGAGGGAGATCTCTCACCAATTACTGTCACAGGCAAAATAGACTCAACTTGAGGAAGATTAAATTTTTTTTTTGCCAATTGAAAATAGACAAGGATAGTGAGAAACAAAACCAAAACTAAACATACCTTTGCACCACCACCCGTTCTTTCTAGGTTCGGCTTCTCTCCTGACTCCTCTACCTCCTCCCTTCTGAGCAGTGTACAGGGATGGGGAATGGGGTTGCAGTCTTCAAAACACTTCAGGTCTGCTGCTCCTTCCTCCTCATGCTCTTCCCTTGCTCCTTTGTAGGGTCCCACCTGTGGATTCCAGTCCTTCATAAACTGCTTCCACATGAGTCTTTCCTACAGGGTGTAGTTCTTCCAGAACTGCTCCAGTGTGGGTCTCCCACAGGTGGCAGCTCCTGCCAGGAGGCTGCTCCTGCATGGGCTCTCCACAGGCTGCTGGTCACATCAACCCGCTGCAGCATCGGGACCTCTGCGGGCCGCAGGATGGATATCTGCTCCAATGTGCTCTTTTACCGGCTGTGGTGGGACAGCCTGCCCCACCACATTGCCTCCATGAGCTACAGGGGAACTTCTTCTCTGGGCCTCCTCCTCCTCCTTCTTCACTGACCTTGGTGTCTGCACAACTGGGTCTCTCACATCTTTCTCACTCTTCTCTCCCAGCTGCCATGTAGCATCTTTTACCTTTTCACTGTGTTTTCCCAGAGCGGTGCCCTGCGGGGGTGGGCTGGAGCCGGCGGGAACCGGCTGTGTCCAGCACGGGGCAGCCCCGGCCGTGCCTCAGGGGGGCCCTGCGGGTCCCTGCAGCCCCCTGCCACCTGTGTCCCATATATCTACCCCTCACCTCTGCAAAACACATATTTAAGAACTGTCATTAAAATATACATTAATCACACAACCTGCACAAACTTCACTTACATCAAAAGAGTTCCCCACACCAAACAAGTATCATCACTGCACTGACAAAGCTGGACAATATACACACACTCCACCCCTTGTCCCTTCACCACATTAGAACAAAAAACTCCCCCACAAATATTCCACTTTCTGGCAACGTCAGACCAAGGTTTGCCCATATTCTCTCCCAGCTACTGCCGCTATCTGGAATCCCTCCAGAACCCAGGAGAGGCACCAGAAAGGACTGCGATGGGTCATCTACAAATATAATGAATAACAATTTCATATTTTCTCTCCTTTCACTGATAAACATACTAAAAATCATTGACCACATACATATTAACTAGATTCCTTTGTATCCTTCATTTTCATCCTTTATTTTTAACCATCCTCCCAGCTCAATGGCAAATGCATGTTGTATTCACATATCCTCATTTTTCCTAGATAACTAATAAATGTATTTTTATACTTCCAAATCACACACCAGTTTCGTGACAAGCATCAGTTAATCATCTTTCTGGAACTTCAATATCTTTTTTCATAAACCTCTGATAGTGTTCCTTCAGACAGCTTTTGCCTGACATAATAACATTTGATACAGATGATTTAGCTTACTGTGGATAAGAAAACACAGTACCAAAAGTTATGCTAGCGCATAGGTCTGTATTTTAACTGGCAGACTTAGTAAGAATTTGGAACTGCATACAAAACCCTTCTCTGACCCAGTAAGTACAGACAGAAGAGCAAAGAATGGGGTTTTTTTTTGCCTCCCCCTCCTTCTGTGCTTAGGAAAAGTTCATTTTCACAAACACTTCTCAGAAACTGTGTTTGAGGCAGTGGAAGCTGCATAGCATCTGTAGCAAACACTCCCTCCCTCTACAATGAAGGATCTAACTTTGGGACACAGAATCTTTGCCTGAATATGTCAAAACCCAGCAGCACTGGCACTGTTGAAATAATAAGCATACGGCAAAAAGAAACCAAGAAAAAGCTGAATGCTCCTTGTTGCAGCACTACAAAACTATCACGCTGCAACAAGGCTTTCCCACACAAGGTTCCAAACACTCATCTACTGTCTGTGCTGTTTCTTCATCCTCTTCAGGCCAGTCCACCCTGCTTCTTGCCTCTGCTGCATCTGGGTTCCTGGCTTCTCCTCCAGCCAGCCTCTCCTCATCCAGGCCCCCTTCTTCTCTCAGCTCCTCCCAGGGCCTCTCCTCATCTCTCCTACATCTCTAGGGTCTTCTTCATCCAGTCTCCTTTCTCTCTTCACCCAGTGCTCCTCTTCCACCAGTGCTCCTCCCCTTCTGGCCTCCTCAGTGCTCTTTAGCTACTTAGCAGGAACAAGCTACAGCTGTACATTATCCACATCAGCCAATCCACTGCCCCAGAAGCAAGCCCACAACTGTATATTATCAATGTTAATTAACCCTCTACAGTTCCTCACACCTAGTCTAATATCTCATGGAATATAATCTGCAGGAATTTGTCCAGGAATCTGCAGCAATGCAGCCTTTGGCTGCACTGACAGATATCCATCCTTCCTTTCCCTCATATTAAGAATCATCTTCTCTAGCCTGTTACTATGTCAACGCTTTTATTGCTGTGACAGCCCTATGGCCCTGTATGTCAGCCCTACGATTCATGAAGGATTTGCAGTCCCAATGTAGGGTCTCTTTGAAGTTTATGTTTTTCAACAAAATTAAAGAGTACCATTTTCCTCCATCACGAGTCTTTGTGCCAGCTGAATTGCAGAGAATAGGAAAGAAGTTGTCCCTTGGTATGAAAATGTTAGCCAAATCATCAGGCAACGTTCATTTTTCTAATTCTGTTGCTCAGTGCCAGCCCAGAATACAGTACTGCACATTTAAGATACAATCATAAAGAGCAGTGTCCATTCCATTTTGTTTATATGAAGTTAGAAAACGTTTCCATAGCATGGAGGGTAGCTATCATCTGTTCCATGTCAGATTAGGTAATCTTTCCTATTTAAGGATATCTACTCAAGTAACTGCTTGTTCCATACATTTCAGAGTTTTCAGAGGAAACATATGTTCACTGCTATTGTCATCAGAACAAGTTTTTAAAGGATCTTTAAAACCTTTGGGGTTGCTTCTATAATCGTAACCAAAGTTAATACCCTTTGAAATAAAACACTCTATTTAAAAAGAGAATGTTATATTATTATTCCAATAGTAGGAAACACAATACTCATTAATAAGATTTTATGTCTTGAAAGTCTCTTTCTCACACACATACTAACTGTAAATGTGGATCAGAATAACTTCATACTGTATTCTTAAAGGTATTTTAAGAAAACTAAGGTGGCATGGCATTTTCATTTCAGAAGTGTTGCTTTTCCTTAGTTCTAATCTGTATATTATATCCTGAAAATTAAACTGAAACAAGAAGTAAAGCTATTTATTACAGAGATACTTAATATAGGCAGTAGATTCAAGGCAATACTATAAATAAAAAAAGTCACTGGGAAATTTCGAACTTTAAAAACAGAATAAACAAAAATATCTAAAACACACTCCAGCAGCCTCATTTCACCAGACTAATGCTGCAGTTTTCTTATTTTTCACTGATATCAAATTGATGTTAATAAACAGTTTAAGTGACAAGAAAGAGCATTTAAGCCCCGATGTGTACCTCTAAGTCTTTGATGATGAGTTAGAAGTCTAGTCTTCCTCCACAGGAACCTTCAGAAAGGTATGCAATCTTTGAAGCTCTCTGTGAATTACTGAGTACAGAAAAAGAACAGGCTTCTACCTCAGGTAGCCTAACATAAAATACATAAAATAAAGATTAACTTGATCCTGCCCATTTGGTCAGTTAAGAAACAGTCTAATTTAAATAGTGGCTTTCATGGGTCTTCAGGAAAGTTACTAAAACTTTGATTTTTCTCTCTTATCCTTACACTTAATAAGCATAATAATAATTTTGTCCTTTAGTTTTAAAAATACATGCAAAGGAAACATCAGCTTCTATATAAACAAACTCCTGTGCCCAGGTGTGCCTGCTTGACAGTCGAGAGGGCTCTGTGCAGGTCTGAAGGAGTATTGTCTTGGCCTGTTTCAGGGTATGTATTTGCCAGTGTAATGCCAGTAACAATAAAAAAAGAAATTTATGCTTTTAACGTGACTTTCTTTAACCTCTGTGTTGAGCAATTATAAGAAAAAAAATTCTAGCTATACTTCAAAAAAGAAAATGACAAGTTGATTTTTTGCCTATGAAAAAGAATGGTTTCCCATTTTGATTTGTATATTTATAATGAAGGTCAGAACTCTTCCACTGGGGAGTGTTTTAGAAATGAACAAACTCAAGTCTCTTGCAGCTTTTCATGCCATATTATTTTTGCGCTCTGAATCAAATTCTCATTTTATTTGCTTGGGGGTTTGTATTTCAGTCACCAGTATTAATTTTTATTTTTAGTTATTTTCAATTTTTAAGTCTTCAGACTTTTTTTCCATAATAGTATTTCCAACCACTTTACTTTTAATTATGTTTCCAGTTTTAACTACGCATCATTTCACTTAGGTCAACTTTCTATTATATTTCAGTTTCCTTTGAACGGCCTTTAGTTTTGAAGTAAATCTGCCTCTTTTTATTTCCTCCTTCCCTTGTAAATTCTGCTCAATTTATTCTAGCCACTCTGGTTCTGATTTATGTTTCATTTATTTACATTTCATTATTTTCACCTTTTAAACTTTTTTCACCCTGTGATTTCTCATTTTCCAATTCTTTTCAACTGCTTGGAAGTATCTGCCCCACACCTAATAAAAAAAATGTTTTTTTATTGTATTAGCTATTTTCCCCCATCCTAGAAGAAGTCTTCCTTCAAATACTTTTTTCTCATTTTTTGAACATAGTTTGCTTTATTTTCAGCTTCTTTGCCTAGTGCTTTCGAAAGCAGTTGAAAACTGATGCTCTTTAAAACATGAGTTGTGATTTTCCTATTATGTTTAGCACCTAAGATAGCTAGCTTTTCTGTAAGTAACACTTTGAAATAGTTTAGGATTTTATTGACATCTCATTTCAAAAAAGAGAAAAGAGAGGGTGGGAATGTATCAGTCTCAGTCTGGCATATTTCTTCTCACCATTTGACTGTGTTAAATGTAAAAATGAAAAAGGAAATGAGGATCTGTTTTGCTCTGTATTAAGACTGGCCCCAACATGGAAAGAGAAAAAAGGCCTTGTTATGAAGGGAGAGGCTGATAAAAATCATGATGGAATATTGAAAATAACATTAAAGGCAACATTTTGGCTCTAGTACTTCTTTTTCAAGCTGTTAAAAATGAGACAAAGAGGTAATCTTGTTCTCTGTTACATTTCACACTTTTTGGAAAAGACCTCTTGACAGAGACAAAAGTCTTATCTCATATTTCTGTTTTCTAAATCTATTTTCAATTTCAAGACTGCATTTTATTAACCATTTCTGAAGTCTAATAAGCTTTTCTTCTACACATACTGCAATACTATATTTCCTTTTAGATTTCAGTTTCACACCATTTGAAGATGGAATGGCTTTTAAAACTGAACCTGGCAATGTAATAGTGAATACGCATTATGCAGCATTGGACAGGGGACAATGTTCAAAGGAAACATTGCTATTTGTTTCACAGGACATTAAACCAATCCCTGCTTTTATTAGATTATAATTGCACAATGAGATGTGGAGTACTCAATTACTTTCACAGGAAACTCCTGTTGTCTCCTATATTTTGCTTATTTCAGCTTGTTTTGTAGTGTCAGAATAATTCTCTCTCTGGTGAAAAACAGGTAAATTATTTAAGCATTTTGATCTTTAATCTTTATTGGCATGATGAGGTTGGTGCACAGGTGTTCCCAAAGCTACAGCATAAACTAAATTTATATTGGCTGGGTATGGTAACATGGTTTCTCCAGCCCCCATGCCATGAGGCAGAATGGGTGAATATGTCTCATTAACAACTCATTACATTAATTCATATCTTTTGCAGCTGCCTGTAATACAATACATTGCTTTATATAAGGTGACTCCCAATTTGATTCCACATTAATTGCCTTCCCTGTTCACACCACAAAGCAGAGATGAAATCTGCGTTATATTATTACAATTTCATCAGAAGGATCTGTCTAGACCACACAGTGAAATGTTTCTCAAGGTTAAAACTGGAAAGATTTTTTTTTTTTTTTGTATTGTGGGATTTAATATTTTTACTTCTATAAACTGAAAACCTGTTGCTTTTGAAATTAGATTATTCTTTTATAACAGCAAAATACAGGCTTAAGACAAGTTCTTGTACAGACTTTAGATAACTACATAACCTAAACCCTCACAAATCTCTTTGCTTTCTAAGGTTATACTATTTACTTTAAAATAAAATGAAACATCAAATTGGTGTTTGTGTACAATCAAAAATTTCATTATAATGGCTTGCTTTTTCTTTTTAACTTCTTTTTGAAGCCAGATTTTCTCTGAAGTGCTTCATCTGCAGGGAAATAAGAAGAAAGGTTTCAAGGACTCTTTAATAATTCAGAATAGAATTGCAGAACATGAAAACTTTTTATCCTGGCCACCACTGTCACATACTTTCAAAACTATGTTTGATGACAAAGAAATTAATAAGTGGTTGCTCCTTTGGGTGGACAACCTAAATCACACAGTATTTGGTTTATTATTGATGCTAAGAAATATTTTCTATCAACATTTTTTACATAACAAAATTAGCTTTCAATTAAATGAAAAGAGTGCATATTTTTTTCAAATACTCTTGACCAACACCCAAGTTTGGCAAGAGTGCTGACTCCTTAGCCAACACATACACAAACTTTTGAAGTTTATGGAGAAAAACGTCCACGTTTCAGTTTCCTGAAGTAGAAAAGTCATCAGTGTTTGGGTTTTTAGGTCTGACAAAAAATGTAGATTTCCCATTAAAAATGTGGAGGAAAGGGAGAAATATGCTTCTGAGAAACTTCTCCATCTTTACTTCCCAATTAACTCTAGTACTTTGCAAGAGGTTGAATTTATAAAGGTCTGCATGTAATGAAATTGTATCTTGTAGACTCTGCCATTTGAACTTCAATTTCTCTGTTGTTTTAACTGAAATCCTGACATGCACATTTTTATTACCAACTCACATTATTAATGTTAATAAACATTTAAATTTTATTGACCTGCCTAAATTAAATTCCTATACCATTATTAACAATTATGAAAAATGTACATTATTCTGCAGATATACATATACATGAGTTCTGTATTAAAAGAATAAATCATCACTCGGGCAATGTCTTTCCTTTAGTATTGTCAGACTTATAGCAATTTCAGAAGGGCAAGTCTACTTCAAGAATGAGGACTTGCACAGGTCTGAGCTCACATGCCAACATAGATGCTAAATAAATGAATCAATATTTGCTTTCACACTAAGAAATATGGTTCAGAAAGCTACTTAGTAGCCATTGCTTGTAAAACATGCAATATAATAAAAAATACTGGTTAATCAAGTTGCCTCCATATTTCTTCTGACAGAATGTGTGCAATTACATGGATAACACAGAGGAATTATATCTTTACTCCTGAGAGTGCCTATGTGAGGTTAGGGTGTAAAATAGTATTAGCTCACTTTTCTGTGGCTTTGCTCCTTTCTCATATACTTTTTAGAAGTAGTTGTGTATTAAGCAGAAAAAATCAAAACAGTTATATAAATGGCTGTTCTTGCTGTCAACACCTTCAAATATGAAAACATCCCAAAAATTTCACCAAGAAGGCACAAAAGACACTGAGGAAAAATTAATAGTTAGAAAATGAATTGTCTACAATTTATCAGACTAAAAATTCTACCTGTAACCACTCATTTCTTGCTAGGTCAAGGTAGTAAAATCCACATAACAAAATGCATATATTCAATATATTACATAAGAACTCTAAATGAAACTCCTTTGTTTATGTTTTTATATATTACATACCCACACATATAGCTAGATGGACAGAAAGATAAACAGAAACACAATCCAGAGATACTCAGTGAGGGAGTAATCTACCATCACAGCAAGAGAGCGCTCGAGGGAAAAAGGCAATAAAAATATTAAAGAAAAAATATAATCTGGATAACATGAAAACTTGAGTTTGAAGTTTAGTAAGGAGTTCCAGCAGAGATGGGAAACTAACTATAATACATTCCTGCAGGACAGTATTGCCTGTCCCTTTTGCTGGTTACTCTGGATTTCATCTGCACTGGAAATTTGGAAAAAATCAGGTTTTGCTCAAGGGCAGATTCCTGAGGGACAAAGTGATACGGGAAGTACTGTTAATTTTCTTCTTTGAACAGCATCCCATTGTGCCAGAAATGCAATATTACAGTTCTGTATAAAAAAGGAAAAAATGCTCTTTTGTTTTTCAAAGGGACTTTTCTTTTTTGCTGCTCACTGGTGATGTAGCATTTATTAAAGAGGACATAAATATCCGCTCTCTTCTGAGGAAAACATAGCTGTTTTGTTTGTGTTATTTATTAAATTAATTTCTTAATTCAGAGTCAGACTCCTAAACACTTCAAGCTGCAAGTAATCCACCGTGAAGGAGTTCCAGCAGTTTTCCAACTTCACTGATTTCAAGTGGGTAAAGCACTGTGCTATGAGAACACTTGGAACAGCTGTCTAAAAGCTGTCTTCAAATCACTGTACTTGACCATGACCCACACAGGGTACAGGTGACAGCCCAGTCTTCACAGTGGTTGCAAGCTTGTGTCAGGACTACACAACAGGTCACCCTTACCAGCCTAATTTCTGGCTAGGCAAGTAATTCCCCAGTATCAAACCACCTATGCTCAATGTGCTACAACAAAATCAACAGCAAGGAAAAAGGCAAGAAAAAAATAGTTTTTTCTATAAACAAACTTTATAGAAGTTGGTTTAGTATGAATGTGGGTTGAAAAGGTGGTTAACCATACGATTAAGAGAGCAATGTATTAATGTGTTTGTGGATAGAGGATAGATGCCATCACAGCTCTAGCATCGGATATCTTGGCAAGTTTATGAAAGGAGATTATGTAACATCTGGATTTGATAAGACAAATTTACACATAGGAATAATACCACGCATGGATTACAAAAGTGAGAGACATGAATGCTTTTGCTAAGGGTGCAAGAGCACATTATAATAAATGCTTTGTGGACTGGCTTTTTTACAGTGAACTCCTTGAATCCAAGCAGATGAAACAACTTACACAGCATCTATCCATGACTTTTTTGTAGCGTCAACAAAAAGAAATAAAAACACAAAGATGTTGGTTCTGCTGAGTCAATCAATTCTAGCGGATTCTTAGACCCCTTTCCCTCTGAGGCCTAGATACAGCACATCCAGGAAAACATCTGTGGGAACTATCTGTGGGAATACCTTGGGATCCCTCCAAAGTCAGCCTAAAAGACAGTTATTTATGAGTAATAATCTATTGGAAGCTTAGTGGAGAGGGAACACAGGAGTGTCACAGCTGGAATCTAGCCCTGGTAAGGGTTCAGCTAACAGAACCAAAAAGTATCATCTGTACCAGTCATAGCAAACAGGTCTATAATAGTCCCTTTGTCTGTTTTTGACTGTGTTTGCCTTAGTCTTGCCCCTTCTCAGCCAGCTCCCATTGTTTGAAACAAGCTGATGTAAGTAAATACTGTTTCTTCAGCCACATACAAACAGCTTTGTGTACAAGAGAAAACCATGGCAATTAGACTTCATGCAAAGCAACTCCATCTCAATTGCCACATTCAAGTTAACGCCAGAGTCTCACATTGCTTCTACTAAGATCAACAGAGTTTGCCTAGTCTTAAGTTTAAGCTGCTTGGGCCTTCAGCTAGGAGAAATTTACCTCAAAACAGAGATGTTCTTTTTTACTTTTGAAAAAGACTGAATGTTTGTACCATTCCCCATATCTCATATGAAAGTTAAAATTAGACCTAGAGCATTAACATGCTTTGTAGTTAACCTCTTCTTGCAAGAAGGGCACTAGCTCTGGGCTTACAAGAGGAAGATTCATGTTCAAACTTGACATTTTACACCCCCAGCCTCTGTAATCTCAGCTTCACCTACCTGCTTTTCCTACTTAGTTACCTAGTCATAACGGAAGATACTTACATATATCACTTCATATAGATCTGCCAAGCCCATTCATATAGAGCACTGAAGTTTGTATTACTCTTGATTCATCCTGAGATGTACCCCCTCCCATCATTAAAAAAAACCAAACACCTTAGCAAGGAGCCAAAAAAACCCTTGACAGAAAAAGTAAAAAACAAAAATAACTTCAAATTTAATTGAGCTGCACTACTTAACTAACAGTCACTTGCCTTTTAGAACTTTATATATACATGGGAACATCCCTGCCAGAACATATCAAGCTGGCTTCTTTGATTACCATTTCCAGCAGCTGTGCAAGGCATCGCCTCTGAATCGCCTGGTGTTGACTCATAGTGATCCATCATGTCAAACAAACTTAACAGTAAACAAAGAAAAGATTTACTTAGGAAAAGAAATCTTCAGGTACAACATCAGAGGCAAAAAGATTACAGGTAAAACAAATATGAAATGTAGGTCTTGCTTAAATGTAACAACCAGATGCCTCTTCAATATTTTTAAGCTAGCCTCCCTGAGACACTTCAGGAAACCCCACCTGCTTAAAGACCTCCATCAATTCTGAAGACAAAACTTGTTAGGAGCTGCAAGGTTGTGGGACTGATGATGGAATTCTCTTCTGAGTTCTCCATAATCTTTTTCATCCTTAACCTGGTTTTGTGTCTAATGCATGCATGCTTGAAGAATTACATCTTTATCTCTTGGTTATCTTCTAGATTTTAGGTTTTGGATATAAATTCAGATTCCTTTGATGACTCAGTTCCGGTGAAGTATGGTTATATTTTAACCAGCTGTAGAGTATATGTAACTGCAGGTATTTTTTAACTTTTCCTGAGAGAAGGTCATTGTTTTTTGTTTGAACTGCTGGCTGGCTACTTCCTGCCAAGCATGAGTAGTTTAATTACACCTCTAAGCCCGGTTAGAACTACTATTAACATATATTAAATATTTTATGTAAATCATTTCAATACACAAGCATTTAGCCAAAGTTATGCTATCTGTTTTTGACTTTCTTCTGTAAAAGCTTTACTACATAGACTTTTAATATTATTAACAGGCATGGCAACCAAACACTTCCACTTTGCGCAGGCTACCTCACTGAACTGACAAATCCAGGATTCTCTTTCTGTTTAACCTCATGATGTTCAACAAGGCCAAGTGCATGGTCCTGCACCTGGGTTGAGGCAATCCCCAATATTATTAGAGTCTGGGGAATTAACTGATTGAGAGCAGCCCTGCAGAGAAGGACTTGGGGATATTGGTGGACAAAAAATAGGCATGAGCTGACAATGTGTGCTTGCAGCTCAGAAAGCCAATTGCATCCTAGGCTGAATAAAAAGGTGTGGTCAGGAGACCGAGAGAGGTGATTCTGCCCCTCTACCCTACTCTTGTGAGACCTCAGCTGGAGTACTCCATGCAGTTCTAAGGTCCCCAGTACAAGAAAGACATGGACCCGTTAGAATGGGTCCAGAGGAGGGCTGCAAAAATGGTCAGATGGCTGGAACACCTCTTCTGTGAAGAAAGGCTGAGAGTGTTGAGGCTGTTCAGCCTGGAGCAGGCAGTGCTCTGGGCAGACCTTATTGTGGTCTCTCACTGTATAAAGGGGGCTTGTAAGAAAGATAAAGACTTTTTGCCAAGGCCTGTAGTGACAGGACAAGAGGCAATGGTTTTAAACTGAAAGAGGGTATTTTTAGATTCTATTTAGATTTTGATTCTAAATAGAAATTTAGAATTTAGTAATATTTAGATTAATCTAATTTTAGATTAGATTAGATTAGATAAAAAGAAGAAATTCTTTATGATGAGAGTGGTGAGACATTGGAAAATGTTGCCCAGACAAGCTGTGGATGCCCCCAGCCCTGGAAGTGTCCAAGATCAGGTTGGATTGGACTTTGATCAATCATTTCCCTGCCCATGGCAGGGCACTTGGACTGGATGGTCTTTAAGGGTCCCTTCCAACCCAAATCATTCTGTGATTCAATTTGACACATATGATTCTCCACAGTTGTTTCAAAGATACGGAAAGTTTGTTCCCAAAAAAGGCATGAGCAGGCCCAAAGTCTGGAGGAGTCTTTGGGAGGTTTTCACCACCCCATAAGGGACTGGTAGCAGCCCTGCTATCAGTAGAGCTGACAGAGTCAGGTACAAATAGAATTGTAGAATTTTCTACAAATTTCTACTGGATGTACTTTGCCAGAATCACTAAATCACAATCACCACAACTTACTAGTGACAATAAGAGTATCTCTTTTTCACTCTTCTGTTTCTGTCCCACAGGCTTATGGCTTCTAATGAAATAGGCTGTTTATCAGCAGCTAGACACTCAGAGGCTCTTGGCCTGGGCTGTAAAGGTTATGCAGAAGTATTCCAGCCACAGTAGTGTTGGCATTTGCTACTGCTTATTTCTCCTTTGAGGGAGTTGTGGGAAGGATTCAGGTACTTCATAATCTTCAGGACAGCCAGACACGGACTCGCTTAAAAGGAAATATGCTGGTTAAGTCACTTCCATTAACAGAATGAAAATGTCCTCTTTTTCCCTGCATGGTCAAAAACAGAGCCAGTGTGAGACTCCAGATATGTATGGACAGACTTTGTTCTGTAGAGATCCCAGAACACAGGAATAAGCAACATATCTACAATCTTTTTCATTCTGAGAGACAAGATCCAGCACTGTGCAATAGGTATAGACGTTGCCAGTACCGTATCTGTGTTTTGTGGCTTGCCTGTTGGCAATACCCTAGCTTCCATGTGGTCCTTTAAGCTATGATTCTAGTGAATCAGGCTGCAAGGAAATAAGATTCCAGTTTATTCACCGTAGTCTGTCCACCTCCTGGGACACTGAGAGGGCACTTGGGACTCAAGGCACTTCTAGACCTTCTGATAAGGGGAGCCATGGGAAACTCCATCATTCTTTGTGGTACAGATCCATATTTTTCCATCATATCCACTTACATTATTTGCAAAGTAGCCCTGTGGCAGAGGACAACAACTTCAGAGTGAAGACCAGGTTCCGGCAAAACTTTGCCCTCTTCTCTCCTTATGGGTGCTTCAGGGGCTTGGCCGTGCAGAAGAAAGGGTGAAGAAAGGATGGAGACCAGGCAGCCTTATCAGAGAGAAAGTGTCATAGTGATAAAAAAGACAGTGATAAAAAACCCAGTCCAGAGACTGGGTTTCTTTACAGTATGAGAGTCTAGTCCCAAGAAAAAAAGACTCCAGCTTGGGCCTTTGGTTCCATTTTTCTTTTCTTTGTCATTGACTTCTCGGTTGATGACTGGGGTAGAAAAAAGACAGAATCAGCACTGACTACCAATACAACAGTCTGAAAGAGAGCTCTCGACAGATCACCAACAGATGTATGCGGCTTATGGATGTTAATCCCGTGTTCATTGCAACTGCAAAGAAGCACTGATGCAGTAGGCTTAATTCAGAGACAGACTACAGTCTGTAATGTGAGTTTTCAGGAAATAGGTATGAAATATTCAATAACACTCCACCTGCTCTCAGGCCCAGACTGTCTCTGGCAGAAGTACATGCAGGTCAGGAGCCTCTGAGAGGTCTCATTTGGTGCATACTTAGCTGCCTGCTTCTCTTTAAGAATCTGATTCTGAATGCCATTTAAACTTGATCCCCATGACCAGGCGCTGAAGAAAACAAGATACTTGCTATACCTGAAAAGAAATAATTTTGGACCTATAAAAGCAGGAATTTATTCCTTAATACTGTCTGCTTGACAATCTAACTACCAGCATCTCATCTTAAAGACTTTGTTTTCATTTGTTGATTTACTTTACAAGTCTTAAATATTTTTATTCCAATTCCCTGTCATGCTTCAACAATCTTCTTATGAGGAACAAGGAACACGCCAGATATTTGGAGATAAGGATTTTTTTGTTATTACTATAAACATTTCATTAATTAAATAGACTAAATTAATACAAAGCAACCTTCAGTAATAGCAGGGTTAGAACTATCATACAAAAAAGGCCTTTTCTAGTTTCTACCCCTTTTTTCTGGTGGTTTGCTCACCTGTCCAATGCTCTTCTGGATCCTAAGCTGGAATTGTCTCCTCTTGTAACAGAAATGGAGGGGACAATATAATGAAGATGTGTCTGCATTTGGAGCTCTTTGCTTATGAGGAATAAGATGTGGTGTTTGGCTTTTTGCTGTTACTTTATGTTTTTAAAGACAGTTTGATGCTTTCTTAATGATTTACAAATAAAGTTTGAAAGATGCACAATAGCCTTCCCCAGCCTTATTTGACAAAAAGGGCTACTGTGTGTTACAGAGGAGCTGTCAATGTTTTTCTGACCTTTATCTTATTGCTTAAAACATGCTAGGCAACAGTGGCCTGGCAGCTGGACAGTTAAAATTAGATAAAACCAGGTCAGGCCAAGGCAAGCCTGGGTAAGTCCTGAGACCCTGTACTGTCAGGCTGGACATTTGTGGCCTTTTATTAGTACAGACAATATTTACTGTGTTGCATCTACACTACCATCCCTTTTTAGACTTGCTTGCTCATTTTCTACAAATACCTTGTCTATGTTTTTTCCTAATGTTTAGTCCTGCATGTTATTATTAAGAGAAGCCCTCTTCTACATGTCAGTCATTTGTCTAGCAGCAACCATTAAATGCCCTTTGCAACAAAAAAATCAATGATTTCTTCGCTCTTTCACAATGACTCTCATAAGGGCAGTTTATAAAATACCTCCTTTCTTGTTAGAGTTAAAGGCATTTTAGATTGTGTCTCTTCCTTTCCAAAGGCCCCATT
The DNA here is from genome assembly GCA_035590275.1 of Ibycter americanus. Lineage (NCBI taxonomy): Eukaryota > Metazoa > Chordata > Aves > Falconiformes > Falconidae > Ibycter > Ibycter americanus. Next base: position 41,292,952 of record JAVJGI010000060.1, on the reverse strand, counting down.
GTTTCTCAGAGAGAAAACAGGTGTCTAGAATATGAGTATGGCTGACTTGGCTAGCCCTTGTCTGGAAGATGTGGATAGTAAAGGTGATCAGTGATGCATCTAGGTTACGTTGTGCGAGCTGTCAAGCATGTGTAGTGCCCCCGAGGGTGACAACAGGGAATCTGCAGCTTCATAAGGTTCTCTTCCCTTATTTTTCTTATCCACAAAGACAGACAATGCATCCTTCACCAGACTAGATTAAATGAAACCTTACTTTGCTGTTCTTGAACATTTTTCTCCCAGTAGAGTATAACCTCTGTTTTACTTGGTTTCAATCCTTTTAGAACAAAGATAAAACATACACATCCTTTTTCAGTGAGCTGTGTACTGAAATAATAAAAGAAGGAAGAAAATTATACAATCAGCTCAGGACAAGATGCTTATCAAAGTAACTCAGAGTAAAAACATGTAGTTGTAAAAGCAATTAAATTATATTCAGCCAAATCACTGTCTGAATATACAGTCTCCTTGATAGTGAAAAATATAAGTAATCCTTTGCAATATTAGGGTAAATACATTTAAAAAGTTAGTTCTTGAAAAATGTCTTATTCAAGAGCAGTGTCACCAAGTTGGTGGCTACAAACATCATTAATTGATACTTACCTGATGAAAGATAAAAGTTAGTTATTGTCATAGTCTGAAAACACTTCGGAAAAACTGTCTGTATTACGTATTTGGTAATGTATTTATAGCCAAATACATGGGGTTTCTTTCCCCACTTCGACGAACCAAAAAGTCTTGTTATAACTCAGGTAGTATTACTTTTCATTGATCTAGATTGTATTTTTCACATCTTAAGGAGGACTGTACTTATATGAATCTACATATTCCCTTTGCTATACTCAAAATCTTGTATGGGCAAAAGACAAACCACCTTATGGAGGCAAGAACTTATTGCTTGCCAAATAATATAGTAACAGTGGAATCCAAACTGAAGCAACAACAATTATTACTATAGTCCAGTTGAAATGGGATACACTTACAGTTGGTAATACAGTTAAGGTTGAGGTCTATAAATATCTGAGTATCTACTCTAGAGGTTTTAGTGACTTGTCCACATCTTTTTGCTTTAGGATGAGAATAATGTTGATAACACACTGATGTTTTAGTTATTGCTAAGCAGTGTTTACACTAAGTCAAGGACTTTTCAGCTTCTCACCCCACCCCACCAGCGAGTAGGCTGGGGGGCACAAGAATCTGGGAGGAGGCACAGCCAGGACAGCTGACCCCAGCTGGCCAAAGGGATATTCCATACCATGTGACATCACTCTCAGTATATGAACTAGGGGGAAAGCTGGCTGGGGATGGCTGCTTGGGAACTGGCTGGGCATCAGTCAGCAGGTGGTGAGCAATTGCATTGTGCATCACTTCTTTTGTGTGTTCTAATTATTTTATTGTTATTGTTGTTGTTATTATTTCCCCTTCCTTTTCTGTCCTGTTAAAATATCTTTCTCTCAACCCATGAATTTTACTCTTGTTTTTTCCAATTCTCTCTCCCATCTCACTGAGAGAGGGGAGTGAGTGAACGGCTGTGTGGTGTTTAGCTACCTGCTGGGTTAAACCACAAGAACTAGTTCAGGGAGAAATCGTATTTCCTTGGATACAACCTTTTTGAAAATAGATTATAACTGTGAGATGACCAAAAAACTATGTGCTTGCTACAGAGGAAAAGAGTTTTATCAAAAGGTGTAATTTCTTTTCTCATATGCTGAAAAGTTAAGCCAGTCCTTCTGACAAACAAATCATTAAAAAAAGCATGTGAGCCATAATGTAATACTTAGGTACAGATCAAATTTGGGATATGCCAGTCAGATATATCTGTCCAATCTCATTGACTGGTGCTGTGCAATAGCTGTCTGGGTATAAGAGCCTGAAAAGCTTCCTTTATTAGTCTCAGTATCTCTTTGGGTATTTTTTAGACTTGAATTTCAACAAATTTTTTGTTGATCTGTAGGCTTGTTGGCAGAAATTTAGTCAGTTAATGTACTAATGACTGAATGAAGACAAAGCACGCTGCTGTCTATTTATCACATTTGTACTAGGACCCTATAATTTTCTCAAAATTAATATCCAGGCAACCTTGTCTCGTTTGTAATGCATCTCGGTTGCAGGTATATCTCACAGTGTCCCTGAGAGATGATGTGAGAAAATTATTCTTGAAGTATTTTTTGCACTATTTTATGGGAATATTACACCAATTAATATTCCTGGTTCTGAACATCCAAATTTTTCAAAGACGCTGTTTTTAGCAATATAAGAGTCCATATTTGTTAGCTTGTTTTTTACTGTTGCTGCTGATCTAAGGAACAGACACAAGTCCTGGTTTCTTCACAATTGTTTCCAGCAATGTCTTAATGCAACATTTTCCAGAACAAAACTGGGTGGTTGTACAATGAGATGGAAATTATTAGCATTCTGTAGATACTAAGCAACTATTCTCTGTGAAAGAATGGACCAAGCAAAAAAGTAATATGGTCCTCAGCAGTGATTTTGCATGGGTGAAATTAAAGTCTTTATTAGTAGATTTTCTGTGGAGATTGTTGGTGGTATAAAGAATTAGACTAATATGACTGAGGAAGCACTAAAGGTACTCTGTGTAGGCACAGAGTACTGTTGCTTTGTTCTCTGTGTGCATAGAGAAGAGTCAATAGAGAGGAATTGATAAAGAAATGTGGCATCTGTATTTTAATAGGCAGGCTTATAATTAAAGCAACCTGTGGTGGAGGGAAGAGAGCATCCTGGATAAACATAAGTACAGATTTATATATAGATTTAACAACTGTGAACACAAAAGCTGGGATATCCTTTAAAAGTTATCATCCAGTTTGAAGGCAACTACTTTGTATGCAATTCTACAATTGAAGACTTGATTTGGGTCCAAAAACCAATGAGGCAAAATTTATGAAAGATAAACCAATAAAAGGTTATTAAACCCAAACTACTACATCTTGCTAAAAGAAATCACGAGCTACAAATCACCAGAGGCTAGGACATTATCAGGGAAGTGTCAGTATATCCTTTTCTTGTTCTTCTTTAGGTCTGACCTCTGCAGAATGGTGCTAGATATACGGTCTGAGACATTACAGATGTTTTTATAGTCTTATGATTACTGATATAGTATAAAAAAAAAAGAAAGTCATAGGAGACACAAGTAACCAGTATTCAGTTATGATCTGTGAATCTGGTGAGAGAGATTTCAGAAGACATTGCTACCTGTAAGTCATGTTAGCAAAGAAGAAATCTCTTCTACAAAGGAATAGAAACAGCGTATTTAATTGTTCCAGTGTTCAATTCCTGAAATTTTCCTGACACACTGTGGAAGTGAAGCTGGAGTAAAGCCTCATCCCCAAATTTTGGATGATATAAAGGGTTTAAAAATGCCGATGAACTTCAGATGTTACAAAAATATCTAGATTCAATTAGTAAGGTAAATCGGAGATTGAGAAGGTCTGGCAGAAGGGTTTAAGTGAAAATATCAAGCAGAATGTGACAGTAAGATATGTCACAGCATGTTCATCCAGGCAAAAGAGCAATTTTGGCTGCAGAACTGGATGATACTGGCAGGACAAATACAACTTTTTTTTTTTTTTTTTTTTTTCTTTTTTGCTGGAAGTATCTTTCATATAAACTTAAAAATGCAACACTTTTATTCAGAAACCGAACCATCTTTATTAGGAACTTTAACTTATGTAGTGCACCAAGAAGTGATGCAGATGCACGTGAAGAAAGATAAAAACAAACTAACTGCCTTTGGTTGATGGAAAGGGAATACACTAGAAATTCTTCCATTGCAACTGCTCCTTTTAGACCATTATAGGAGCGCAGGTGCAAAGGAAGAATTTCTAGTCTATTGAGAAGCTCACTATACTGCAGTTCTAAATCAGCAATCTGCTCCAATAGGTTGTCCTCAAAAACAAACACAACCCAGAAAATATGATGTATGACAGTTAAAACTGCATTATTAATCTTTTCTCTATTAATTTTTACTATAACTTCAGCTATTAGAATTTTCAAACCTTAATTGTAAAATAAACTCTTATCTCCATTTAAAAAAATTATTCTATTCTGTGCATTGCAAGATGTTGAATGAAACAGATGCTGTTTATAACAGTCTGGATATCTCTGGAGTGTGCCTTTCAAGGCAAATACAGTACTTGATGAGCCAGATCAACAACACAGAATCTTTAGTTCCCAAAACTAATGGAAGTCACATAGCCTTTTTTTTCTCTTTCCAAATGCTTTTTAAAATTATCTGTGATAAGAAAATTAGAGTTGTAATGAAGCAGGTTAGAAAGGAATTTAATTGCAGTCTGTATGGGTTGGAACTGTTACATTTAATGTTCCAATAAATATTATGTATTTCTTCATATATTACAATATACAGAGATGTAGCTTAGTGCTTTATGTAAGCTAAAGGCTCTAAATCAGTTTTTGTAAAGAAAGCGTTTAACTTAATGATAGACTGGACTTTCATGTTTGCTTATTTCAAATATTATGCCTGATCAGGAGTTTCTTAAAAACTACAAAGTAAATGCATAGAAAAATGCCCAACATTACCACTTGCAACTTACTATTTAGATAGGTTTTTCCCCTTTTGAACTTGTCTCCTTGCTTTGCTGCTTGAGCTGTGCAAAATAATTTTTTCCTGCTAAGCAGTTTTCTGTTCTTTTTAAGACCTAACTCTCCTATTTCCATGAAATTTTACAGAAAGTAAATATTTCTCATGAGTCATCAGAAGGCACAAGGATCACTTCTACACTAAATCTCTTACAATTGAATACCTTGATAACTTTCATTTGGGTGCAAAAAGTAAAATCACATTTCTTTCTTGCTTTCTAATAATGGAGGGAGAAAAGAAGGGAAACACATGGATATCGTAACTGATTATCCTAAACTTTGCTTATATCTTATAATCATATCCTGCCTCTTGGAGTGACTTTTCATCATGCGAAAGGAAAGGTCAATCTCTTATAGGCAAAGGGTGCTGGAAAGATTTGTTTGACAGTTTAGGACTTTAGTGTCATTACACAGAACATTTCAGTGCTTAACTCTGAGAGATTTAGATCCCAGACAATGTGTAAGAAGGTTAAACCTAAGAATTCAATAGAAAAGTGCATGCCACACAAGTAGGCAGTCCCAAGCCAAGCGCTGGTAACTACAGAGAGTGTTTTAATTCTTACCTCTCAGTTGTCTGAAAGTGCTGTGTACTGCTAAAGCAAAAGATGTTCAGATGTACAATTGTCATTCCTCTTCTATAGTTATCTAATGAGAGTTCTTCTCTGAAAAGAGAAGCAGTGGTCAATCTCTTCTAAAATGGATGAAAAAAAATTTGCTAGATTTTTTACTCATTATAATGGTTAGATGATGAGCTGGAAAATGGTTCAAATTCTTCATTAATCAGGGTGGGATTGAGTGAAAAAAAGTACTCTTCTGTCATTAAAATGTTTTCTACTCATTAATCTGAAGATTAGTTTTGAATGGGTGCTCTTACTCATTCTGCATAAAATAAAACAATATAACGTAAAACAAAACAAAACACAGCTCTCTGTTCTAAAGATTAGGTCATGTAAGAAAGAGGAAGACCTGAATTCCTATTCTTGCTGTAAAGATCAAATTTGTAGAGTATGTCAAATAGCCAGTTAATTCAGTGGGAGTGTCATAATCATTCTTTCAATGTTTTGCTCACACTTTCTGTATCAGAAAACCATTAAGTTTTTTCCAATTCAAGTGGAACAGGTTTAAGAAAAGGATTTAAGACCATCTTCTTTAAAAAAGAGGACTCTGTACTGTCATGGTTAAGGCACTCAAAGACAGTGAAAGCTAGACTTCCAAATCCTCTTTCGCTCTTGTATTTTCCTTTAATAGTCAGACCAACAGTCTGACCTATAGTTTGAATAGTCAGTATTTGAACATGGTATATAATTTGCTTGCTTCTCCTTAGTCGTGTTTAGAAGAAAAGACATAGTCACCACCACATTTCATTTTTTTCTATCCCATATTTAAATTCTGAAAACCTCACATATTAGGTAGTTAAGATGAAAAAATACTTAACAGAATTTTGAGTGAAATAAACAACCATCTGTTTGGCTTTGTCAAGACAGCGGCATCTCAGCATTCACTGAAGCTGAAGTTTTTAGTGCCTTACAAAAAAAGAAGTGCTTAAAAAAAATGTATCTACTGGAAAAATCATATGCATAGTACCTGTGCATCTGTTTTGAAGATTACAGTCCTGCTAGACATGGGCCTTAAGTGGGATTTATCTACAAACTTTGTGGACCAGGAATGGCATCCATCACTAGTCCTTGTTTCATTCTGTCTTACAAAAGCTGCCCTTCAGCTTTGCACAGTTAATTGGACAAGGACTAGTATTGCACCCTAGAGATAGGAGAGTTAAAGCTATACTAAAAGCCATGACACATTATACTTCATGTTTTTTAACAAATGGGGGAAGGGCTTTAAAAGTTTTCATAATGAGGTTGAAGTATTTATCAAGCATTCCCAAAGAAAAGTTCCAGATTCACAACTACTGCTATGATTCTAAGAAGAAGTAAAAATCTCCTAAAACTTTAAATCATTACAGCAGAAATTTTGCAAGATATTAAAAAATTAAAAACAATTGGCAAGGAGGAAAGAAGCACTAAGTATTGATTGGAAATACAAGCTATTTCATATTTTCTTCTGTGGAGACCACTGAGGAGTCGTTGTAAATATCTACATTTATTTCAGTCTTCACTGAATTTGCTATATCATATAGCCAACAAAAAATAGAAAATTGACTTTGAAGACATGATAGTAATAATTTCTCTGGTTGTCTGTCACTTTATTTCAATGAGAAACAAAAATCTCACATACTTGAAAAACTATATGATGTTTCAAAAAATACAGTTTTAAAGTTATCACGTGTATAAAACCAGTGGCATTGTTCAAAAATGAAAATTCAAGAAATGATTTAAGTGTTTGCTAATGATTAAAAAGGAAGATAAATCAAAATGATGAATGTCTACTGTACAATAATATGAGTTTACTTGGTGGTGAGTATCCCAATGCTATTTCTGCAAGATCTAATAAACCCCAAATACTTTTAGAGTAGGAAATTTTTTTGAACTAAGTTTATTTACTCATTCACAAAGTTTTCATGAAAGCTAAACAGCTAATGAGTGGGGACTATTGATTTCTTGATACAGACAAATATGTTGAGAAAATACAAAATCCAGAGCCTTATACTCAAAGGAAAATACATAACCAGTGCAGCCCAGCAGCTTAGTCCTAAGTGAACAGTATTTCTCTGCATACAGTTAGGTAAATCCAATTACTCGATGGCCACATGTGTCAACCTGTTTGCCAGTTACAGTGTAGGCAGAAGCAGAGATATCTGAGAAACAGTACAGAATGATCAGTAAATATTAGTACCTCAAGAAGTAGTAGAGTTCCTGCAATTTCAGTGGTGGCACCTCACATCTAGAAATAAGTTGTCCTTAAGCAGAGTAATTTTCCACAAAATAAGGTATGTCATTCAAACTTAAATACCAGAAGCTTTGTGAACCTGATTATGACCATTTTGGAAATACACAGGGAAGACACTATTAGTTTAAGCCGTTCTAGGTTGATTTTTTTTTATGACAGAGATTTTATACATCCTTGTTTTTGTGGGTAAACAACATCCATCATACTGTAGCAAGGGAGTTACTCTATTGACCAGATACTTCTTAATCCCTTTATTTAATTGTCCTGAGAGCTGTATACATCATCTGTGACAAATGCACCTTCATGACTAGCAGAAGTAGAACATTTAATGAAAGCTAAGTTGCTTTGCTGTGGTGTGCTTATGTGCAATTTTCAGTAAAGATAGTACAAATGTGACATTGCTTGTGACATTTTAGAGCTTTTAAGGAAATAGGGCTTGGAATTACAGAAGCAGTGGGAAATATTTAAATTGTTTCTGATCCTATATGCCAAATGAGAGAGAATGAATTCAAATTTTTTTTCCACTGGACATTTCAAATATTTCAGGACGCATTCTTATGCTATATTGGGACAAGAGACATTTTTGTACACACAGAAAAATTAACATTTTGAAAGGTCAATATATTCCATTTCTGTTTAATGAAATTATCTAAAAAAACATAGACATATGCTAATGGATATTTAATATTATGGGCTCACAGCATTTAAATTTTGGAGTTTTATTCCCTGTTTTCTGTGAACTAGGTTATCTTCCCAGACTGTATCTTCTATACTACATTGTGCAGACTGATCTCAATCGAGAGACTTAACCCATCAGAGAGATAAAAAGTCAAAACCCAGACACTGTAATGTATCAAGAAAATATAAAATACTATGATTAAACATTTTTTGTTCATTCAGTGAAAAGTCAGACCAATACAGGCAGGAAAGGACTAAATCAACACCAACAAAAAATTATTTTAGCTTTTCTGACATAAAAGATTTTTTTTTTTTTTTACAAAACCAAGATGTTTGCACATTAAAAATGTTCTATTGAGATTTTCATTCAGAAGAATGGTTCAATGGGTTTCCAACCAGTTCCAAGCGCAGCAGTGACTTCCCTTGCACCTGGGAAGTCTCAGCTTCTGGAGGCAGCTCGTGTCTGGGAGCAGCGCAGCCGCTGCCCCACGCAGCCCACCACCTCGGCTCGGGTGAAAAGTATTTGTCCCGTACCTGAGCTGGCTCACTTAGGGCTGTTTGCTATCTGTGCGTAGTGTTTCACTATGCTGTGCAGGCATACCATTGCCTAGTAAATCTTTGTAATAATCTGATTAATTAATTAATCTGATGTAATTAATCCACCTTTGCCTGGCAGAAAAGGACCTGGGGGTGCTGGCTGACAGCTGGCTGAACATGCTCCAGCAGTATGCCCAGGTGGCCAGGAAGGCCAACAGCATCCTGGCTTCTATCAGAAACAGTGTGACCAGCACGACTAGTGAAGTGATTGGCTCCCTGTACTGGGCACTGGTGAGGCCGCACCATGAATACTGTGCTCCATTTTGAGCTCCTCACTACAAGAGGGATGTAGAGGTGCTGGAGTGTGTCCAGAGAAGGGCAGTGAAGCTGGTGAAGGGTCTGGAGCACAAGTCTTATAAGGAGTGGCTGAGGGAACTGGGGTTGTTTAGTCTGGAGAAAAGAAGGCTTATTGCTCTGTACAGCTACTGAAAAGGAGGTTGTAGACAGGTGGGCGTCAGTCTCTTCTCTGAGATAACAAGCAATAGGACAAGAGGAAATGGCTTCAAGTTGTGCCAGGGGAGGTTTAGATTGAATATTAGGAAAAATTTCTTCACTGAAAGGATGGTCAAGCATAGGAACAGGCTGCCCCTGCAGGTCGTAGAACCACCATCCCTGGAGGTGTTTAAGAAATGCATAGATGTGGTGCTTAGGGACATGGTTTAGTGGTGGACTTGGCAGACCTGAGTTAATGGTTGGACCTGATGATCTTCAACGTCTATTCTAACCTAAATGATTCTATGATTCTATGATCCCTTTTCTTTGGGACCAACCTGAAAGCATACTATGTTCCAAGATCCTTTTGATTAGTTTTCCATATGAGAGCTTACGGTAAAATTACACTTCCAAAATTCAAGCCTTAAAAATATTTCTCTTTTTGGAACTTTTGCTTCACTGTTGTGCAAAGGTATTCATGGTCAAAGCACAAGAATCCTCGTATAGCTTTTTGAATTGTAAGACATCTACTAGTAGAAGACAACCGAGCCAAAAATGTATTCAAACTTGTAAATCCAACCCCTGATGTCATATGCCCAGTTCCTGAACCAAAACCAGAAAACCAATACAAAGACTCCCATTGAATTTGATGAGCTTGGAGGCCAAATTGTAACTGGAGTGTGTGTTCTGAGTCACATTAAAGGGAGACATGCTTTTACCACATCTTGCCCAATAAAAATGCTTGCCAGGATGATTTCTTTAATCTTAGAAACTAGAGGCATTCATACGCATTCTGGCATTCTAAGGCAGAATTTTAGACAGCTAGCTTCCATCTAAGTAGAAGATGGGTTATAGAACACCACTCCAATACTTGAAATAAGTGTATTTGCCTCATTCTATACCCAGTTGGCTAAGTCTTTATCAGTTTCTCAATATTCAGTGACAAACACAGTATTAAGGAGAAGATACTACTGATAATTCTAGTCTCTGAATTTTCAGAACATTTTATTGAAAAGTTGGCAAATCTATCAATCTTGGGATCAAAAGAGTATAATTAAAACTGAAGAGTATTTAATAGAAATCATAGAAGGGATTTCTCTGAGACACTAAATTAAAAAAAAAAAAAAAAAAGGAAAATTTTTTCACGGTTATCCTTTTTACCATCAGTATAGGTCATATCACTGGAATTTGTATATTTTATATAACTGACTTGAAACAATTGTGTATTTTTAATATTCCTGCTTATAAACAGATTAATGACTATAAAGAACCACATTACTTTTTAGTAATACAGTAGAACAGCTCAAGCACTATATATGACTTTTAGAACTCAATTCATAGTTTAAATATACTGGGAAATGATTCCCACTGTGTGTCCTAATTGTGGCACAGAAAATCCTTTCAAGTTTTAATGTGTGGTATCTGGATGAAAGAAGGCTAACTGATACTGGGTGGATTCTCGAGTTTTACAATTTAGTGTAAGTGCAAAAATCCCTCACATTCACGAGGAAATTCACTTTTACTGGGAAAGAAAAATCAAGACTGGTGTTCACTTGAGATACACTGAGACAGTCCTGTCTTAAAAAAACCCAGCTCCTCTCCCCTTGTAGGCTAGTAGGCATATCTGTTCTCTCTAGATAATTATATTGCTATAACATTTGTGCTAACGCATCAAATTCATATAATGGGCAAAAGGTCACCTAAGATAAAGCAACAGGAAAAACATGTATTTATTAAGCATTGGGCCAAGGAGTCCTATTGTCACAAAGGAGATGAACATAGTCACTTTTGTGACTAAATGGAAACATCCTTTTCAAATGACCATGTCACAATTTCTTGGGAACTTATGTCATTGCCAGTGCGGAATCATCTTGGGATTAGTAAAATGTTAGGCACTCCTTGCTTCCTTATCCTTTAGTCATGAGATATGTATATATGGTATCATATATGCATATCTGTATATATGCTTTAGATTTTCAGGGCTTGGGCCCCTTTAAATTCTTCAGTACTCCAGGAAGAAAAAACCTTATATACATACAAATAGTTTTATATGTAACTGTCCATATGTCCTGACAGCACATACAGCATCTCTGAGTCTCACCTTGTCTTTCTGCTAGGTGATAATATGTCTGAGGCTATGCAGGTCAGACAAAATCCTGGGGTGGAACCTACGTATAACATATCACACTTTTTTACAGAGACAAAACCAAGCCTGTCTTCACTCAGAAGAACATGCAGGACTTCTCTCCTTTTAGTAACATCAGCATAAGAGCCACGTTGTGAAACGTTATGTCTTTGCCTCCAGTCAGTGTATAGTTTGAGCCAAGAAGCTCCCTAGAGAATTGCACAACTACTTCAGAAATTTGTCTGTTTACAAAAATTCTGTAAGGCCAGCTAGTGTTGGCACATGTCTATCTCACCATCAAAACTTGCTTCTAGGCTTAAGCAAAAAAAGCCTTTAAGGCAGTGATTGCTGAAAATGCACTACAGCAATGTCATTCTTCAGAATGAGATCATGTAATTAGTTTTATTACTTTCCTGTTTAACAAGGAATCATATTTTTAATGGGACCTCTAAGGGACAGTCTAGTCTTGTCTCTCATACCTCTTACAATGGGGTCTACAAGGAAAGTACAAGGACTGACATTCTTTTGACCTGACTGTTGCAGTTCCTAGGAGAGGAATGGTGGCCCATGGCCAATGACTCGACTAGGTGTTCTGCAAAAACAGTGCAAATAGGTTGTCTAGTGCTATAGCGATTGTAATTGAAGTACATGTGTGCCTCTGTGTGTGTGTATGAAAGGTCTTGGAAGGGGACAAGAGACATTAAATATGTATAAAACACCAAGCAGAGTGACAGTAAGTAAGCATTGGTTGGCCTGGCCAATGACCAAGTATGGCGATCATAAACTTATACCAAGCTAATCTTTTTCAGATATCTTCTATTCCTAAAAAAGAAGGGTTTTAAAAAGTAATTTGAAGGGGAAATAGGGACAGTTTTATTAATGTGTACAGGAAATTACTCCTAAGAGTAACAAGCAGCTCATATATGTTTAAAAAAATCCACCAACAGTGATGGAAACAAAGTTTAATGGTCAGCTGAAGGAAGATATTGACTTGCTAAAACTGAAAAAAGACAGTAGCAAGAGTAAAAAGTTGTGTCTCCTTTTTATTATGGAGGCCAGCAGAATATACTGGAGGCCATAAAGAGGGTAAGGACAGTGACTGGATCCAGTGAGAAGAGTGATATGAGTAAGCAACAGGCTAGTAAAATGATCTTTTACCAAAGCAATTTGCCCTAATATTAGGAAGACAGCAGATTCTGAAATAGCAAAATGCTAGTGAAACACTGAAGCATGTTCTCATGATGTATGCTGTTCTTTTCAGAATGATGCATTACAGTGCAAGAGCAAGGAGGCTCACTCAAGATTTGTTCATGTAGTACGTCGGCTATGCCATCTGCTCACCTTCTGTACTCTGCTGTATCCCACAAAGCTCAATTTTCAATGAAGTTTAAGTGTCACTGTTGGAATGCACACAAGCACCAGAGTAGCACAATGACATATTTGGAATTATGTGCAAAACCTGCTCCAAAAGCCTAGCCTCTGTTCCAGTAAATGATACATTTAAGCAGGGACTTTTAAGAAGGGGTTGGAACCAGGTCTTTCTTCTTAATCTCTTCATTTTTTCACAAGCCTCATTTCAAAACACCTCCCTCACATATGAACACTGCCCAAACCCTCTGAGAGGATCTGAATCTAGGCCAGAAACCTGAGCCAATATTTCCGAGGTTGGAGGGAGATTCGCCCAATAACACAGGAGCTGCAGGCCCCTTTGTACATTCTCAGATCCTAAATTTTGTAAACAGAAAGGCAACAGATGGGATAGTTTGCAAGGACAGTTTGGCTGGAAGGTGATAAGCTAGAAAACAGCAGTATGGCAATAGAAAGATGTTAGGGGGGATGATAAGATGATGATTATGGACTTCCAGGGAATATAAATACTGTGTGAAAAGTTAAGGTAGTTGGCTGGGAGCATGATCAGTAACTAGAAAAGGACAGCAGCTGTCTAATCAGGGATGAGAGAAGATTGGCCTCGGAGCTGCTTGCACAATTAGTCATAATACTGTCCCGAATCATGTCAGAATCAGGAGGTGATGAAAGACAGCCTGAAAAATGCTGCCAGGCCACCAAAGCCTTTTGTCTATGCTCCAGTTTCTTTAGTCTCATGGATGAGTCCCATGTCTCATGGATGAGTCAGGGGGAGTAAGGAGACCCCAGGTAGTTCCCTTACTGAACTTAGGGCTGTAGCATGAAGTAGGAAATATTAAAGATGCCAAAAGGGTCACATGGAGACATCTGCTAGAAAGGGAAGCTACAAACAACTAATACAAAATGTAAAAGGATGAAATGTAAAAACCTTGTTTAAGTAATTTCAAACTAAAAAAATAAATATAATGAACTTTTATATTATTGCCTTCTGTGCACATGATGGTACTTCTGTATATTTTGACAAATTTATTTTAATTCTAGATTTGATAAAGATGCAGAAGCCTTTGTTCCTAGAGCTATTTTCTCATATTTACATTTTATAAGAAAGTGTTATAGAAATTTTTTACACTTCTAAAATACCTGTTTTCTAACACTTTCACTGAAACGTACTATCTTACTTGTTTTACATTACTGTTTAAGGTACTTTTATAGAGGAATGGAATAAATCCAGTCATTCAATTTTGTAGTAAGTTGAGATATTTTGCTTTCAGGGAGAGTATCATTACTAGAGTACCATCACTAGCATCATCACTAGAAGGAGTTAACCTGCAGCTGCTCATTTCCAGTTGAGAAATTTACAAAAGCATGCACATTTTAGCTGAACCTAAAAAGTATGTGACCCCAGTGCATTACTAAGCTTGAGACTTTACTTGGTAAGAACTTCCCCTTTTTGCATTGTCAAAGGCACCAGGAAATCATACCAATGTATTCTGTGAGTCTAAAGGTGACCAGTAGTGACAATCAGCCACAAAGATTAAGAAATATGCATTTGCATTATGTTTAACAGGCTAATAAAGTTTGTTTCTTTGGGTCAAACACAATTACAGCAAGTTTTATGGCAAAATACATCATTTGTTGTTAACTGATAGAATTTCCCAACTTTTTATCTGCAGTCAGATGTATTGTAATTTTTTTCCTTTCTGAGATTGCTTTTAATTCTTTTTCCTTTTTTTTCTCTCTCTTTTTTTTTCTTTCTGATTTTGCAGAAAGCAGGAAACGCAAACTGGTGCATACAGTCATAAAATTGCTATATTTATATATTAAATGATATTCCAATAGGTTGATACTTCGACAAAGACACCCAAAACAAAACAATGGGAATTTTTGATACCACTGTTACTACTTTATTCTTCTCTTTTCCCAGAAAAGGATTAATTTTTTCCTCTATTTCAAATAAGAATAAAGCACTGTAGACTAAATTTGAAAGACAACTCAGGAAACTTAAATCCTAACTATTTCTGAGCTTTTCTTACCATCTAGGTAGTAGGATCCTCTCAAGGGTGACTCAGAAGCAAAGTGATTCCTACCTAATGGCTACTGTTTTGCTGCTGTCTGAGAGCAACACATACCAGTGCATACTGTTGTAGACAAAAGTACTAGGTGTATACATGGACACCAGCAATAAAGTTTGCAGTTCTTTGTTAAGTATGATGAAGCCCATGGTTTTAGTGTGGATCTACAGTACAGATTTTCAAATCTGTATTCTTTAACTTTGTGTGCAAGAACTAGCTTTTAGAGCTGCAGTTGCCACTTTGGAGCCAATTAGTTTCTAAAATGCCCAGAACTTAGAGGAGGTTAACTGCAGCTTGACCAAACTTTTGACAGTCAGTTGAGAGTTACAGATAATATCTTTAGTTACTAGAAATACTGTATTAGCGATGACACACAACCTTTTTCTGCTTTACCTTTATTTATTGTTCCACATCTATCTTATCTCAGGAAGATGACAGATATGTATTTGAAGCATGAAACAGTTAACAGTTTTACTTTCTTCAAATTATCTTAAACAACTCCTTTTACTGGCATAAACAACTGAGAAGTCAAGTTTCAAGTCTAATCCTACTGTTCATGAGGTATATGTGGGGAAAAACTGAGCTTCATGTTCATCACCTCCCTTCTTAAAAATGAGGTCAGCACGATGCCTATTAAAAACACTTAATGATCATTAGTTATGTGACATTATGTAATTGCTTTTACAATATTAATAATATTATTTATTATTTCTTGTTTTCACCCTTATGTTTTCATCTATACCTGTTCTTTTCCATCACTTCTTTCAAATGTCTCAGCTGTAATGGATGTATTTATCTGATCAGAGAGACAAAGCTGTCCTAAATCCGTCCAATGATTAAATGAAAGACCCTGAAGAATGGTCTAGGCACCAAAGACCTCAGGAAAGGTGATTGGATACAATACATTTCTTAAAGCAGAATGTTGCAGTCCTGTTCTGAGATGCCAGATAACAAATGGAAAAAGAAGAGGCAAGTGATCAAATGGAGTTGCAGTGATTTCTGGCAAAAGCTTCCTGACTTCTTTTTTTTAGAAAAATCCGTGAAACTTCTGGAAGCTTGTTCAGTGATCAGTTTCTGTTAACTTCTGGTGGCTTGTCACTCCTGGGGTCAGCTCCTGGAGTCTTTTGCATCTTGTAAGATTGAAAAGCATGGTCTCTCATAGCATACATAGCCAAAATGGTGAGATAGGGACTGGATAAGGAGAGGGTAAAGCAGGTAAAAACTGGCTGAAATCCTGGGCTCAGATGGTTTTGAACAGTTTACAAAGTCCAGCTGGGGTCTGATTAACAGTGGCACCTCTCAGAGGTTAATATGGAGCAATATTGCTAAATGTGTGTGTTAACAACCTGAGTGGTGAGACATAACATATTCTCAGTATGTTCATGGACAGCAACAAACTGAGAAGGGCAGCCAATATCCTGGAGGGCACTGCTGCTATCAGAGGGACCTCAGCAAGTTGGTGAAATCGGCTGACAGACACTTAATGACATTCAGTGAGAGATGCATGAAGTCCTGCACCTGGGGTGGTGTTACTCCATGCAGCAGTGCAGGCTGGGACCTGGCTGGGGACACGGCAGATCTGCAGAAAGTACTGGGGGGTCCTGCCAGGCAACAAGTTGAACACAAGCCAGTAGTAGTGTGCTCTTGCAGCAAAAAGGCCAACAGCCTCCAAGACTCTATTAGGAAGCATGCAGACAGCAGGTTGAGGGACGTGATTCTTTCCTCTATTCATCACTTGTGAAGCTATATCTGGAGGACTGTGTCCAGTTTTGGCCTTTCCAGCACAAGAAAGGCATCCACAGACTGTACCAATTTCTTTTCCTTTTCCTTTTCCTTTTCCTTTTCCTTTTCCTTTTCCTTTTCCTTCCCTTCCCTTCCCCCTGCCCTTCCCTTCCCGTCCCTTCCCTGCCCTGCCCTTCCCTTCCCCA
>JAVJGI010000060.1:41252748-41276152 GCA_035590275.1 Ibycter americanus | reverse complement strand
CGTCCGTGCCCTGCTTACCTGTCCTGTCATTCCCTTCCCTGTCCTCCCTGTCCTCCCTGTTATGCTCTGTCCTTCCCTACCCTTCCCTTCCCTTCCCTTCCCAACCCTGCCCTTCCCTTCCCTTCCCTGTCCTGCCCTTCCCTTCCCTTCCCTTCCCTTCCCTTCCCTTCCCTTCCCTTCCCTTTTTAGTGTAGGCAGCATCTAACTATGTGGGATCCTGATCCAAGATCTGTGCTTTCTAGCTGTTCAGTAACATAAATAATGATGAATTCTTATGACTAGCTCTATCCAAAATAAACAATGTTTAACACACAGTAACTGCAACTTCTGTCAGCTTCTTGGATTGTCACAGCAGCTAAATGGTAAAACCAAAATGCACTAATAACAAACAAATGGTTATGAATTATTTAGGTTCTCCTATTTATGGCAGAAAAAAGATTTTAAAACAGATTTGTGTAATTAATGCCTTACCACAGGGCTTAGTTTCATTAACTCTGCTGAAAAGAATGCAGCAGCTCAGAGCACTTGTGGTCAGATTTCAAATTCCTTTATACATGCACCAAATCCTGAAGTCAGCACTGAAGCAATGGTATTTCAAGTGGAATATAATGTGAGTTGCATTTTGAACTTGTGGAGACGGTTCTCTAATTATATTCTCTGTAATTATTGCAATGAGCATGATTTTTTTTTTTTTAAAGAGAAATAAGTGTTTTATTAGAAGCAGCTGCAAAGTCAGCTGATAAACAACTCAAAAGTAAAGTGATTTTTTTATCATTACTAAAGGGTTAAAAATATATATACATGCCAGAAAGTGAAACCTTTAGAAAGGAATTTACTAATTTTGCAGGAAATCTTAGAACTGACCTGATCAGCTTGAAACCATTTGATAGAGCCAAGATATCTGATGGCAAGTGAATAACCCATCCCTCCAGGTAGTCAGAGAAGTTATAATTGGTTGTACCATGAGGATATTTCTCAGAGAAAGAATGCTTGTGGTTGCATCAAATTTTGTCTCATCAGCATTCATTGCCATAGAAAAAATATAGATTGTTTTTTGTGGTTTCTTGCAGAAGACTTGCAGAACGTAACCAAAGAATAGCCAATGCACAGCACTTAATTCTTCATACCTTTCCTTCTTAGATAAAGTAGATGGAATGAATAGGTGAAAAACATGCATTCTTATTTCTTTTCCTTTGAAGGAGATAAGAAGTCCTTCCCTTCATGGTGATTTTCAACACATTCTGTCTCACTTGCATTCTGAACAGGTCTCCAAAAGTACACAGAATGCTGAAGTGTTTTGCTGTCTGAACAAAATATGTGCCTTTGATACTGAGGCAGAAATTCTTCAGCTTTTTACTTCTATCCAGACTTTTCAGACGGATATCATCTTTTCAGAACTAATATGTAACATTGATAACATATAAATGTGGCTAGCTTTCCCCCTGCCCCCCCGCCCCCCCATACTGTTGGGTAAGTTTCCTATGAATTACACAGCACTATTATTCTTCAAGAAAAATTGTAAAAACTCGAGGCTGTCTGAAGTTTCAAATCACAGTATCCCTCATGGGCAGAGTTAATCATCTACTTCAAGAGTTTTATGAAACAGTGCTCATTCTTTCTGTACTAAGTTTGATGGTTAGGGGAAACAGTTCCCTGAGAATACACGAGAAGGATAATTTTAGAATAAACAGCATAATTTTTCAAGGATAGGATGCATTTGTTTATGATTTTGAGTTGCATTTTCTAGCTGTGGTAGCAAGATTTCCTAACTTCCTTTATAATTCCTGCATCCTCATACTTCACTTATTCTCCTGGAAAAGCATACCTGAAAATCTGTTTCCTATGAAACTCTTAACTCTGTGGCAAAATAGACCTAAAATGACATTTCAAATCCACCAGAATTTCCTTCCTCACAAAGGAAGCGGCTGTTGTGTCCAATGGGACCTGAATGGCTGCATCAGACAGACAACATATTTCTGTTGGGAAATATTCACAGTAATAACATATTTATCTTTCAGCACATTATCATTAGAAACCCCACTGTATCAAGGAACAGCTAGAACAAAATTCGTTCAGTAAGTTAAATAGTGGTAAAAATGATATGAAAAATGGAAGAACTTAACCATCAAGCCCTGGGTGACCCAACCAGACCAAAATGGGGCATTGTTCAGCTATATTCTGGAGGCAGGAAATGTTGACCGCTAGTAATGATTCAGACCAGTAGAAAGTTAAATATGCTTATGGGATGAAGATCCTGACTCTGATATGTATTGATGGGTACTGATGTGTATTCCCTTTTTTTGGCATTAAGAAGTTAGATGAGAAGGAAACAGGTTGAAATGCTGATTGCATCTGCAGGCTGTTTTGCTTTTTGCATTGCTTTAGTTTTACCGAAGCGGTGACTGAAAATTCCCTTGTATTCAGTTTGAGCAAAGCTAAAGACAGTATTAAATTCCTGTAAGTACCCTTTCATGAATTTCAGAGAGGGCTCTTTTCTAACACCCACGGAGACATTTGTGTGACTGTCTCCACCTAAAAGTTAAGGACCCAGATTGCACAATCACATTTTACAGCAGATTCTGACATGCCTTCTGTCCTAGAACATTTCAACAGAAAACCACTGGATCTGAGACTGTATATAAAGCAGACACCCATTTTATAATGAGAAATTGTCATAGAGCTAATTTAGTATGTATTTAGTAATCAAATTTAGTAATAGAAATATTACCACAGATAAATAACTATGAGACTTTTAGGAGTATTATTTTCTGTTAATTATCATTAAGGTTTAAAATAATGTATGAGTAACTTTCTATAACTCATAGGTAACTGAAATATTTTAAAATACTACAAACTCTTCCATATTATAACACACAGCTGTAGCAGTAGTGAGAATGTTAATACATGAGAAATGTTATTTACCCGTGAGCAGTTAGACATGCAAATTATGTGAAGACCACATCATACATTTTCCAGCCATTTAAATGTTTGTGATTAAAGCAGTTTATAATAAGTGCAGAATAAAGCTCAGTTCTTATATGGGTGGCATGATTAGAGCAGTGCAGCAAAACCATGATCTTTATAATGACTAATTTGCAGGAAAATGAGAACACTGAAGAAATACAAAATTCTGCAACAGTTGCTTTTCTTTATAAAGAGGTACTATGAAAAAACATTTGCATACAGTTAGAGCTCTGTAAATCAAAGTGCTGCATGACCTGAGACGATGGTGAGCATGGAGTGGAGGACTCTCCCATAAAAACGGTTCACATATGTTTTAATAAAAAATTAAATTACCTCGGATAAAAGCTATCAGGAAAGGAACAGGTTGTTAAAAGAAGGATGGAATTGTTATCTAGACGAAATGTTGATTTCCACAGAGATCACTAAGTGCCTGCCAAATTGCAACACTGATGTTTAGATACACATACTTTGTGTGTTTCATTGCCAGGAGGCCATAGTAGGTAGCAGCACAGAGCTGGATAGATACCAGTAAGATGAGCGTATTCCTTTCCACACTGTAGTAGGACACTAGACAATGAGATGGGGATGACGGTCCAAAAATAAGTTATGAACAGTGAAATTAACTGGAAAATGGTGTAACTATCCAGAAAAAAATTTGCACTCATCAGTGTTGTGAAAGCAAAACAAAACCAATGCAGTTTTCCAGAAGAAAAATGCTCTTTATAAATAAGTAGCAAAAACTGTCCACTCACAGATTTTGTAATTAGTACCTAAAGCAATGTCTTCTGAAGGAAAGTATAGATCTAAGCCCACAAGAAGCAAACCAAATGCCTGGTGCTGGTGAATGCCGAAAATAAAGTTGCTGACTATGCTGACTTCAAACACAGAAACGAGCAAGCAAGCAAGCAAGCAAGCAGTGCTGCTAGGCAAGTATTGCTTTTGAGACCTTCATTTTGGGTTCCTGTAAGGAGGGCAATCCTGCACCCCATCGTAATATAGCCCTACTCCCCCCTCCCCCCCACCCCCCAGCCCTACCCCAAGCATTGCATGTGGAACCATTGGATATAATTTTCACAGGATTTAAAATCTTGTCCTGGCAAGACATATTCTCTGTTGCTGGTGGCCTTTTGGAATTTTCCAGTAGTCTTAGGCAAGCAGGCTAAGTTTTTTAGCTGCCAACAGGCAGCTAAATTTTCAAAAATTCTAATTTTTCTTCAGTGATTTAACCCTGCATCAGCTACAGACCAGGAGTTACTTAAAGAACTGTTCCCATCATAGGAATCATGCAGTTAAAACACTATATCACTGAAAATGCAGAAGAAAATATAAATATCATATTAAAACAAACCTGGAGCTGCACTCCAGTTTAAATGGGTGTGTATGAAAACAATTGAAAACATACATGTACTAACAAAGTGGGCACAGCCAGGTATGTGTTAGTGAAAAGTTATTGCTGGTTTTGCTACATGTCCCTGCCACTCTGGAGAAAAAAAAAAAAAAAAAAGCCTTGGATGCCTCTATGTAAAAGGCAGTCTTTAAACCTAACCCCCGATTGTTGCAACACCGTCTTGGTGACATACTTCACAGAATATTTACCTTGAGCTAGATACAATCTGACAGAGGACATCCATTTTATATACCTTATTGCCATACTCTTTCTTCCATGTTACTAGCCTTCAGCACAACCTGATTGATCTGACTGTGGGAAGGGATAGGATTTATCTTTGATTATGCTAGCAAAATGTATCTCAAAACTAAGAAATCATTTTTTGTTAATTTCTCCAACATCTGTAGTTGAAAAATTATTGTCTCATGAAACTATTTTTAAAGTACATCTCTTCACAGTTAGCCATGAAATTAGTCACAGTTTAAACCAGCTGCTGGGTGACTGGAATAAAGTTTCTTATGTCTTTCATTTCCGGCTGCTGTTGCACCTCTTGCTGTGGTGACTTCTCAGACAAATTCATCCTAAGAAAGAATTTACATTTTTACGTAACTTTACTTCCCATCAGTGTCTTAACTACTTCTTTTCTTTGCCTGAGGAATGGTACCTTATGCACAGCCATAACATGTAGGTGTCTAACATTATGTATAGACATAAATTCACATAGGTTGGTAGGGACCTTTCAAAGTTTTCTGGTCCTACCTCTTGCTCAAATCAGGGTCCATTTAACTTAGGTTGCTCAAAGTTCAGAGCAGTCACAAATGATCATCTGCAATTAATTATTGTCTAAATGTTTCTGGTAAGATATAAAATTGTTGCATATGAGGCAATTTTATGCACTTTCTTATTGTCTTTTGCATTACAAATTATATGTACTTCTCTTATAGTTTTGGAGAAAGACCTTCACATTAGATCTTGAAAGAGTCAACTGAGTTGCAGGAACCTTAGTTAACTGTCCAGGAGACCTTATCTTGATGGATCCAGGAAAAAAATAATAATCGTAAGAAGTTATATGAAAAATGTTTAGCTTGTTGCGACAAGTTCAGACATATTAACACTGTCTCCAGCAACTGCACTCAGGGTTACCTTTGACAGACAAAAGGTGACACTTTCTGTTTTGTATAAAAAATTAAAAATCAGATGTTAAGTGATAATTAAAGTCTGGAAAAAGTGAGCTAAGATATCAATTTATGAAGCAATAAAGAGTGAATGTCCAGAATGCTACATGCAATAGCACTTAAAAAGTTACACTCCTATCTCACTCTGCTAAGTGCAATTGACTGTTGGCCACAAAGCTCTGACATCCAAGCTTTCGTATACAGCACCTGTGACCTAGTACATTAATATCTTACCTGAGTTAAAAGAAAATCTTATTAAAGGAGCCCTTTTCTCAAGGTAATACTGCCTGAAAGCTGCTGTCTCCTTGAAATACTGACCGGTGCTTGAGCAGGGGAGGATGAAGGGTAAGCAATGAGAAGGGGACACTCAGAAATGATTCTGGCATAAGAGAAAGAACAAAGGAACACTGCAAAGATTGCCATCAAGAATATGTTCTTTCAGGCAAAGATAGAGGTGTGAAGAGATAGGGGATGTGTAATATCTTACACGTGCTGTATCTTGATAAGACTACTGTTCAGGATATTATTCACAGTCCATTATTCTGTTTTTGCTGTTCAGGCTTTAAAGATATTTCTAAGTCATTTTTCAGTCACTGAACTGTTTTAACATTAAATGCGGTGGAAGGAGTCCTCCAGTTACTGTGCAGCTGCATATTTGAAATTTTTTGAGTAATTTCTTTTCTAGCTGCTGAAAGGTTTTAAAGTGTTAAATATTATTAAAAGTGCTGTGCCTGTATCTGTCAAGAGCTTCTTAACATTAAAAATTAAAAAGCAGAAGTTGTTCTTTCTAGCCATTGACTATTTTTGCTAAATATTTTATTAAAATAGAATATTTCCCACCATTAATTAACACTGCATTTTTAACAAAAAAGTAAGAAAATTCTTAGTCAAAGGTTAAAATTTAAGTGTATTTCTTTAGCTGTCTCTTTTCTCTACTGCTTAGCACATTAAACATTTATCAAAACATTTGTTTTTTATTCATTGTGAAGTGCAATACTGCTGAAACTACATTGCAGGTTAAAACATTTTTCCTTAGAAGGTGCTTTTTCATCATGTGCAATATTCTATATTAAATATGAAGACAAGTTGATATTTGTCTAACCTCTGAACACATTTAGCACATTTAGCTGCCGAGCACATCTAGCTGCTGAACACATTTTTCTGCCAGATGTTTCAAAAGTCACTGAACTTGCTTACATTTGAACTAATAACTGTGATAACTATTGCACAGTCTTGTGTATTTTTATGAATAGCTGAAGAAAAAATATAATATTTTCATAGACAAACATAAAAAAACCACCTTATTAAAGCAATTTTTTATTTTTGTGTAACACTTGAAATAGTTGGGACTCTACCACTTGCAATTGGATTTGATAAATATTAAAATATTTTGAAACTTACAACTAATACTACTCATTTATTCATGATTGCTTAGCTATATGATGTTTTACCTAACACAAAAGCATCTGAGAAAAGCTTTCTGTTTTTTCTTTTTTTCTTCTTTTTGTGCTATAACTTTATATCAGATGTTTTTCATAATTCAGCCAAGAATAAGCCTTTGTTCTGCTTCACACTCGGTAAATTACATGAAGTAACACTGGATTATAATATTCCCCAAGCATCCCATAGTGTCAATAAAGATGACACATGAGCAGTGAAGGAAGAGTACAGATCATACAGGAAAAAGGTTTGCAAACTTTGTGGAAGTTAATTGCCTGTGTTTTAAGAGAACAGCAACATCTAAGACAGTCATGGGAAGGCTGTTAATTAACTGAGTTGAGGCAGCGCTAATCAGAGAAAGAATGAGGAACTTAAAAAAAAGGTGGACAGGCAAATCAGGAATTGGGCATAACATGAAAGTGAGTAAAGACTGGTGTGAACAAACTGGGAAGGAAACATTGAAAAATATCAAGTAATAAACAGAGAACATCAAAAAGCTGATCTTTAATCCTTTTTTCTTTTTGAAAATACATTCATGATGTTATAAGGTATTTACGTGTTTATGGATCTGTCATGTACAAATGTTGATTAAACTCTGAGGAACTGATTGGAAAACAAAAGTTATGTTGCTAATCAGCTAGCATAATAAATAATAAACAAAGCCACATCTCTAAGTTAAAGCAAATTAAGTAACTATAACTTCTGTTTAATAGGTAATTCATAATTAGCCTCTAGAAACATTCCTAAACAATTACATATCCATTGACCTAAAGCACTCCAGCTTCCTTAGTTGAACTATTGACTGGCTTTTTTTTTAATTTTTCTGGATCTACTGAGTGTTCTAAAATCTTTACAGCCATCATGAGCACTGCAGAGCACAGCGTGCTGACACCTTTACACACTGTCAGGCAGCTCCTTGCATTTTTCCAGCCTCCTGGAGAGTTAGTTTCTGACTCTTGGGGCTCTTTTTCTTTGCAAGTTCTTTCTCACTCTGCTCTATGGATTCCTGTTCCTGGAACAGCTGGGCTGCCCTGTACCGCCTTCTCAGCAATGTATGTGTCTTTTTCTGTGATACAGCATCTGTATTTGCTTCAGTCAGGTTGCATCACTCGAAGATCAGCTGTGCGAAAGGTAAGATTTCAATTCCTTGTAGAGGGTCTAGAAGGTGTGCTGTGGTCTAGTGGATCTGTTAAACAAAAGGAAGATTGATGAGGGTGACAGAGGGTGTTACGCTTCTACTGTCATGAAGTTTTTTGAATTTAACCAAAGAGACCTCAAAAAATTGGCCTTATCATCTGAACGTACTCAGTACATTGTGTTATTTAGGCAATGAAGAATGCATGAAATATTTGGTTTTCATGTGTGAAACTTTGGCCTTTTGTGACTGTTCTTCTAAATACATAAATCACTAAAAATAATACAGAGATTTGGAAAAAAAAAAAAAGAAAAGGCAAGGGCTAAAGAAGACTAGAAAGCCAGAATAACCTTTGGCTGGAATTGTATGTGTGGTAATCTTCAAATGAAAGGAAATATGAGAAAATGTGGCTTTCTGTAATATATTGTAAATGCAATAGTGAGCCAAATAAAATAAAATACTGATCTTGAGCAAACCCCAAGGATGACTGCATGCCTTCACAGACACTATGTTCCTCAGAAATGTCAGGGGTACTTCTAAGCAATTTAGCTAAACTTAAGTAAATAAAAGTAAGTGTAATTTGTATTGCCTGTCACTGCAGGTGTTGCAAGGATAAACTCTGCTTTGCATGTGAAAGGAACCATGATGATTCTCTCCTTCATTTTGTTATTCAAAATTCAATTAGGTTGGTCTGAATGTCTCACAATACTATTTAAACTAGTATTTTTTACTGACATCTTCTAAAATGTCTAGGGTTAGTATTCATGTTTGATTGTCTTGTAAGAACCTCTGTAATTTGATTTAGACTTTCTTGTAAAGATGACTGTTCTGAGGATTTTCTCTACCTTCAAAGTACTCCTTTTGTCATTTCATCATCTTCTGGAGAAAATGAAAAGTCAGTGAGTTATGAAGACATTCATGTTCATAAAGCTTTAGGAAAAAAATTGATTTATTCTTGGACAACTGAAAAGCAGAAAAAAATGGCTAAATAAGTAACTTGCTGTAAGTCACATACCACTTGTATATAAGCACAGTCACGAAAGCCTTCTTGGAACTTAAGCACAGTTCAATCTGTAAAGGATGACACTACAGTACGTGGTAAACCTCAGGATACCAACTGTAGACATGAACATTATGAAACCTTTCCTTGGCTAATAGCAGCTGGTTAGAAATGGCGCCACTGGATTGATGGGCACATAGTAGAAAATTCAGCAGGTTTAATTTCTGTTCTTCTTTGTTATAGTAAACACTGAAAATCATTTCATCCATTCAGCAGAATGGAAAACCCTACCTAATACAAACAAGGCAAGCAAAACCACACTTCTAACCATGTGCTGCAGCACTAGCTTTGGGGTTTTCTATTATTCTACAAAAGCATCTAATCCATGTGAAGAAAAACTCCCAAAGAAACCAGCAATGAACCCAAACCCTATATTTCCTACGTGTTTGTTAGTAAGTTTACTAGGGTCAGTACATTTCAATCGGTTATGAAAAAGCAAACGATAGTAAATGTTACTTGGAAATTTGTTTCGAAATTGGACAGACTATACACTAAAAAGTAGTATGATACCATAGAACTTTTTCAACTACATAGGTTTCAAAATTATCTTAAAATATGTTCTATTTCACATAAGATATTTTTTCAGAAACATAAAATCTCATAGTATCTGTTGAATCTTTCACAGCCCTTCAGCTAATGAATAATCTGTTGGTATTTCTGTTTAGTAAATCTCTGTGGTTAAGGGTGTACAGTTTATTTGTAAAGAATGACCCTAGGCATGAGCATGACACAGTGTTTTTACTAGGGAAGAATATATTTATGAACAATATGATTTTACCTGAGTAAAGAATAGCAATTTATGAATAGAGTTTCAAGTCAGAGTTTAAAGATCCTTGTTTCTTCTTGTTTATGTTAAAATAATCAGACTTTCTCATAAGTAACAAAAATAACATCTTCCAGTCTGCTTGGATGCAATTGGCCCTATTGTGACCTTAAAAGATGAATTCTTCAGCCGTAGCTACATTAACGTGTTTCCTGCAGTGTCATCTTCTTCCATTTTCCTTCCTTTCATTCTTTCCTTTTAAATGTTTCTTATCTTTGTCCCATTAAATATTTTCTCTTTACCCTGTTCCAAAACATCACTGCAAGTCTGTGACAAGTGGGGAAACAAAGCAAGGTTGTTATTTCCCCCTTTGCCTCACCACTGAGAGATGAAGTGGTTTAAGTATTTAAGACTGTACAAAAAGTGGGTGGAAGTCCAACTGCCTTTTATTCTGCTTTTTCTTTCACCTAGCACTGTAACCCCATCTGGCAAACAGAGACAGCTCCACTTGTATGGCTTTTGAAGAGGCTGACAACCTCTATAAAACCCAAAGCCAGGCCTGGATGGCTGTGGCACAGATCAAGAATATTCTGAAGAAATATATGAGGTCATTGAAGACACTTATGGGACAAAGAAACTTAATGAACTTGCATTTTGAAAAATAACAGATTTTAGATGAGGAGGAATTGGAGCAGACTGAGCAAGAACCAGATTTTCCATTTCACAAAAATTTCCGTGATTTTAATGTCTTTTCTTGTTCCAAATCAAACCAGAAACATTTAAAAGTCCTTCAAAGCAAGTTAAATCCCAAAAAGGTCCGGGTCTATCAAATCAACACATTTTGATCATGCTGAAGCTTTTAATTCGATTTTTATAATTTTAAACTCAATTTTAGGCTTACAGATATAGAATTTCATTTTGAAAAGTTGTATTACTGAAAAAATACATAAACCGTTTATAAAAGATGAAATGATGAAAATTATATTATTTGTGCAAGAAAAACTTGGAATATTTCTGATCATTTCTATCATGATATATTATAAACAACTACTTGTGTCAGTAGGACTGAAGAGCTCTTTAGCCAATTATTTTGCAATTCAGCATACAAACCCAATATTTTTCCCACCTGGATTGAATCACACATGAATATATTTTTAGTATAGTAGTGAAATATGTCCATACATGGCTTTAATAATGAATTGATGCACCTTTCCTTGAGTAGATGCAGGTAGAAGTGAGTGACTGATACGACAGACTAAGAGCTACTAAATCAAATACAAGACTTCCTTCAAGCACCTCCACCATTACACAGATTTCTTTTCCCTGCTGTGTGTCTCGCAAGGGTATCTGCTTTCACTAACATAGAAATAACCATATGTGTCAAACCATATGTCACATGTTTCAGATGAACAAATGGCCAAGATTAATAGCAAAAAAAGAGCTTGTGGTTTAACTACATAAATTTAGAAATTAAATGGCAGGAAAAGCAATAACATTTCAGTTTTTGCCATGTCTTTTTTTAAAATTGCTTTTAACTGTGTTGCAAACAGTGACATCAAAATGCTTGCATACTTGAAGTATATATTTCTAACAAATGCTGAAATAAAGAAACAAAAATGTCAGTGAAGAAATAAATCTGATTGATCTGCCAACCAACTTGTCTAGTCTTAAATAATCCTGTGCGCTGCGGGACCCCAGGTGTGCCTCCCAGTTCCTGAACGGGGTGTATGGCTTATCTGTGGCCTGACTGCATGTCAAGTTAAGATTGAGGTGCACGGTCCTGCTCTTCCTTATCATATCTGAGTTTCCATAAGAGTAAAATCAAGCTGAGCAAACCAGAAATCAAATGTGCCCTCCTTCAACAGGTCCTCTCATCCGAATCATCTGGGTCCCAGGACAGCCAAGCGCAACTGACCAAACCTGTCAGATAGCAGACAGTCATTGATTGCTTTGTCTTAAATACCCTTAGTATGATCTGCAAAACTGAATTACTTTATACAACTTTGGAAAGAAATGGAAAATTGTGGCCTGTTTGCATCATAAATATCAGCATTATGCCAGTCAGGCATAGTCCTTAGTACAGGTATCTTAGCATGTGAGGATAAAAGCTGAAGACATAACAGTAACTTTCATTTCAACAAATTCTGAGAGTAAAGTAACATTTGCAGAGCACAGGAAAGTTGTTTAGCTCAAAAGGTTACAAATATATTGCTCCATTTACCTCATGTGCCATGTTCCAAGGCATCTAATTTGCTTTCTCCTAATCTTGCATAATGACTTCAGAAACACTCTGACAGAGGTAAGGATTAGAAGTCTTTATGCCCTTGCACAGCAGTGTAAGTGAAAGACATGCTTAAACAAGAGGGTCTGGCAGAGGAGAATTCAGAAATCCTGTCAGCAAAAAACTACCTTCTTTAGGACAAAACGACTAACAAGTTTTGAAGTATTCTTTGCTCCCTGACTGGCTCTGTTGTGATGGACGGTAGTTAGGTACTTCAGCAATGCCTTTTGCACATTTACCTATCCATGCAGTAAAGAACTAGTAGCTATATATAACAAAGCAAATCAAAGTAGGCCGCAAAGAACGTTAGATGTTTAACCCTATATTTTATTTTCCATGGCAAGAGAAACAAATCTGGACTTCCAGATCCAAGATGGGATTTTGAAAAGCAAAAGCACATTGAAGATTTGTTTGTTTCTTCATTATTTTTACTTTTTCTTTTTGGCAATACTGAACATCTAATTTGCTACACTTTTTTTTTTTTTTTTTTTTCCGTTGAGTTTTGTACAAGTATCATCTGTAAAACTGATCTGTTAATCTGGTTTACTCTTGGCTACCCAAATGATTCTGTCAATACTCACACTTCTAAAATGTGCTCCTGATACTTCATGCCAAATTTCAGCCCACAGGAAACCCTCTGTTGAATGTTAACGGCAGATTGAGTGATGCAGTTATGCTTGGAACAATACTGTGAATGTCGACACCACACTCTACTTGGAGGTTGTTTGAGCCTAAAGTCTTTCATGTATGATGGTGCAAGTTTCTACATGCAGGAGTCCCAGGGATGTTTATGGGAAAAGATTACAGGACTGAGATTATGGCATGTGATGGTAAGATTCCTCAGGGATGAAGAAAACACGGTGGTTATATTTTACTGAAATACAACTAGTATTGTGTTATATTCCCCCATACAGAAAAAAAACTTCAGTTTTGAATTATTTGTTATTTTCAGGATGGAGGGAGGAGGAGGGGGGACAGTTGGGCAGGGGAAAGAAAAAAAAAGATGTGGTAATGTTCCTGAACTAGGCAAGGAGAAATACAGTTGCCAACACATATGGAATCACAATGTTGTTGGCAAAATGAAACATCATGCAAACTGCAGTATGAGTTTAATTTAGCATTTTTATAAGGTACCCTACAAACTGAAAAACAGCAAAGCATGAAAATAAAGCCATGGTTTTATTTTTGAAGAGCAATTTTTACCTTTAGTTCTCTTATGTCACA
Organism: Ibycter americanus; assembly: GCA_035590275.1. Classification (NCBI taxonomy): domain Eukaryota; kingdom Metazoa; phylum Chordata; class Aves; order Falconiformes; family Falconidae; genus Ibycter; species Ibycter americanus. The sequence goes on along the minus strand of JAVJGI010000060.1, from coordinate 41,262,723 downwards.
GGTACTTTTTGGCTTTTAACTGGCTCACGATAATATCCTTAAAACTGTTCATTCATATCCTTGTAACACTTTCTGGTGTTTTTCAGAGTTCATTTATATTAAACCAATAACTCTTTGGCTGTTCTCAAACCATGATGCCTTCAGTGCCATCTGTTCCAGTCATACTTTTCAGCCTTTGATTTTTGTACGTGATGATTTAGTTTGGGCCTGACCCCAGTTTTTCTAAAGTAAATTAACTGTCTGGTGTAATTAAAGAAGAGTTAAACTACTAGGGGATGGCTGAAATAGTCAACCATCTGCTGTATTTTTTGGTTCCTAAGCAGGGTGGAAGATCATTTGCAGATTTGCCATGACAGTTACTTACATAAAACAGGAAACAAAAATTTTTTTTACAAATGTTCACGCCTCTATCAAAGTGTTCTCTTAAACTTTTCCTGGTGTAATATTGACTAAACAAAACATAAACTCCCTTAGTAATGATTAGGGCAGCTGGTGTGCCATGACCATATCCTGTCACACTGACTTTCTCTGGAAGTCTCTGTTCCAGTTCCGGATGTCCCTTCTGCAGCTGGGTTGAAGGCTGCTCAGAAGTGCTGTGCCTCTCTGGAGACTGGATTACGGTTTTGAAAACTTCTGCTGACCACAGTGAGAAACATACAATAGCCCAACATAGGCTGGGTTAGACTGAAAGGAGAAGTTTATCCCTGTCTTATAACCTAGGGATATAATTTTAAATCAATGGAAGCTTATATTATTGACTACACATTTTTGTCAATACAAAGGGGTTTGTCAGCCACAAGAGCCAAGACTTCTTCTGGCCCACACTTCTTGCGTGACGGAAAAAAAAAGATACTATTTTTTCCAAAACATGTTATCTGTTATGAACTTTTAGATCAGGGTGGTCTAAACTTCTCCAGAAGTGTTAAGGTTCTGAATGGGTTAGGAAAGGAGAAGGAAGCACTCTAACTCTCTGCACTTTATAGAGCTGTTTAGTGGACGGCTAAATGATCTCTCCTGTGGTGGGCTCCAGTGTAAATTGCTAACCTACTCCCAAGGTAACAGGAATAAAAGCAGTAATTCTTACACTTCTAGTCTAACAAAACAGCCCAATTTTGTTGAAAGCAAGATTTAACTGCCAAAGCTGTATAATGTGAGGCTTTGGAGCTTCACATCATAGTTTAGCTTGTTGGCAGTCATAGTTATAGTGTGGGCCCAGGTTAGGTAATGGCATCTCAGTTAATGTTTTCCTGGAACACTCCTTTTGCTCCATGTGTTTCCTGAAATATGCTTCAAACTCTCACAGGTAATGGATATCTAGTTTCATAATGTCCAGGGTATTATCAGAAAACATCTCCAAATGTTACGTAGTGTATCTCCATTCACAAGCTGCTTGCTTTTTTCTTGTCTCTGCCAGACACGACATCAAGACAAACACTGGCTAACCAAGCAGGAGAAGAACAGAGAGCTGTTTACCTTTTTTCTGATCTGGCTCCACTTCCAATTTTGTCCAAAGTCTCATGGCATTCCAGCTTGCAGAGTGACAAGATGAGGGAAGACTGCTGCAGAAAAGGAAAGAAGGCCTGAGCACCAAGGTGTCACTGTCTCCTGCTTTTGTATTGACCCCATATTTGAGAAGCAAAGGGAAGTTCTTGTTTGGATTTCTGCCTCTGTGGTTCAGCTGGTGTAGAGGTGGATCCAGCTGGCAAGCCTCCAGGCCAACTGTTGGGATACTTCCGATGCTGCGTTAGATATACAACAGCACACTTGTAAGAGGAGAAGCCCCAATCCTCATTTTTTAGAAGAGTCTTCAAAGGAGCAAACTATTACTTAGAAAGGTACTCAAATTCATCACTTTCTCCTGATAATTAAGAACTTTCAGGAGAAGTTCTAGGATATTTCTGAAGTAAACTATCCTGAAAGCCTGGATTTACCGTCTTCTCCATGTTAAACTTAGGTCTATGCTGCTTACAACAGATCCCTTTTTGAATTTTGTGGGTATTTTAGATTTACGCTTAGATACCTTCCTCTTCTTGCATGTTAGAGGAAATTTATATACATAGCACAGACTTCTAAAAATTGACTCTCTCATTTGATCTGATTGTATTGCAGGATGATACGTGAGATGTGACATCGTTATCTATCATAGCCAACTTTACATTTTTGTCCTTAATTTACGGTATTCTACATTGCTTCCTCTACATCTGAACACGGAAATGGCACACAGCTTTTTTTGCAGCTACTGACTTTCCTCAACGGTACATTTTCAGTCTCTCCTGGGTTTATTTCTATGTTAACCTGAGTGCTATACTAAGAAACCGCACTTCTGCTCCCCTCATAGCTCAACACCAGTGAGTCCTTCATCAGGACCCACGTATTTGTCTATGTTAACTTGTGTTTTAGATAATTTAATAAAGTTGTAAGCTACATCACACCACTAAGTGTAACTTTCTGGTTGTAAAATCACTATAATTGTTATTTTTCTTGTTTGCAGGAAATACAGCCTGATCTAAATTCTTACCTGTATCAACCAGAGTATGAAATTATTTACCTAGGTCATTATTTACCTACCTAAACCAATAGTAATACCTGATAAATATCTTCTAAAATGACAGACTCCACCAGGAAAGTTAATAAGTAAAATGATTTCAAGTTGCTTTATATATTTCCTAGCTGTATTTTTCCCCTGAATAAATAAGTAATTCAAACTTGTGTTTTTGTTTTCTATTACACAGAGGGAAAACAATCTAATTACTTTTAAAATTAATTAGGCAGATAATTATAGATTACCTAATACAACCAACAGTGACGAATTCAAAATAATTTCACTAGTATAATCAAAAGTCATGCCTCTAATGACAAAGATTTCTTCTGCAAGATAAAATTGCACCTTTTTTTTCTGATTGGAAAGAATATTTATGATACATTATATGTTTGAAGTTTAAATTAAATGTGTTTTATAAGTCAGCAGTGATAAATATACAAGCACAACACATACAGACATTCATAATACCCATGTGAAAAATATTTCTGTGTCACATAAATAGCCTGAATTGCAATAAAGCCCTATATTCATTTTTTTTAAAAAAAAATTATTTACGTTTAGTACAGTGTAGCCACACTTGGTCTTGAATCCAAGTAAATATATTGGACAAAATATGTGAACAGTTATGGAAGATCTTTAACAACTTTCAGACAAAGCACTTTATATAGGGGAAAATGTAAGAAGAGATTTAAGATTTCCTTTAATAGGGCTTGACGTTTTTTTTAACTCTGAAACATGATGTAAGAGGTCAGAGTCTGAAAGTTTGACACTTGATTGTTTTGTTTCAAGTTTTTCCATTCCTCCATCTGCCAGAGGGAGAGGAAAACACTTATATACCCTCTGTCTTCTTGCAGCCTTTCTGTAATCACAGAAATATTTTTTAGATTTTTTCAGGCACTTTGCTGTAATCTGGCAACTTATATTTCAAGTCAAATGAGCTATAAACCCTGTCAGCTTACTGAAATAAAAGGCAAGTTTGTTATTTATGTATGTATGTATGTATGATTTTTAACTCCCTGAACAATGAAAAAAAGGGAAAGTTCTCAAGTTTTTCTTCACAACACTTTTACACTCCTCAATTAGCTGTCTACCAGTGTGAAACATTCTGTCAAGTACAAATAAATTCGAATACATTTATTTAAGCTGGCAGAAAACTTAACGTTGTAAATGAGTACTTGGGGAATAGCGTAGTACAAGGTCACCTTCCATCAGAGTTTGACAGTGTCATTATGTGCAACGAGTTTCCTCTTCCATGAAGTTAAAGGTGGAAAATCAACTGAATAAAGAGAGGGAAAAAAAGAAGTCATCAGTGTGGAATACAGATTTAGGTTTGAACTTATAAAGACTTTTACTTATATTAAGAAGTAAAAAAAATCAGGTTAGGATTTTTATAAAAAAGCTACTCAAATTCTTTACCACAAATGCTGGGGGTCTGATCTCATTTTCTTTTAAAAGGATTTTCTTTCCGAAGGAAATAAATCGAGACTTGAGTTTAAAGTTAAAACACAGGAGGTCAAAAGTCAGGTTGAATTTTCCACAGTTGAGTTATGAAATTTCAACCCAAGCAGGACTTAGAATTTTAAAACAAGACATATTTATTCTAATTTGTAATAAAACGCACATATCCACATGAAGTTACTAATTTTGAAAGCCTTATTTTCTGGTCGTCCAATTTATACACATGGCAAAATACTAACCCTGTGAAAAATCCATTTAAGTAAATGTATTTACAGTAGTCACTACCATGCATTGCAGTACATGTTTGTAGGACTGAGCTCTTGAACTTCTTGGTGAAGTTTTAGAGTAGTTTTCTTGAATGTTTATTATGTGTTATCATCACATGGGAAAGTGTAGGCAGAGTTACTGATCTTATTTATATGTGGGTATTTTTAAGTAGAAATGAGACACAAAAACTGAGTTAAGGAGGAAAGTATAAAGAAGAACTAACTTCTGTGATAAAGAACGTGAGAGAATATGCAGAAAGATCCAGTAGCTCTAAACAGATTAATATAAAGTATTAATATTTTAAACATGATTTGATGTTTTGGGAAACAAATAAAATGTTGCAAACAGAAAGTTCATAGTAACTTCCACTGAAATCAAATCAATGATAAACTCAGTCCAGTCCAATGTATTTACAAGTGGCAGATATCGGATGCCAAGAAACCTGGAAACAGACTTCTAATTGAATAGGAGAACATGTCCTCAAATTCCTGGCAGACTTTGGTTGGTTTATGTATTGAGTCATGAAGGACCTATTTCGCTCTACAATCTTAATATATTTAACAATTTGATAATTTCCCATTATTTTGGTTTCTGAGATACTTGTGGCCATTGTGTGGCCACTTGAGTGCTTTAGATTAACTGTAAAAAATGAAAAATTCTTACCAGTTTTCAAGTCTTCACCTTCACATTTTAATGAAGGAACAAGTAAGTAGAAAACTTCGATTAATTTTCTTTGTGTGTTCATTATTTTTATTAGCTGTTATCCTGTTCTTCATGTCTTATTTATTTCTGCTCTGAATTAAATTCAGCAGTTTCTGTTTTCTCAATTGTCAGTAATTACTGTTGTTTCTTGACTCAGACCTTCTGTTTGTAATGGCTCCAAAGACACAAGGTTAATAAAGGACAACAAATTATAGTTCATTTTTTTCAGCATGACATAAAATGAATCCAATAGAAACAGATAAACATAATTGCAGCATTATGCAAGGATGCATTTGTTGATTGGTGAAAGACTGGGCTAGAACAAGACGCTGAGGGAAAAAGAGCAGTGAGCAAACTGTGATGTAAATCTGGTAAACATGAAAAAGAAGAATATAAGTCTAGTAGCAAAGAACAAAAAAACTGGCCAGAGTAGGTCTACATTGGTGTCTCAGCAAGTGCAGCAATGGAAGCAGGCCAGCTGTGACAGTACTGAGATATACGGGTGTTCTGATACTTCTGTTTCCTATTCAGTTAGTAGATCAAGCTTGGAAGCTGAAGGACAAGATAGGACAAGCTTTCTGTCTTTCCTCCACTAAACCCCCAACAACCTCCCCTATCCCTCCCTCTGAATCCAAAGCAGTATTCCTGCCACTGTTGCCTGCCACATGGAAAACTCTTAAACTTACTGCCTTGCATAGGTGTCTCTGCATTCAGTGGAGTAACTGATGTTACGGTTTTCCTTTGTCCTAAGTATAGAAAGAAATCAGTGCTGTACATGTGATGGTTTGTTACTCAGGACTGATTTACTGATAGAAGCACAATAATCCCCCTCAATTTAAAGGCAAGCAGATCAGCTCTGCCCACTGAGCACCATACGTGATTACTGCACTTTGCTAGGAAATATCACAGTGTTCAACTCTATAGGTTTTTCTGGTCCTGTCCTTCATTAGTAACAACAATAATAACTTTTTCATACTTTTCCTTTGTTACAAAGCTACCATATTCAAGATGTACTGGTCAGGGCCGGTTCTATGATGGTTGTCATTATATTACTTTAGGCAAACTATTATTTTTCTGTCTAGTCTAGATGAGAGGAATCCCTCACATGTTTTTGTTTTTGAAATGCTGCCTTTGTAAATGAGATTTCCTGGACATGTTGTTGTACTGTATATAATCCACTACACCACAATTCCCATGCAAATTACATTTGTACATTTACACAGTTCAGAAGCTCACAGCAGCCTTATGACGTAATAAATGCAACCCCAGATCCAGATTACTTAATATACTGGGTATTCAAAAGGATTAATATGCATAAGGAAAAATCTGTAGTGCTCAGTCCTATCACATCTTGATCGTTTATAACATAATCAGGCATCTGTGTACATGCAATGACATTTTATGCTCAGACTCTGTAGCAGTTTCTGGTAGCTTTACCCCTCAATGAAAAGAGCTGACAACATTGAATAGCATGTTTAACCACTGCCACAAAAAGAGATATTTTAATGCTTGATCATTTTGTAAGCCAAGGACAATGTCCTGTATATTCATCCTGCAATAATAGAATGAATTAAATTAAATAAAAATTAATTAAATTAAATTAAATTAAATTAATGAAATGAATTAGATTGATTAATAACCTAATGTAATTCAAATTAAATTAGAGCAATATGTTAGTATTATTGGTCTTTATCAAAAGAGATCCCAGTCTTTGTTCATAACATAGATGTTGCTGCCCAGAAGATACTTATAAGACAGCTCATGCTGTCCACACCAGCTGAAGGAGTTCCAGAAATGACAACAATTATTCAGGTGTTTGAGATCTAAACATAAAAGAACATCAACAGAATTTTACATGCACTTTCTTCAGTGGTTCATCGGTGGTCTTTAAGAGTGTATTCCAAGGTTCCTACATGTTAAAAATACGTGCTTCTTGCTAGAATTGTGAATGTCTACACTACATCTCTTCAAAAGAAAGCATTCCAGTAAAGGTCTATTGTCCTGTCCCTTGCCCTGTCCTTTCTCCTGAAGTCAACCATGTTGAAGCCTGGGCACTTAGATCTACTTCAGCTCAACACCAACCAGTCAGTAATGAGATGAGATTGCTGTGATGATCAGGGATAGGTTCATAGCTTGCCCTTCAGTACTGGTAGTTCTCAGAAGACTCTGAGGGGCAAAATCACTCAAAAGAGGCAGAATAAAGGCTAGGGAAAGTTCCTGAGCAAGCAGGTCTGTGAGAAGAGACAATAATTTTAAGATGTTTGTTCTCTTTCCAGTTCTGCTTTGAGAGCCTGTTCTGGCTGCCAAATGCTTAGAGGAGGGCAAGAACTGTGAAGAATTTAATTTTAAAAGGCATCATCATTTAAGAATGATACTTGGGAGGAGAGTCTCAAGAAACCTCATATAATTAGTTCTTTGGGATGTTTTCCATCTCTGTGTCCAGACACAATGGCATTTGTGGCCTCTTTTGAATTTACTTTCAAAAAGCATGCACACCCCCAGCGCTTTTGGGGAAGATTTTCCAGACTTCCCTTGTGTTTTTAACTTCTGTTGCAGAAAGTCATTGATGACTATTATTATAGAAACCTTACACCCGTTGCCTCGCCTCACTCATTCCTCATCATTTCTTCTGTGTTTGGCTAGAAGACATAAAAGATCTTCCATTTCTCCATGGAGCGTGTTATTATCGTAACACAGTTTATCAGCCAGTCTGCCTCCTTCTTTTTCCTGGACAACCTATATTTTGAGATTCCCTCCCCACTCCCCCTCCCAGCCCCTGTAGACTGCAGGCTACATGCCCTTACTCTAAATTGACCTCAGCAGACCCTGCCTTATTCCCTTACATTCACTAGTTTTCCATGGATGCAATTCAGTACTGCATGAATTCCTGCTGATTTACACATACACAAATAGAAAGACAACCAGAGTGTGTATACTATAATCTATCTGAGCAGCTAGTATTTCTGTGTATCTACCAGACAGACCATAGAAGTTTGACAATAATATAGAAGTTACATAAGAAATCAAGGCACCTCTTCTGAGTGGTGGGAAAATGAGCTGCTGCTACCTTTGCATTACCATACGAGGTTGTTTTAAGTAAGTTTCTTTTAAAAAATGAGACTTTAGTGTGTTCAGGCACTCAAGAAACCAACTGTCATAGGATTAGTCACTCTTTGATTTATTAGAATTATTATCTAAATTTACAGCCCTTCTATAAATTCATTCACATAAGCAAATCTAGGAAGATTAATTTTAAAAAATGAAAAATTATCTTTTTTTTTTTAACTGTTATGTGCCCTGCCAGGCTAGACATTTGCTCAGAAGTCAGAAGAAAATTCCAATTCTAGAATTCAAAGGTTAAACTGGTATCTTGAAGTCTATTTACTGTCAGCTTCTTATATATGTATTCATTGGTACTGCATGTAACGTCTAAGTAATTCAACTAGACAGAAGCACATCATTGAGTACAGTGATTGCCCATTATATTTCTTTGTCAGTTTATAAGCTTTTCTTGTGAAAAATGTCAGCAGAAGCTTTGACTCCTGTTTGTGAATTCCACAGCACAGAATTGCTTTTGTGAAAAGCTGAGAGGCCTGGTGTGGAAATGGAACCCACTGCTGGGTCTTGTACACAAAAAAAACGGTCATTCAGTGCTACTTCTTTAAAAAGAGCTTATTCTAGCTATGGAAGAGTTTTAATTCCCATCTTTTAAGAATTACTAGGGGAGAGTGTATTTTTTTTTTTATAGATAGTCTGCATAATGAATCAGAATAGGATGTGAAGGCTTAGGTAGACATGGCTTTAATACTCAGATGAGTTTTTTTGAATCTGGTTGAGCCACTGACTAGTTTGTTAGTCTGATTTGTTTCAGCTAAGCATGTTAAAAATACAGTATCTGAAAGTACCATCTTTGAGTTGAGAATTAGGAATCTGGGAATGTCTTACTTTTGAAGTTCAAGATAGCGTATTGAAGAACTACATTTCAGAAGTCAAATATGAAAACAGTACTGCTAGAGGTTAGCTAGAGCATATAGAGCACAAGATCACACTAGTATACGGTAAGTAGAACACAAAGTGATTTATTTCTAAAACTATCGCCTCTAGTATTTATAGGTTTTATCTGGTGTATAAGAACAACTAAACCAAACCAAGGATGTTGTTTACCATATATATACATTGACTGTATGAGATACTGTACCAACACTAAAAATGTTGTGAACATCATGAAAATCATTTAGCATGGCTAGAATGTGTAGAATAAAGAAAAGAATATTATAGCAAATCTTAAGAAGCCTTTGGCAGGTTGTTTTACCCCACTGAAGGAAACGGAATTCCTCTAAGACTTTTAGAAAATCTGGGGACTGCAGAGAAGTCGAATGTGCCCAAAGCTGGAGATAGGGTCTGACCATCAATTATAGTTGGAGACAAATGGGATATCCTCAGAGCACACACTCGAACTTGGTTCAGTCTCATGGTACAGTCATTTTATGTACCAGAAGATCAGAATGTCAGTTCCTGGTCAGAACTTGGTGAAGAAATTCCCATTCTGCACAGTTCCATTTTGAACAAAGGGAGAGAGTGATAGCCCAGAGCAGCAGCAAGGCTTGCATCCAAGGCTTGCGTGAATGAGGATGTCAAGATTCCTTTCTCAAGGTATATTCTGCACCTGAATCTTCTATGAAAATTATGAATATTTTGGGATTTTGTAAATGAGATGAAATGAATGCTTCCTTCTTATGAACAGCAGTATGAAAAAAAGTTGACTACCCCAAAGTAGATGTAATGTTGCTTTCTTAATAGATCTTACTCATCCTCATTTTAAAAGTATGTATCTCTAGTGCTGTTAATTATGACTTACTGGAAATATTTGAATTATGACACTTAAGATAGCTAGAATAATTCATAGTTCTTATTTTGTGTGAAATATTTGCAGTAAAAAGCATTTTGTCTTATGAGCATATATGGTTAGCGCTTCCATGGTTTTGTGCAAATAAAATGTAATGCTT
>JAVJGI010000060.1:41208635-41252648 GCA_035590275.1 Ibycter americanus | reverse complement strand
TGCTCTCACATCACAGCCAAAACACAGCACAGCACCAACTATTAAGAAGAAAATTAACTCCATCCCAGCTGAAACCACGACAGCATATATGGTTAGCGCTTCCATGGTTTTGTGCAAATAAAATGTAATGCTTCAGTGACTCAGTCTGACCCAAGAGGCTGTGGTATGTTTTAGCAAAAACAGAATCTGAGTTTTTGTCCAAGTTCCTACCCAACCAAATGCACCTCAAAGAAATATTTAAAAGCTTAAGCAATAAAATTATAGTTCACCACAAGCAAACTACTTACAATTAAATATATTGAATTAACAAGACAGAAAAAGAGTCCATGTTTGGAAAACAACTTGAATGATGACGTACAATTGGGGAAAAAAATATTCAAGTTAGCCAAAGCTAATAAAAAAGAAAAAAAAAAAGTAAATTCTTCTTGTATATGTCTCACTAATTATTGAAAAGATGTTGTGTGTGTTATTCTAACCATCGTGCAAATAATGACTTGGCACAAACTGATCTCTGTTGGATGAGATATTTGAACTATTGTAGAAAAATATGTCTTGAAGGGGAGGCTGTCAGGTATGATTAAGAAAAAAACCAATGGCCTTAAGTTTTCTTAAGTAACTATAAGCTTGCCCTCAGTGAACTTACTATAGAACAGCTGGCAAATGCCAGAACTTGTTTATGAAAAGGATTGTTTCCCTTGTTCAGAACATTATATATGTAAGGTTTTTTGTAGTGAATTTAACTCATCTTTCTAAATCTATTCTGGAAGAATCAGAATTTCCTCATTATCAATATTTACAGAAAGTAGACAAAAACTCTGAATATGCCTTGTCACCTTAAGGAGGATTATAGCTGTAAATTCTTTTTTCATGTTATCAGTGGGATTTTTTTCTTCTCCCCAGCCCTACCCCACCCCCATCCCCACCTCACCCCCATTCTCTGGGTGTACAGTCTGTCATTAGAAACGTACTTGCTGAATATTTAAGCTATTTCTTAAACAAGCTTGGAAATGCATGTTTGATGTGTGCTTCCATTTTGCCTCAGTTGCAAATTGTAATGAAATACAGAGCTGACTAGGCTGATGTTCCTAAATCTCACTCAGCTTTCTATCAGGAATATGGCATATAGACATGTTTTAATATTTTCATCTTTAGTCAGTTTGTTGGGTCTGGCTGAGCCCCATAGCAGCCCTCACAGTGCTGTACTTGCATTGGTAGCTACAAAGGTGTTGATTACACACTGGTGTTTTGGCTACTTCTGAGCAGCGCTGGCACAGCATCAGGGCTGCCGCTCCAGCCTTTCCCACTCCTGCCCCCACCAACAGGCTGGGGATGGGCAAGATCCTGGGAGGGGCCACAGCCAGGACAGATGACCCAAAGTGACCTGATATATTCCATACCATATGATGTCTGCTCAGATATAAAAGCTAAGAGAACAGAGGAGAAAGGTGGGGGCATTCATTATTTATGATGTTTGTCTTCTGGAGTAACTGTTATGTGTACTGAAGCCCCGCTTCCTGGGAAGTGGCTGAACATCTGCTGACGGGAAGAAGAGAGTAATATCTTTAATTTTCCTTCACTTCCACATGCGCGACTTTTGCTATTGCTTCATTAAACTGCCTTTGCTTTGACTCACAAGGTGTTTTTCCATCTTATTTTCTCCCCTCCATGTTCTGCTGAGCATGGGAGTGATAGAGCGGCTTGGTGGGCACCTGGCGTCCAGCCAAGGTCAACCCAGCACAGTCAGGAAGAGGCTACTTTGTCTATAGGATACTTTCATCATCAGAGCTTTCATGAAGTAAGTAGGGTCCATTTCTCCATATCATAAACTAAGTTTTAAGTGCGTGCACCCATCTCAGATCACATCAGCATTGCATTCTGCTCTGTTTCCAGTACAGCTAAATACTATAAAGGCTTAAACTCACTGGAAACATCCTATAATTAGATGCAAAGATTTTGAGGTAACTAAGCATCCCCTCAGGTATGGTCCAGAGAGACTGAATAGTCAGATACCCCTATTAGGCACCCAAATATTGTCATTAAATCCTCCAGCATCCTCTGAAGTCTTATCAGGTAGTCATGTTCTTGGTGGCTTCAAAATCTGTCCTCAAACATCTAGGACTGAAGGACATGCTAGATAAAAAGAACATCAGACCAAAAAGCACATAGAAGGCTTGCTGGTATTTGGCTTGCTCTAAGTTAAGCATGATTAAAATGTACAAGCAATAGAGAGTCAAAGAACAAGCCATTTTAATAATTAACAGCAAGTTTAACTGGGAGCAAGACAGTCCTACAATATAGCAGGGATGCAAGAGAGGTGAAAAGCAGTTAATGAAGAGGAAGGGGTATGGAGATGAGCTGTTTGAAGGAGTAAATGGGTTTGGAGGGGATGGGAGGCCAGGGCTGTGCAGAGAAAATGAGTTGCACTGCTAAGTATTTTTACATTTCCAGGTAGTTCCTGCTCATTCAGGAATGAGTAGATTGAAAAGTCCTGCCAATCCAACAGTGACAGGACACACTTTCCTTCATACTACTGGTAAGTTTTCTGAACTTGTTTTTTTTTTTTGCTTCAGATTCACTTCATCATGAGTGAGTTTGAAATTAGTAATTATTTTATTCTTACATTTACTCCTTTATAATGTTTGAACAAAAACTTAGACTGTTATGTGTTAGTGTTTCAGTTGAAGAAAGCATAAACTGTTGCAGAATTACCCAATTATTGTCCTGGTTTTGGCAGGGATAGAGTAGATTTTCTTGGTGGCTAGTGCAGTGCTATGTTTTGGATTTGGTATGGGAACAGTGTTGATAACATGTTGATTTTTTTGGTTATTGCTGGGTGGTGTTTGTACTGGGTCGGGGACTTTTTGGTTTCTCAGGCCTTGCCGGCAGGAAGACTACAGGGGCAAATGAAACTGGGAGGGGACACAGCCAGTTCAGCTGACCTGAACTAGCCTATAGAAAGAGGTATTCCATACCATGGGATGTCATGCTCAGTATATAAACTGGGGGAGGTTGGCTGGGGCAGGATGATCATTGCTTGGGGGCTGGCTGGGCATCGGTCAGTGGGTGGTGAGCAGCTGCATTGTGCATCACTTGTTTTCTTTCCTCCCTTCCCTTTGGATTTCATTCCCTTCCCCTTCTCACTTCTTTTCATTAGAACCATTATTATCATTGTTCTTTTGCTTTTATTTTCTCAATTATTAAACTGTTCTTATCTCAACCCTTGAGTTTTACGTTCTTTTCCTATTCTCCTCCCCACACCCTGGGTGAGCGGGGAATGAGCTGTGTGGTACTTAATTAGTGGGTGGGGTTAAATCACGACAATTATTATGAAAGGTCCTACTGGGATTGCTGGTGGTTATGGTTATAAATGAGAAGGATGGTCCAGAACTTTGAAAAAGAATCTTTTGAAATGGAACTTATGTTTCAGAGTAGTCTTGAGGGAAAAAGCTGACATATACCACAACAATTTCAGAGAAAGAAATATGTTTGCATAACATACCCAAAAGCGAACATGACCGATTTCAATTTTGAAAATGGCAATATTTAATTTTTATATTTTTCATGGAAATGAAAAAAAGATGAGCAGAGCCAGACTGAGTGATAATAATTTTGATCTTATAAACCACAGATTTTATCTTGTGTATAACAAAGATCCTACTGTGAATGTTTAGGACTCTACTGAGAAAAGAGCTTTAAGCATATTATGACATTTCTGTACAGTAAGCCTTTCTGCTTCTCTGTTTAAATCAGAAGCAGTTGCTTACTATAGGCAAATGAATAAACCAACAAAGGATAATTTTGATATACAAATGAGAATCAAAAGATTGCATGCAAAAATGCAAAAGATCATGTCAGTGTTCCTTTGCAGTATAAAGATAATAACTATTTTATGTTATAAACTGAGATTACTTAGAACTGCATAGAAAATTTGTGAGGGAGGGTTTTTACACAGTGTTCAGTAAATCACATATTTTACTGAATCTTTATTCAGCTGTATTCCCGAATGTATACAGGCAAGGTGGACAGTTTGAGAAATAACATGATTCCTGCCAAATGTCTGATATAAGGAAACAGAATCAAAATAGTTAAGATATAGGAAATGCTCTGACATAAGATTTCACATCCTGTATTGTAAAACTGGATATATGCATATGTCTGTATAATTAAGAATCAAACTTCTCAGGCATATCTTCAAACTAGTTTAATAAATAATATTTTTTGCAAAAAATGAGTGACTGAAAATTCTGATGCATGCAAGTAGAGATTAAGACCACATTCTCACATCATCATGGCAAAAATATAACATTTGTGCCGTCTTAGGAGTTTAAATGTACTACCATTTTCAATACTAGTACATCAGTCAATTGTCTCAGAAAATGACCAGTTACTGTGAACTACTATGTCCGCAACAAGTTAGGCATGCATGTCGTTGGAAATTATTTCCTATGTTTTGCAAGCTCGATCTCAAAACTTTTCACAAATCACAAATACATGATTTCATTCCCACTCATGTCAATATTTCTAAATTTGAAGGAGCTAATATGTCATCCTTAGAGACACTGATGTTCATTGAAGGGTTTTTATGTTGTAAATATTACAAAATCAGCCTGTATTCTTATTTTCTATACACTGGAATTAAAAATAAAGATAATTTCAGCTGAAAAATGCATTTTTGATGAATTTATAATTAAGATTTTTTTTTCTGACTTAAATACTTGCAATTATCCACAGGCTTGGGGCAGAGTGGCTGGAAAGCTGTCAGGCAGAAAAGGACCTGGGAGTGCTGGCTGACAGCCGGCTGAACGTGAGCCAGTAGTGTGCCCAGGTGGCCAAGAAGGCCAACATCATCCTGGTTTGTATCCAAAATAGTGTGACCAGCAGGACTAGAGAGGTGATCGTCCCCCTGTACTTGGCACTGGTGATGCCGCACCTTGAATAGTGTGTTCCATTTTGGGTGCCTCACTACAAGGAAGACATTGAGGTGCTGGAGCTTGCTTTCACTGAATCCAAAGGGAACTGCTTCTGAGTTCAACTACCAGAAGCAGAACTGGGTTCCAGCATTCATTATTATTATTCTGTTTTCAACATAAGTCACATCACAATCATATTTTTATTTACAAGGCCAATTCGTATTAATTTGATTTGCTGAGAGTTTATTTCAGATCTGTTTACTGTGTTATTTCCTGTTTCATGTGCTTGTATTACTTTATTTTATTGCTAGTCTTGTTAAGAAATCCTCTAGATTAGAAATTACATATTGCTTGCTGTACATTTAAAAATCCAGTTACATATTCTCTGTTTAACATTTTGCAGTAATAACATCTCTTTTGAGGTTTACATTCCATTTAGGATAATGCTATTCATTTAGGGATAATTCAGATGGGAATGAAAGTGTGGTTATTTTTTCCTCTGCTGGTTAGTAAAACTGGTGGCTAGGAAGGAAAGAAATTTTAAACCTAATCCTGATAAGTGCCGCTGATCAGCTGATTGGCAGCTTGGCAAAGCAGAGCACTAAGTTGTCACTCTGTGAGATACATTGGCAGTAACTTCATTGTCTGAAAGTATAAACCTAAATCATTCCTTTTGTGATTCCTCTGTTATTAGTAAACAGACACAGCCACTTAAGGAAAGGGAGCCATTTAATCCTAAAAGCATCTCTCTCTACTGAAGGTTAAAAGAGGTATTAACCTCAGATGTACAACTTTTAGATGTCTGCAGTGGGAAAGATGAATGTAACTCACTGTTTCTTTAAGAATCTGGTGCTGAGCAAGGAAGCTAATATGGTGCATAAAGGTCTTTGTACATCCTTTTCCTTTATAAAATGATGATCTATAGGCAAAAAATATTTTCAGACCTATTTTATAGTTTAACAGCTAATTTCTGCTTTCAAGTGTCACTTTTATATGTATATATATAATTCTCTGACGTATGACATCCTTCAGAAGTGAATTTCATTATGTGAACTGGAAAGGCTGTGGGTTGCACCCTTCCTGTACTCCCACATGTTTATACTTCCCTTCTGAATCTGCAATGAATCACAGTGATAGTTTTCTCATGGAAGGAGAGACAATTTTATGGCATCTGTATATACTGCAATACCATTTGAAAAATCTAATATCAGGCTGCTAGTTGGTAATGCTATAGCATATATAAAAAAAGTACTGGGTTATGAAATACGTATTCTGAATGGAAACTACAATATGTGAGTAGTTTTCAACCTAGCATGCTTCTGTCCCTGGTCAAAAAATAACATCGAACTTGCACAGTCACAGAGTATCAGGGACTGAGAACTGTCCAGCTGCTGACTGGGATGAAACGTCCTCTCAAACAAGAGCAATGACTTCGGCAATAGCTCACTTCATTGTTGTTGCTTTCTCATAATGTGCAAAACAATTAAGACATTCATTCTGGCTTGAGCAGAATGCTATATAAGGTGGAAGTCCAACAGAGAGAGTACCTCCTTCTTAGTTTAATTGGTTGCAGAGGAACCTATATCAATCCTCAAGAACAGCTACAACTATTGAAAAAAGTAATCCTCAAGATTATTTTCTTGTGGCACCTTGTACATGGGGCCTACTGGCCTATCAGTTTGTGCCTGTTCACTTCTTCTCTATTAAGTCAAATCAAGTAAATTCTGAAGATCTCTATGGAAAGTGCAGTAAGTCATGATCAATGACAAGAACTATCATTACACTATTGTATAGCATGATGGCTCTTGTAAAACTTAAACTAAGGGTTTATTCCCAAGGATGGCACAGCAAAGATTGGGAACACTGTGACTACATCAGGTTCGACTTTGAGCCCCCCCCCAAGCTGAACTGAATTTAGTCTCCAAGCACTGATGAACCTGAAAAGAGTTATTTAATTTTTACTGTGCTGGAAGGCTAATGACATTGGTTTAAGAATGCAAGACAAAAATGCTTAAAGGAAAGAATGTGATTTACTGATGTTTATGGGTTAACATCTCCTAAAGCATTGGAGATTTTTCTTCTCTATGAGCAGAAGTTGTGAAAGGGAAGGAACAGTGGAGAAAGAGGTCATTTAAGGAACAATGAAAAGAGGTGGAGCCTAAAAATTCCTTTACAGTTCCAGAGGAAATGGAGAAAAACAACGGAGTACTTGCATATGATATTTTTAACTATGATATGTTTGTACCTTCCCCCTATTTCTGCCACATAAGGCTTGCCCAGATTTAAAGTCTGTCTCCAAATACTAAAGAAATATAAATTTTTGTTTATTTCAAGAACAGGAAAGCATTATATTTGTTAAAGCAACTGGGCAAGGAAATCAAGATTTCTTTACATTTTTTTATGTGCTCTGCAGGAGTCTGCTGAGATTGCCACCTGAATTATTGTTACACTGAAAATATCTCATAAGTCTTTAATTTTCATTTTTTGTTCAGTTATAAAAAAGTTCTCAAGTATACAGTAGGACTATTACGCTACAGTTATGAACTTAAATTTACATTTATATTAACTGGAAATTCATTCTCTTATATATTTTATCAATATGAATACCAGTCAAAAAATATCATTGGGTCAGGTAATTTCATTGAAGAAAGATTGTTTTTCAAGACTTTGGGGTTAGAAAAAAGTATTTTACAAAAACTGAAGTTTTGTGAATACTGTAAAAATGAACTCCAGGATTTAGAGTCAAATTTCCTTCTTCATTGAACAAACATAAGAAAGACTTGTATATGCAAAACACAAACCCAAATAATAATGCCACCTAGAAAAAATGAGGAAGAAGTTGTATAATTTCTTTTTGTTGAAAGAACTTGAAGTTCTTTCTTTTCTATTTCTTTTCACCCTAAATTCTTTTTTTTTTCCCCTGCAAGAAAGCAGTAATGTATTTGAATTTGCTGTGACTGTGAATGCAAACATATGCAGGTTCAGAATGCTGAATGATGATCCAAGAGTCTGTATTCAATTTCTAAGATGCAGCTTTTCATGAGCTTCTTCAGCTTCTGGTATTTTTTATTAGAAATGTTCCTCTTCTCAGTGTTTGCCTCAGTGTCTTGGCAATCTGATTGTAGCCAAGAATCTTCTGGACTAAAAGTAACTGAAAAGCCTGAAAATGTCTCAAAGTCATGGAGAACTTCTGTGGAATTTTCAGTTTCTGTTCAGGCTATGAAACCCCCTGCATTTTTAGTCCATGTCCTGTATAATGCCTTTAGCAATTGTGGAAGGTGAATATGAAAGAAAGCAGCAAGTCATAGGCTTATTAAGAGAGAACACTGTAGAATTTTCCTAGAACATGAGTAAGGTTAAACAAAATCTGTTGTCCTTTGATGGTAAACAGTACAACGTTTGTGTTGTGACTCAGAGACTAGTTTCTAGCTTGAAGGGTTGAGGTGTACTACTCTCCCTGTTTCAGTCCAGACAGAGAAGGGCTAAGGTGCACCACCTCTTCCCACACCATCCTTTTGAAGCAAAGGAAATCCAAGTGCACAGCTAACACACAAGGCATGGCGTGTTTTGAGACTCCCAACATCTCTGTATGTTGAGGGACCAGGACTAAAAAGGTAATCTAGATAACTAACATATCTTTATCTCAGTGACTCAAAGACACAAAGGCATTCAGTGACCATGGGAAAGTCTTCTTTGGAGCTGCTTTGTTGTATCTGGTGTTTGCACATGAACACAGTAGTTAAAGTGTTCCTTACACAAAGAAGCAGACCAGATCAGTGCTTCGAATGTATATATTAGATCTTTCAAAACTGAGACTGCAGGAGTAACAGCTTCTGAATAGGAGGGTTTGATATTCAGATCAGAACTTCCACTTTTCTTTGACAGCAATATAGATTATGTATTGAATAACATAGAGGATTTTGCCTTTTTCCTCTTTGAGAATCAACAAGTAATTAAAAAAAAAAAAAAAAAAGAAACAATCTCACCAGTTCAGACAGGACATATTTTTATGTGATAACTAGGCCCTAAGACTGAAACACAACAGATAATGGGAACACATTTAATTTGCTGCTTGCAAAAGAAGAACACCCTGTAGGCAAAATACAATACATCAGCCTAATCTTGCCTATGATTTACATTACATTAAAAATTAATATATAGATTTTATACAAATTTAGGTCACTCACTTTGAAGTACACACAGCAGCAGGAAAAATCCTGCTGTTTGGATGAAGGGCACACTCAATAGTCTTTCTTTTAACACCTCATTTTCTATTCGCATGATTTTGAAAGCAGGGAAAATATGTATTCAGCCTCAACAGAGTTTTCTTTGCAAGCTTATAAAAATAATGAAAAAAATAAGAAAAGTTGTGAGGTTAATATCAGTATAAAAATGAAAACTATGTTATTATTTTATATGAAATCCTGCAAGGACTGAATTCTTATCTTCTCTACAGATTTTCTCAATGTCATTACTGTTGCAAATCAATTCATTCTGAGGTTGTTGGGGTTTTTTTTTTGCTTATGTTGCAGCACTTATGAAACCATGTATTGATGACATACAGCAAGACTGTGAGGTATGCAAGGGAGTTATCATGGACCTGAGCTCTCTGGAACTGCTGGTGGGGTAAGAAGGTCAGAAGATCAAGTAAAAAACAATTTGAACCTATTGCTACACATTTCAAGAAAGAAAACCCCTTATAAACAAGGCTCCTTATACCTTTACCTTATGGATCTCTGTGTACTGAAAAAATAAACAGGTTGTCCTTAGTTTTATTATAAAGAGTGTATACTTCTGCATGAGGCAGTCCACATATTGGTGACATAGACTATATAATTCCATTTTGATCCTATCATTTACATTCAGTACCTTGAATATCCTGATAAATAAGTCAGAAAGAAACCAAACATGACCTCAGTGGTTGTAAACTAATGCCCAGATCTGCTAACATTTCAGTCTTAGAAACAAAGCTAGCACTTTCAGAAAGAGTAACTATTAGAGAAGGAAAAATATGTATTTGAACAAATTGTAGATTACAGATTCTTTCTCAGCATTTTGGTTCTTGCTTTCCTGTACTTCCCTTTAGCTGTGACTATCTGATGTTTTTCTCAGTTTTGAATACTGGGAGTTACTTCATTGTGATATATATGCTGAACTGCTGCATTCAGGTCTTTCTTCAAAACAGGATTTTAGTCCATTTTTAAAATTCACTTTCAGAAAGAGTCCACAAAGAATATTTGCCCTTACATAACTCTTCTTCACAGTTACAGCAGCTTCAGATTCTGTGTTTGATAACTGTCAGTGTGCTTTCAAACATATAAACTCTACTTCAGTAATGAACAATACACTGGTTTTGTATCTTTCTTAAAAATTAAATAAAATTATGTTATATTCTTTGATTGTATTCTTCAATGTATCTAAAATGTATGTGTGTGTATGTGTACATATATGCTTGTATATAGTATATATCTATAGTATATATACACATACATAGTAAATGCATATATGTTTATATATTTATAAATATATATGTTTGTATGTTTTTATATATATATGTTTATATATATAGTATCTATATTCCCTAACATATCTTAATGAAACATGCATATAAAGTGTATGTATACATTCTTTTCCAGTTCTTCCCAAGTACTGAAATTCTGTTCTAACTCTTCATAGACTAAAGTAAATTTACCATTCTCTAAAACTGCACCAGGTGAGGTTTAAAAATCTCTGTGATCTAACAAATGTACTTCTCTCATTATGCAAAGTGTATATACTTCTTACCTATTTTTGCAGTCGCTCAAACATACAGACCTGAAAAATCATACAAATAAGCACTGAAAACATCAGTATATATAACTTTGTTCTTCATTTAAGTAACCTTACTGTCACTCAGTCTCTGAAGTATGGTTTTCATGGCAATTTTACAATCCTACAGTGGAACTAACTGATCAGGATGCTGTACAGTAGTAGTGCTGGTTAACAGGAATGCCCTAGTTAATTTGGAAGATGTACTCACTGTTAAATATGCACTAGTAGCAATTTAATTTTTCACCTCTGACAGGCAGGTTTAGTAAGTAGTTATAGAGTGTTTAAGAAAATGTTGCAGAAGTTTGTGGCTAAATTTCAGTGAGTGGTTGTATTATCCCCTGCCATGGAAGCATCACCTCTGATGTATCAGTGCATCTGCTAACCTATGGTATAATTGCATTCTTTCTCATCTTTCCTTTTGAGCCTTGGGGAAACAAGGCTGTCATCTGCCATGCCATGCAGGTCATCTAACTGTGTGTCATTGGATTTCCAATCCTAATCGTATAACAGAAGTTTATGGTTGTGTTTCATTTCCCTAGTTCCCAATCTGCTCAGATGTATGCTGCTGGCACTGATGGGCCTTTGCAGACAGGAACCACAAAGCAGGCCAGAATGTAATCCTTAGTAGTTATCATCTTTGACTTGAAATTACGGCTATTCTTTGCTACATGGCTTCAGCTGTGAGCCAAAGATATGCAGAAATTCAACAGCTTATCTTGTTGACAACTGTCCAAATACAAGTTGTATTATAATCCCATAGCAACTTGGGACAGTAGGTACACATCAAGGTTCATTGTATGGTATGCTCCATGGATATAACGGTTCATAAAGTTAGGGAAGCACTTGTAATAGCTTGAGGTTATGGACGTTGTTAGCATTTTCCTAGAGGTAATACATCGTTGTGGTTCTTCCAGGGTCTCCAGTTTGTGCTCTATACTTTAATTTCGTTAAGTTGCCATTTGGCTATGAATTGGTTAAAAAGTTTTAGGATAGGTTTCAAAACAGAAATGAAGACTATGCAGAAGAAGACATCATAAAAAGTCTGTGGGGACAAAAAGGTAAGGCCCCAACCAGCAGCTCTGTTTAACAATGACATAAGGGACAGAAAGATACCTCATATACAGAGTTTCCCAAGTAGTTAATTACCTGCTCTCCTGAAACAGCAGTCAGCAAGTGTTCCTGTGCAGTGAAGCATGAGTTGGGGAATGATGGGAACAGGCTAGCTCCGGAAACCAGATGTCAGGATCACTTGCTAACACTCTTAACAGAAGATGCACCACAAAAAAAAAGTTAGATGGACTCTAGGCATCTCTATGTTTACTAAGAACCACGATGGAGTTTAGGCAGTATAAGTGAACAGTTTCTCTGGCTAAAAAAACTGAACAGCGAATTTTGTCCATCAGCTAGGTTTTGCAGACTGAATTCATATAACTGTGGAATCAGCTAACTGTGGAGAACAGCTGGTATGGATGCTCTTTACACTATAGGTACCTAAAATCCAGATATGTCACCTTACTTTGCAACATGTCATCTGAATATGGCCTCTGCAGATAGACAGGCTTTTAGATGGGTTATAGGGGGAAAGGGATCATCATCTAAGTTTTAGACATGTTACACAAATTTGGGAGAATCAAAACTGGAGTAGACTAGATAATATTATTGTCACAGAACAGAAACAGAGAACTGCATCTGTGCCCACCAGGTTTCTAAACAGGACCATGAAAGAGCTACAGTTCAATAAATTGTTGGGTGGCTCACAGGTAGGTCTGTGACCCATCTGGAAGCTAGCTTTCCCTATTTCACCTGTTCAGCCAGCAGCACAACTGGACAGTTGTGCAGACTTTACCTCATGTCTTGAGTGAACTGAAATAAAGCAAAACAACATAACACCCCCCAAAACAAACCTTCAGACTTAGGACCTTTGTGACATTCTAGGTAGTAAAACCTGGGGTGGCTCTTTCAAACTGTGAAAAATTGACTCATGGGCATTGACTTGAAAGGAAGGTGAAAGGATTTTTTTGTGCTTACACCAGAGGTATGTTACACCATAGTAACATTCCCATATGGTTCCCATCCTCAGGTTGCAATGGAAGACTATGCACCACCTGGAGATCCATTGTCTACAACTTTTTGGTCTTATTTCATGTTGGCTGTATGATGACAGAGAAGTAAAATTGTAACAGCTTTGTAGTGCTTTCACTGAACTTGTGACAGTCTTGCAAAGATATGCATTAGAAGTTCTTATGTTTGACTGGGGAGAACGTGCTTCACACAAGTTTCTTTTCCCTAGGGACACATGACAGTGACCCAGCAGCAATCTTTTAGAAAAACCCTTACATTGATTATCACCCTCTTAATGTGTAAACATTCATGGGATTTCTTCCATCCTTCTTGTTTAATACTAGTATGTGTGTGAGAAAGGGAATTGTTTCCTGGCTGCTGGAGGACAGTACCCCGTTGCTCATGAAAGGAGACCTTTGTTGTTTGTGGAACTGAACCCAATTTTTTTTTCTGTTCTGGATATAAGATTCTGTCTGGGGACTTGGCAAATGAAGAATTACAGACGGTCCACAATTCATTGATCAAGTATATTGTACCTTTCACTGCTCTGTTTCTGATAACTTGTTTTTAATCTGTGGTTGTTTTATTGCTAGTATTCTGGTTGTGGGATCTCTCTGTGGATAAAAGAAAGTTATTGACCTTGGTTATCTATTTACAGCAGTAGAAGCTTTTGGCCTAGATCCATGTTTTCTTTATTATTTTTATTGTTTCAGAATGAGTCATGTTTAAAGATTAATAAGAAACTTAACTAAAGATTCCAAGTGGTCCTCAGAGCTGTTTTCTGACTGGGTATTAAATATTTTGAGCCTGACTGACCAGGCTCTTTTTGCTTATGTACTGCACACTTTCCCTCTTTCCTAGCCCATTATACTAATGGTACATGTTACTTGACATTAATTTATTTTCACCTATGATGGACCATCCTTTGTCTAAATCAGTCTTATCAATTGTAAATTTTTGCCTCCTGAGATTTTGACATAATTGTCAAGCTTTTCTCTTGGGATTAGTTTTTTCCAGCTCTACCTTCATACAGAAGGTGAAATGAAGCCTTTACAATTTGCTCCTTTCCACCCTGACTACATCAATGCCTTTGAACTTGCAGGACAGAGTGGCTAAGGGAAAAGTGGTATGATCAGCTGGAAATTACATGAATGCTAACTACAGATTATGTACAGCTTCTGGGAATCTACTTTATTATGGATGTCGTGGACAAACCTCCAAATAGTGACTTCTCTCTGAAAACTGCAATATTGTTTGGAAATAGTTTTTGTTTCTTTCCATATGATTGCCATAATGGAGAAGTCTTACCTCTCTGTATTATTTTTCTTTTTTAAAACACTGAATATTTTATGTATGATTATATGGTGAATAAAGTACTTCTTTATGTCTACTTCTCAACGAGTGCTAGGAAAATATTTTGAAAGTGTGCAGAAGTCTACTGTAGCTTTTCTGTATTTTCTCCTTTATTGAAATAATCGTATTTCTATGTGTAGTTATAAGTGCTTTGTGTCATAAGTAATTTTGTTGCTGTTGCCTTGACCTAAGTTCACTAGTCCACATGGGCACAGACTTCTGATTACTGCAGATTATTTCAGATTCTGTGATTTGGTCCAGTTATGGTTTGCTTATTTTAATTCTGGATTTTACATAATTTTTTGAGTTGTGAGGAAGGTGACTGCAAAAATGTGTGGAATTTACCTCTTGCATTCATCAAGCTAACACAATTAATTAAAAAAGATAGCACACAATACAAAGCAAAACAAACAAACAAACAAAAAAATCCTAGCAAATGAATAAAATTCACCAGGGTGCCAGTGAAACTGATGCAAAGTAGTTTTGCGCCTGCAGTGTGCCTCTCTTTCTTCCTCTTTTCTCCCTCTCTCCCTCTCTCTTTCTCTGCTTTCTGTGAAAACATTTTGTTGCATTCTCCCTTCTGTAGAACAAGCATCTGACTGCATACCTGGAAAGCACCCTGAGTTCACTAATCCTGTTGATTAAATCTGTGGGGGAGTTAATGGATACTCCCTGTATCTTGTTCTTTTCTAGAAAGGATTTTACCTTATGTTTGTGAGTTTTGGACTGATTAAAATCAATGTGTTTATTGCAACTGAGGAGGTTGCCTCTCGTTTTCTGTGGGGGTTACAGGCTAGGTCAGTGTTTGTGTAGGTTCTTTCCAAGAGCTATCCCAGCCCATGCACACCATAGGTTCTTGCATTATGACTTATTTGCATCCATTTTGAATGATGTCAGGCATGACGTGTCCCACAGGCCCCTGCAACATGCCGGACAAACCTCCTTTAATAGTAGACATGCAGATTCCCTGACAGTTTTGGTGGAAACTGAGTGGGAATACTAAATGTGGTTGCATTTTCCATGGGTTTTCTCAGTAAAGCTACACACAATGTAGCAGCAGGACCTGAACAGAAAAGCTGACTGAAAGTACAACAGTTATGATATAAATAAATTATGAAAAATTAATGCAGAATGGGGACATGTATGCTTGTATGACCAACAGGTATATACCAAAGTGGCAAAGGAGGTGGGCATCATACATATGTACAGCAGAACTGGTGTTTGTTTGCTGAACTTGTCCTGGTAATTGTTAGCCAAACTAACGGCAATAATAAAGTCTGGGGGATTTTCACTGGAGGAAATACGTACTATACATACCTGCAGCTCTGATTCAGTTATGCCCCTTGCTTCCAAAGTGTGACAATACTGTTTGCATGCTATAAATGGCATCCACTGCTGCTAGGTGGATATATGGCTGGCAGACCTCTCCAAAGGTGATGAACATGACGACTTCACCGACACTGAACTACTGTGCTGCAACAATTTGCCTGTGTAGAGCATTCTGACACCTTTTGTTCCTTCCCTTATCTCTTCCTGGGTCACAGTCTCTGACAGCTGCAGTAAGCTTGCATAGTGTGCTTAATGTGCATGCTGAAAGGCTACGTGAGCTGAAACCCGGGGACAGTGCACATCACGTATGGCTCAGACAAACTGAAAGTGGAATGAGCGATAGGAGGTCATCATCACTAGTATCAAGAGAGCCTCTGGTCTATCCATGACTCTTGGGATGTGGCACAGTGAAGCAGCTGGAGACAACACAGGGCCTAGGAACTACAGCTTTGATGTTGGTGAGTCACGATAGTCTAGGACATCATGCCTGAACGCTCCTCATGAAAGATCTATTAGACTTGTCTACGTGTGGCAGTGTCTACATAGGGCAACTAGTGGGTCTTGTTATATAAGCTTTAATTCATTCATGAGGTATCTGTAACAGGGAAGATACTGAGAGAAAACACTTAGCAAAACATTGTTTTAAAAATTCTACTAAAGATTTAAATTGTTGTTGCCTGATTTTATGATAGATTTGGTAATGATAAATTTTAACCATATCTTTGGCCTACTTTTAACATATACCCTCTTAGGATCTGGAAAGGTCAGAATATAGATGAATAATCTATCTACTATATAGGTCTGGAGTAGAAAAAGGAATTTTGGTGTACCTGAGAACTATTCAATAAATCAGAATTAAATAAACGCTGGAGCTAAACACTACTACTAAGGAAAACTACTTAGCAACCAGATAAAGATATTTTCAAGCTGTTCTGTGAAGAGGACCAAGTGAAGGAAAACTATATACACTGTTTGTGAAAAATTATTTTTAAACATATACAACTTTCAGTCCTAAAATTACTTTTCACGCTAATATTTAACATTGACTATTAAAAACTTAGGTTTCCAGCAGCTGTTGCTAAGCTATTGAGATGGTCATCAGTGCAATAGCTTTGAAGTATTAGCTCATAAAGTCTACTCTAGATAATTTTACCATTTATAGGACACATTTTCATTCTTTGCAGGTCTATAAGTTGCACTATGCAAACTATCAAAAGCTGTTAGTAGGATACTTACTGTCTGTATTTGCATAATGAAGATTAGGATTTTGACTATCTAAGGCAGCAGAATTAATTGCTTTATCATGGACGAAAATAAAATGGTAATGCACTGGTTTTGAAGAGTTAAACTTTGTGAATTCTTTTCTTGCCATACTGCCATCTTTCCATTAACGTTTAATAAGAGTTATTAAATAATTATATTATTTTTATTTAAGGCATATGTGCAAATGTTTTCAATGCCTGTTGCGGTCACAGTTTCTCATTCTTATTGGTGCCATTCTCTGAAAATAACCTGCTTTGAAAGGCCGCTGAGATAAATTTTTTATTATTCACTGTTTACTGCATTTTGTGTTGTCTCTGGATTTTAAAACTTCTCTGCCAATTCCTCAATTTTAATTATTTCACCCCTGATGTCAGACACATAGTAAATTATGAACAATACTTCCTTTCATTAGAAGAACTGTTGCTTCATGAAGAGATGAGCCATAGAGGGGAATGGGATGGTACTCCTCCACTGGGAATACTCAGATATCTTGTTTATTAGAAAACACGCTAAACTAATTGGGATTCCATTTTTCTATCACTGTCAGATGTAGGGTGACATTTTGAAAAGGTTTCTTTACCGCTTGTGAAGAGCTCAGTGAATAATTTTGTTAGGCTCCATAGTGACAGTGAAATACTAAGTGCTTGCTCATGTTTTCCTGATGCAGATATAACCTCCCAGATGTCCCAAAACAGTGGTCTACTTCAGCAAACCTTTACAACATTAATCTTTTTTCACCTCTTTACAGATTAATTTCCCAGCACCTTTGCCAAATTTTTAATTGCTGCATGTAACATCTGTTAAGCAGTGCGGGACTGGGATTTCAGTCATCTAGAAGTCTTGAACACTGACATGAGAGAGATGGTCTCTGTTAGAGTGAAAGATGGAGACTTATTGTCTTATTGTTCAAGTATTTCTGCTTCATAACTGTTTCCATCTTAGCCACATCAAGACGAAGACTACTGTTACATCTTTTTTGGATGTGACCATACAGAAAGAGCCCAGGCAGGTCTGTGACCCAAGCCAATACATTACAGACATATTTTGTCTTTCAAAAGACATGTTAAATGTCTTCACTTACAAAGGCAAACAATCTGATCCACGAATTGTCAGCTTTTTCTTGAGCAGGTGCTATGAAAGCAGCCATGTGACTTCTACGTTGTCTGGTGCTAAAGCCAGGTAAGTTCCACAGGCAGCTGTGAGACTACTGGAGACTCAATTACAATGGCAGGTCAAATTTATATGTCCGTGTAAACCAACATACAAGTGTCACGTCTGAGCTATGTTGCCAGCTGTTGGCTGTGTGACAACATGGCAGGAGAATGATCCTAGTGGCATTGTTTGCCCTGTAAAGAGCTGTGCTTTTGCATACATCTGTGTTAAGGACTAGCAGAGGCCTAATTATTCTTCCTGGTGTGTACCAAAGCCTGGCGAAACTCTCATATGAGTAAGAACTGTTCTTAGAAAATTATGAAGAAGGCAACTTTGAGACTTCAGTGTAGATCTGGATCTCTCACAGAAGTATCACACTGAGGTATTCTAAAGAATCCCTAGATTTGCCAGAATACTGTTTGGCAAAAGTATTTTTTCATAATACAGCTAAATTACTCTTATCTTTTTAGAAACAGGACTTGGCAAATTGAGACTTGAATGAAACCATGTAAATCATAACCACTATCGCTATATTTTCAATTACCCTATGATTGAATTAAAGTTTTTCCTCAGCAGGTTTTTGACATGTAATCTACTTTTCTCCATATTTATCATAACCTGCAGTTTGTTCAAGAGTCTTCCATGTTGTGCTTACGCCCCCCACCCCCTATAGTTCTGTGAGAGTTCCCATATTCCCTTAAGAAGACCTATCAAATTCAGTCTACAGTTTAAAATATTTTCTTTGTTCACTAATACTTATGCATGGTATAGGAAAGATGGTGCCTCCTGAAAATGGGTACCGGATGATGCTGGATTAGTCTTAGTGGACTTCTTTTTCAGTCTGGGCCCATATAAACATGTACAGGCTTAAGATTAAGCCTTAAACTGTTGATTTTGACTTGGCCTCTGTTATCAACTGCTTAACCTTACTCAGCAGAGTCAGCCAGTCTGTTATTGCTTATTCTGGCACTTAGAAGGCAATCAGGCAGCTGAACTTTGATAATCAGAGTAATTGTAGAAGTGGTAGACTCCAACCATGCCAGTAGATAACTATGCTTAAGTATCTGAAGTTGCTGTCCAACTGAAAAGTTTTGTATTGTAACTATTTACATCAAAGTGCAAGACCATAACACACTGAGGTGCCATCTTCCACCAGGGAAGCTCTCCCTCCATGTCCTTTAAGGACTTCTGGGGGCACATTCAGTGCAATTAAGAAACATTTCAGTGAAGTAGAATCAAAAAATTTAGATGTCTATACAAATGCAAAATATACATGTTGTGTGTACTTCTGCTTTAACCCTTATTGTCAGGGCAAGGGGTGCTCTGCAAAGACAAGCAAGTCAGGAGCCAAAGGTAAAAGCAAGGCAGACAGGACAGTGTCCACACTGACAAGAGGACACAGTCCCACAGTACCCAAATGCAAAAAGCAGACCAGGTCGGGTGAAGATAACCATGGGAGCCACCACAGGCCAGCTGGCCAGACAGGTCTACATGACAAGGGAGGTCCCAGGTCAAGCCAGGAAGTCAGGTGGGTAGGATAAGGTAAGCTAAATAAGCAGCCACACACAAACACTCCTACAACACTGCTGAGGCAAAAGCCAAAGGCAAACTGCTTGAGCTTAAGTACAGCCTCTGAACACAAAGCGGAAAGCCTCCAGTGACACTCCTCACCGTTCTTTCTCATCACAGAGCTCTTTCGGCAGTTTGATCCAAGGTTAAGTGGCTGCACCATAACAGAGCTGGCACAGGCAGCCAGGCACCTGGGCTGGGGGGATGAGCTCACGCTTGTGACTCTGACTCTTCTCTCTGACTGCTATATAACTCTGAATGAATAAAATAATGCTTTTATTCCGGAATCATTTTTGCAATCATGGTGACTTGGCTTAACTGCAATGAAGCTAGTGGACACAACAGCTGCTCTTCACTCACTGTAAGTATAAAAATGATTGAACTGTTTAAAGAATAACTAGCTTTAATATCAAGAACTGCTACCCAAAATAGCCAGAACTGGAGAAGAAATAAAATTGTACAAAGGCTTTCTAAATGTTCCCATTGCAAGCAAGATGTAGGCACAGTGATTGTTTTGGAGTGTTCTTACAGACCTACGTGAAAGAAAATGTGTACGAAAAGAAATTCAGAAAAATCAGAATCTCAGGAACACCCAGAGAGGACATCTTTAGCCTGCTCCTGAAAAAGAAGCTGTGAAACAGAGGCTGGGATCAACAACTAATGAGTGAGAAGCGTGCAACTTCGAAGCTGAGGCTGAGACATTTTTTAAATTTTCACTGTGTTTAAGGAAGCGGGCTTCTCTGCTCAGGTTATCTAATGGAACATGGCTGTAGTAAAGAACTATCTGCCCTCTGTCATTGAATCCTTCGAACAGAAACTACCAACATGCTTAAATTAATTTCTTATGTTTGAAAGGGATAACAGACCCCTGATATCACGTGTTGTTGCAAGCCCCTAGAAGAAAAGAATTTTGAAGTGCTAAATGATGTCAGAGACCAGATAATTAATGGTTTTGATAATCATGTAACTACAGGCAAACCCAGAGCAGCGGAATTTGTCTTTGAGGAGTGTGCACATAAGATCATGGAGTCATAGAATAGCTTGGGTTGGAAAGGACCTTTAAAGGTCATCTAGCCCAACCCCCCTACAGTGAGCACGGACATCTTCAGATGCCCATCTCAGGACTGTGCATTCAAGAAGAACTTTAAAAAAACAAAGTTTCTGGCATAACCTTGCTAATTTTCTCTATCATATCTGGAAATATCAACAGTTTGCTGGTAATCATGACAGCCTGTAGGAGTAAAAGGAGAAATACATATACATGTAGCAAGGCAGAAGAGAAAAATACAACATTAAGGACAGAAGCCATCCCCTAGTGTGGACCTATAGGACATTGAGAAAAATGAGAACAACAATATGTTGTCTGACTCTGGACCACACTATGAATGATTAAATTAAAACTCACATTTTATTTTTATCTTTTAAAAAGGTCAGCTTTATGTAAAAACAACAATAGAACTCTTTAATAAGTATCATACATGCCCTTATTTTATTCTACCATAAAATGTAGTTTCATATTTAGATTTCAAATATGGGGAAAATGGAATAGTAGTTTGTTAACCAAATGTTTTCCTCATTCAAGAATCATAGACTCATACTAATACCCTTTTCAGGAAAACTAAATGGAAAACAGTTTTGTCATTTGTAAGTTAAAATCCTGCAAGATGCTGCAATGGTTCATTGTGTCAACACAAACATATGGAGTTCACACCTTTCATACTGCTGAACTTTATTCCCAGAATAAATTTTTTATATAATAAAATTATGCAGTTAATTTTGTGTCAGCAGTATAAAATTAATCTGATTCAATTATGTTTTGTTGAACCTGGTTTCAGTAGCTCACAGTAAGTGTTATAAAACATACCTTTTCCACAGAATATTTTGGAATCCTTGCCTTCCCCCCCCCCAGCATTTTTTAAGAGAAAAAAAAAACGTTGTTGAAATTCTCCATTTTCCTGATATTGAGGACTGAAAGTCTCTAAAACATCTCAGTTATGTCATTAAGAGGATACTTAAAAATTTATTTTGAATTGGCAACCTAAAAATAATTGGATTTTTACCTCAAAGTAATTCAAAGAGTTGCCATCTATGTTTTCATTCTCACTTTCATCAAGGAAAGCAATAGAAGATATCAATGAACTTTTTCTTCTGAGTACAAATCAATCTTGGGAACTGGAGGAAACAAATTCATTCAGCCTGAAAGTGATATTGTCAGTCAGAAAATCAAAAGGCAGGGTTCATATAATATACACCTGAAGCATTGAACACACTATATATGCCTGACATTTACTGAATGATTCATGATTTTTATATCTTCCCTCCTTACTAAGAAAATGAGGTGAGGTTTGAATGAATAATAGGTGGCTAAGGTGAATCTTCAGCAGACAACTTATTACTGATGCCAAAGAAAAGGAGGAATGAATTTTTCATAAAGTCAGGATTTAATGTATAAAACCCCCAACATCTATTACCAAGCATTTCAAAACTGACAGATAAAAGGGCTGATTGAGATAAGTAAGCAGTAACATAGATGCCAAATATACAGAAAATAAAGAAAAAATTACGCAACTGGGGACTAATCCAAGGAACTCTTAAGTTTGGTTGCAAAATCCCACTGGATCTGATGAACTGGGCCGCTAGCACATAGGTTTAAGAACTGAATCCACTTGTAAAACTTCAAGGCCAGTACATGTAAATTAACCTCTTTCTTCCTCCTGCCTGGAAAGTTCTTTGCCAATTCATACTGTGGTCCTGTATACTGAGCCACCATATCTCAGGAATTCACTTGGTTCTGTTTCTTTTCTGTCACTTGCTTTGCTATGAATAATACACGTGTACAGACTAAGAATTCATTCTCCATTTTTCCTTTAAAATGAGCTAATTATTCAGTCTTGCTTGTCACAGTTTAATACCGTAAACTGGCAGTGTGAATAATTGTTGATTGAGAGTCCATTTAATGAGCTCAGAGATTCATGTTTTGAGGACAGAAAGCTGATAAGTTTGTTCAAGGGTAATTGTTAACCAAATCAGCTATGTTCCTCGAGTTGCAATTTCTTGCTAACGGCATATAAACAAGCCATGCTGACAGACTGGTTTAAAATCAATTCCCCCCCTGCCCCCCGCTTTCTTTCTTTCTTCTTTTTTTTTTCTTCTTTTTTTCTTTCTTTTGGGATTCTAATTCAATAAGGTTTAGCAAACGTTGCATATTGCAGGCAAATGCTTAGCTCCTGTTCCAGATGCTTTAGAAGTCTGGAGTTTGTTGAAATCTGTAATAGTTATTTGCTATTTGAAAACCTTGAAATCAATGAGGAGTTATTTAACATTACTCATCAGGATTCAAGAGCAGGGAACTTTGACAATATATAAAAGTATTGGACTGAGGCATCCATTAACCATTGTATCCAGCTGCATTCTTGGGGCAGAGGAGACATCCTCTACAGCATTAATGGCAGGTTTAGGCCTAGAGTCCCTCTGCAATCCTTTTTTAAAAGTTTATTTCTTACAAACAGTAAGGTCTGTGCCAGTGCCAACACAAACAGAAGCAGTCTTTCACCACCTTCATCAGTAACATGGTTTCTTCACACTCCTCAGGATCAAAGAAACCTCTACAGGTCATTTCTAAGTCCTGTCTGCTTGATCACATATATGGGACTAGCTGCATGTCCTCTTTTAGCTAGTATTGCCAATGATCTGCGCTTGGTAAAACTGATTTCTTTCATTTTTCTGGAAGCCTGAAAAATGTCAGTAAAAATATCTTTTCAAAACTGGGCTTATGCATGTCAAGGTTTATGTTTGGTTTGTAGCTCTTACCTAAGGCCTCTCAGTTTTCAAATAATACTCATCACAGTTTTGCTGACGTCTATAATCAGACCTGAACTTTCTTTAGCTGAGGTAAATGTAATTCTCAGACCTCCTCCTGGTGATATAGTGTCTGAAAGTGAGGAAGCAAAGCAAAGGACAGGAACTCATTTACGGCACATCTGTGTTGTGTTCCCTGTGATTCACAGAACAGTTCCAAAACATGAGAAAATGTGCCTTCTAATTTAAATAATAACTGGTTTAAATTTATTTGGCTGGAAAATGGCTTTTAAAATCTCAGAATGATAGGATGTCTCATGAAAAAGTAACTTATTTCTTAATTTTCCTAGGAATAGGGCTTGTTCCAAAACACATTCAAAGTCCGAAGAAAAAAAAAACAACCTTGGTCAGGTGATTATCACTGTAACTCAATTTAACAACAGAAATGAGAGGAAAGTTTAATCACTTGTATAAAGGACTAAATAATAAACAGAAAACAAAAGAAATCAAATAATCTTCATCTTGTAACCTACTGGGAGTGTGTCAGTGATGTGTTCACTTTTTGAGGTTTGTTTGACTTTTAAAGAACTAGCTCTCTGTAAAGCTTTGAGTACCTTTAAATGTGCTCTGAAGAATGTATGTAGAATACGTATGTTACATATTTACTCCTCCTTTCCGCAGCAGTTTCGACTTCAAGTTGACTGCTTGGTCACTTTGTCAAAATACAAGGTATTCTGCAAGGTAACCCCTTCTGTGTGATGTTGTATTGCTAAGATGCTAAATAGACCTTTCTGTAATGCTGCTTCTTAGTGCTTGCATCATTCTGATCACCACTGTCACTGTACTCTGAAGTAGATTTCCTAAGTGCACAAAACAGACCTCTATAAGTTTTATGTCTTTGGAAATGTTTTCAGTGTCTGATTGAAACAAAAAATAAAAAAAAAAAAAAGGGAACGTGAGCATATCCCTTTCCTCCTTGCCTTTTGGCCTTTAGGATGAAGCTGCAAAGATGATTTAGCAAGACCAAACGTCATTTACAGACTGAATCTACAGAAAATCATTCAAAAAGGAACTAAGGTTCATATGTATCTGAGCAGTTTCTGCATTATTCATACTCTCTCTTCCACGATGTCCAACTGTCTGCTTTCAATAATCCTGATTTCAGCATGTTCTTTATGTTCTGTATTTCCTTCCATCTTTTCCCCTGTTTCTTCATCTTTCCATTTAGCACATTTTTTCCCTGACATACTTTGACTGATAGTTTTTAAACATCCAAATCTGTCTTTTCTAAATCACAGAAATAAATAACTCTATTTAAGCCACTAATTCCATTGTTCCTCTGACTCTGTTTTCTAACCCAGTCTCCCTTGTGCCTGATTTTCAGTTAAACTGTAAAGGGTTAGGATTCTATAATGTTGCATTCACAGGATCTTTGTGCAACTTGCTAGGTCATTAATCACTGCCATAACAACAAACGAGGAAACTGTCAAACACAAATGATTATCAAAACAGACTTTTTATTTTGTTTTGTTTATTTCCAAGACTTATATGTGAGCTTCATAAAGTTAGCATGATTTTCTAGTGAAAATGAAATGGGTTAATTTCCTCACATCAGTTTCATTTCAAGCATATGCATGCCAACATTAATTTGTTCCACAGAGATGCTATATCCAATGGAGTCCTTTGTGCTTGCTACATTCAAAAGACATAGCAAATTGTTAGGAAAAATCTCTTTGAATCAGTTATGTATAGGAACTGTAGAGGGTCAATTAACATTGATAATATACAGTTGTGGGCTTGCTTCTGGGGTGGTGGGTTGGCTGATGTGGATAATGTACAGCTGTGGCTTGTTCCTGCTAAGTAGCTAAATAGCACTGAGGAGGACAGAAGGGGAAGAGCACTGGTCTAAGAGGAGCATTGGATGAAGAGAGGAAACTGGATGAAAAGAGGACCCTGGATGTAGGGGAGACAAGGAGAGGGCCTAGATGAGGAGAGGCTGGCTGGAGGAGAAGCCAGGAATCTGGACACAGCAGAGGCAAGAAGCAGGGTGGACTGGCCTGAAGAGGATGAAGAAACAGCACGGACAGCAGATGAGCTTTTGGAACCTTGTGTGGGAAAGCCTTGTTGCAGCGTGATAATTTTGTAGTACTGTGATGCAGTTACTGAAAGTATTACAGCAATCTTTTTATATTTGCAAGAGCTCAAAACTCAAGTTCAATTCCTTACATCATACTTGCTGTTCATAAAATAGTATGAACTCATAATTTTCAATGTTCAAAATGAATGCAAACTAATTATTAAATGCTTACTTTAGTTCTTCTCCACTTGCTGTTAGCTGGCTCTGTGGTAGGGCAGGTTTCCTAAGTCATGTAGTAGTCATTTTGCTGCCTGCCTGAATTACATCACCAGTAACTTGAAATAATGCACAAACTGGAAGATGATGGCATGCATTTATGGTAGCACAAGTCTTGGTGAACCTCTGAAAGCTCATGAACACTTTCAAAAATACCTGACTATTGCCTGAACTGCCATAAATAATGGAAAATGCCACGAAGAACTGCATCAGAAGTGTAGCCTTCAGTTCCTCAATTTGATATTTCATTTGTTTGTCAACTCTACTGTATTATATTAACTTACGAATGTATGAGCACAGGAGCTTGTTTGTGTCTCTGTCTTCAACTCTGTGGAAATCAAGTGGTGATGCAGTGACCTCTAAAACTAATAGTGCAAGTTACATGTCTTCTGCAGTCTCTATGAAATGCTAGTAAACTAGCAAGTAGCAGAAATGACTGCATTATAAGTAAAAGTTTTTATGGTCTGTGATTTTCAAAATATTACAATATAAGTTTATAATTGCAGTTTAATTAACTTTCTAAGCAAAAATATGGAGGCATTGTAATCTGTTCACCAATTATGGTTCAAAGGGTTCTGTGTGGTGATACTCTATTAGCGTGTCATGAACTCCCAAGCAATTAAACCATAGATGCAGTATAGAGAAGTGGTGTAAGTTGCAAAGAAATAAGAGAGCGCTTGACGTATATTCAAAAGTTCATCTGGTCTTTAAGATTAAATTGAAGCATTTCCACTCCTCACTGTACAATACAGAAATCAGCAGTGAGGTACAGTCTAAAAGACAGCACTTTAGAAGCGGAATACTGTTGATTTAATGTATTTTATGGACAAATGCCTTAGAGAAATATTAGATGAACTAAAGGGGATATATATGATGAATGCGGATTTCTTATTTCTTTCCCCTGGGTAGCAATGAATTCCGAAAAACAATTGTGTGCAGAAAAACCTTTCTACAAATTAAAAATACTGGGAGTTGAATTTTCTTAACAAAAACTACTTCTGACTCAAATGAGGGGCTGTCAGTGTCAAGTTCAAGACTGAGAAGAGAAATCCATCCAGACAGACTGCCTGAGGCAAAGTGAGTTAGTGGAAAGCCAGACCATGGCTAGAGGCATCCCATGATGTCTTTTCTCAGTTATGCTAGGTTTTAATTTGTTTGTATCCAAAAAGATGTTTTTCCTTCTGATGTTATAACACCAAAGAAGACACAGAATAATCGATCATGGATGAATTTATCCAGTTTCTTACAATGCACTCTGAAGTCATTTACAGTCAGCTTTGAGAATTAACTCTTTTAAATAGGATATTTCTATTGCAGTCAGAAAAGAGCCTGCTATCAATTTCAATGGGATTAAGGCACTGCATACAGAGTAATTCTAGTGAAAAATGGATACAAATTTCAATATGCTCATTTAATATTTGGAATATTTTCACTGAGATACTACCTCAGTGATAATAATCTGGAGTTGCTGCAAGAATTCAGGCAAGAGAAGAACCCATCCCCAAATGCTGTGTTGAATTGCACTTTATATCTTGCTAACTACTGTCACAAATACAAATAGCAAAAATCAGAAAAAGGTAGTAAGTTGAAGGCAGCATCAGTGGGAATTTAGATAGTAGGAAACTATTTAGTTGTAAGCCAAAAGAGGGCTTTTCCCAGTAACCGAAGTCTTACTGACCTCTTGGATCTGGGGAACATGGACTGAAGTAACTTTGAATTTTATTATTCTGGAAACACACAGGTTGGCTTTTGCCAATAACAACTGGAAAAGTCTTTACTTGCTTTTGGAAGCAATTTTGGCTGTCTTTTTATTCATTACAAAAATAGGCCTCTGATTCTTGACTGGACCTCTGAGCTTTACTACAGCACAAATAATAAAATAATGGTCTATATGGTACTCAACATTCTTCATCTAAAAGGATCAGTGTATTAGTATACGGTGTGTCGCGCTCCCCTTCTCTCTCCCCTCGCCCAAGAAGAGGCTATTCAAGCTAAGCAAAGCAGTTTTTAAATGAAAAGAATAAAACTGAATACCTTCGTAAAATATATATTACACCAGGGAATTGCCTCAGCTCCTCTTCTCACCTCATTTGCATTGGATGTACTGGGAAAGGCAGACATCCAAGATCATGAAGTTTTGCTGAAGTGAGGTATATCAGATATTTGCACAAGGGAGATAAAGAAAAAGAGGGGAAAAAAAGTGAAAAATTTTACTGCTACTTATTGGGATGGATCGAACAATCCTAGTCTCAAATGTCAGTCAAGTCAGTCTTTTTCTACTTTTCACTAATGTTACGAGGCTTCCACATAAATTTAGCTTAAGTTGAAGCGATAAAAAAGACTCTCCTCCTCTCTTTTTGATATGTGACTGAAAGAGAAAAAAAGAGAAAGGAAGACAGGGAGACGGAGAGAGAATGTTATGCTTCACAACGAGCATCTTAAAAAAAAATATTAAAAACCCCTCCTCCCGCGCCAAACTTTCATCAGGTAAAACAGTATAAACGTGTTCCATTGTAGGGTAGTCATGTTTGTGGAGAGAAGTTCATGTTACCTCACCTAAGAACCAGGAATGAGATTCTTATGTTACATGTACCAAACAACTTTAAGTAAACTAAACTAGTGCTTACCAAACCAACCCCTTACGCAGACAGCTGGTCAATCAACAGAATGCAGATATTTTGGCCCCTTTTTTAGATACCAAACTATTCTTGAAAGAATAGGTTTCTACAATCATTAAATTTCTTCCTTGGTAGACTGATTTTTCATTGGCTAAGAAGGAAATGTATTGAAAAATAAAGGGGGAAACCAATAATGAAATAGCTGATACAGAAGACTTAATTTTATCATAATTAAATTAAAACTAAAACTTTTCTAAACATTCACATCACACAGAATTGATATCTCTTCTTCATTCCCTCATGCAAGAAAATCAAATGTGGCATCTATTTCACTGTGATCTCTTCTGCCTCTTTTGTATAATATTTTTGTATATTGATATATGTTCTGATTTGAGAAGTCCCACAGCATGCAAGATTTAATTATTGCAGACAGCTTTGCAGAGTTATTGCAGACCTGAGGCTCCATAATATAGCTATTACTAGAAAAACATTCCAAAATTAAATTTCAGTGATCTAAACAAAAAAAATAAATTGGTAGATTTTCTTTACAATTTTAAATTTTATTCCCTTAGTTGAATAAGCCCTTCTTTCAGCTAAAGAAAATATAACAAAACCTAGTTATTTTCAGTTCTTTACTCTGCCATAAAAATTTCTATTTGGCATCAGGTGAGCAGCATATCCTTCTTTAGGCCTTTTCAATGACTGCGCAAACTTTTGTTTCTGCTATTCATTTTGCTGCCCTGTTTATTAGGTTACAAGCAGCATTCCCAGAAAAGCCTTTTCAAATATCGTCTTCTGTCAGAAGTCCAAAGGAGAGCACAAGATTCTTCTCATTCTGGAAACAGGTGTGACCAAACTAGTCAAAATATTCTCAAAAATCCTTGGTGGTTTTAGACAGGGTTATTAAGTTACTTGAAGTTAAACCTAACAAAAATGTATGTTATTAGGCTCCATAAAGTTCATTTAAGCACTATAAAAGCAATAATAACTATTCCTGGGAGAAATTCCGCATTATGTGGAATATGAGTGTAGAAGGTAATTGTAGGTTTTCTCACTCCTAAAAAGCTACCAATGAATACTTTAAATGCTTGAAAAATTCTTTCTGAAAATGACAAGAAATATTGACTTACCATTTTCTCATGTCAACAAGTATGTTTTATTAGATGTGTAACATGAAAGAATTGAAAGACTATTCAGACTATAGTTAAAATTTCATAATATATATACATGTATATTGAAAAGGGGAAATATTTGGTCATCATCTGTAGTTTAAAATATTGTAGGAATATCCAAAGTTGTTTGTATTTAGTGGAGTATGTTTTTCTAACCCAGTTATCGTTAATATATGCAGAATTTCAGAGAATTTACATGTGGACAAGACTGTGTCATGCTCTGCCGGGGTGACTTATTGTGTTATAGAAAACAAATCTAAGTGTAATTGAAATATCAAGCGAGAAAATATGAATTAAAAAAAAAAAAGAAAAAAAAGAGAAAGAAACAACATCAATAGAAACCAACCAACATAACAACCAAATAGCCCAGTGATTTTTTTCAGCCTGGCTATGAAATGAATCTGATTTTTATTTTACAGTCTCACCTACTTTCAGTGGGTAGGATGGTTAAGGATTCTTGATATCTTGCAGACTTATTAACTTGTACTGCTCTGTGTTAAGACATGTATTTATTCACGTGATAGGGGTGGTTCTGTCCCCAGAGTTGTTAATCTTGAGAACACCACGAAGTTGCTCCGAGATGATTAAATCATTTCCTTTATTTCTTCACAAGGGCTTACACCCACTTCTTTGGACAGTGCTGATACTAATATTGTTTAGGAAATAAGATTCTTCTCAAATCTGTGTTAGATACTTTATAATATACTACAGCCTGAACTATAGTGAAGACATTGACTGGGAAATAAAATGGCGGCATGAATTTAACTTCTATTTTGTCAAATCACAGTTGATCCTCCTTTCCCTGCTTGCTACATTACAAGAGAGAAGGATTTAGTATGGATTAGGCTTTGCAGGTGGCCTGGAAGAAACATGTCTCCTGAGTATATTCTGATTTTTTCTTTTTTAGTGCCTACTCTGTATGCTAAGTGGTTTTAAAAATTATAATGTTAAATATCTTTAATAGTTAAAAAATTTGAAGATTTCTGTGTTAGAATTGGATTATTTGAGTTGAGGATTAATGCTTTGCTGGCAATGTGGCTGAAGCCTCAGAAAAAGGTTCAGACCTTAGCAGTAGCCTAACAGAATTTCTGAATATTTCATATTCATCAAAGCTTAAAAAAAGTCTGAACAAGACAAAAATGGTAATCCTTTTGGGTAAATGTGTAATGTCTTGATTTGTTTCAGGCATTGAAGGAATATGTGTTCTTGCAAGGTTTTTTTCAATAAAAAAATTCTATTTTATACTGAAAAAAAAATTCTTCTGTGTTACAGTGTGTCAAACCTGACATTAGCTCATCTTAATTAATTTAACAAAAATCCTTCAAAGACTGCAAAGAAGCATTTTCATTCAAGAAGATCAGCATTTGTCAGTAATGTAATATTTATTTGGCCAGTTAGGTTT
Organism: Ibycter americanus; assembly: GCA_035590275.1. NCBI lineage: Eukaryota > Metazoa > Chordata > Aves > Falconiformes > Falconidae > Ibycter > Ibycter americanus. The sequence continues at coordinate 41,221,857 of JAVJGI010000060.1, read as the reverse complement.
GGAAAACTCCAAACAATGTAGCCATCACACCCCCAAAGAAATAACACTTAGCACATCTTTGGTACAAATGACTTCATGGAAAGTAGGTGAGGAGCCTGGTGAAAGAATTCTCATGCTTCTGAGGTATTTTTACTTTACTGATTTTACTTCTGTTTCTACTGTTATTCTTCTGTTTAGGGACAGGCAAAGTCTTTGTGGGCTGCATCAAGATTTGAAAATAGAGGAATAAGATCTAATTCTTTCTGACCCAAGTTTCCTAACAGGTGTCATTCTCTCTTTCATTTAACCTCTCCCTCTTCAGATTCTTATTTGTTGGATGAATTTTTTAAAAAATCCTTAATTATCTTACAAAATTGTTCCAAATACTGGTTGAAAGTGTATGAATGTTGAACAGTAAAATTATCTATACTGTAACTATTATTATAATTATTTTACTTTAGTATTCGTATTTCCCCGATGTATTTTGTTCAGCATTTCACAGTCCTTTAGTTTTTCTTTTATCAGGGAGGAACACTTTTCTCTCTTTAGTGGAGGAAGCCTGCACGCCTTTCCGCAGAGCTAGGGCTGCTCCTATACAGTTCAGGAACTGATGTCAAGTGCTCTGTCTAGCCAAGAGTTTTGTGAAGCCTTTCTATGATTGTGATTTACATTATAGTGTAGTTATGTACCACAGGGTTTGCAGGAAACACTATTGCCACAACGTATCAGCAATGTAGGAAATATCCCTGCCAGATGTTATAGGAGAGTAAGGTGATTTTAATTAAAATAAAATCTGAAACAAACCAGCTTTCACTTAATTACTCTGGCGCTCTCAGTCTCACACTCACAAACACCAGGATGCGCGCAGCCTGAGAAGCCCGTCCAGGAGTCAGGCGCCTTGAGGCTGGTACAGGTGTGAAGTCCAGGATCCATTGTGATGACATGGTGGAAAAGGACATGAACTGTCAAGCCCTCCTCATGTCTCCTGGGTTTCTCCTAGGTGAGTGACTGCATGCAAGTTATAGGTATGCCTTTTTCTGCTGGGATCCTGATCGTGGGTGGTGGATGGCTGATCTGGGAGCCATTACATTTTGAGAACCCCATCCCTGCTAATGAGCCCTGAGCCCTATCCCATCCCTTCTGATGCCTCTGCATGCAGACATCCCCGTTCACTCTTCATTTCGGTTACAATTCTCTGCGGGTTCACAGAATCACTGAAGTATCAATAAGCAATGTGACTTAACCCATTTTTCAGAAAATGTATTCCAGTCTTCCTTATTATACTGTAACGCCCTTTTTGGCAAACATGTTTCTATGGTTATGTTTTAAATTACTTAAGGAAAATTATCGGCGAATATACTTAAGTCATACAACAGAGTATAGAACAGATACAGATGTGGAACAGAGTATCTGAATGAGAAGCAGCAAACCTGTGAGACTTATTTTCCCCTTGAGACAAACCTGTTCTCTCTAAACAGAATCACTCACATACAGCTGTGTGCAGGCAAATTTCAATTATTTTTGCAAGGAGATTTTATTTCATCTGTATCTGAACAATTTCAGTCCCCGTGTGGCTGTTTTCTTGAAAATTTTGCAGCTTCTTAAGAAATGGAATACAATTTATCAGATCTCAGCATCATGGAAGTGAATGTCTTGAAAAATGTGGAAAGGCTATAGAAAAATGTTAGCTATCACCTCTGGTTAGCAACATATTTATCTGCAGCATTTCTTTTGTGCAAAAAACCAAACTTCTCTGGAGTAAACCCATACGGGAAAAAAAATCAACACTCCCACCCCAACCCAAACATCTGAAGGAATAACTTCCATTAGAAAGAAACACATCTGGGAAAATATTCTGTAGAGGATTTAGCTCTTACTTTCAAATCTGTAGCTCCTTAGATGAGATTTGTATAATTGCAAGAAATATTCAAAGAGCTTGCAGGCCTTAGTAGCAGCTGGGTCAACATCTACTTGATTTCCTCTGGCCTATTGATGAAATAGTCTCCCACTGAATAAAATATTTCCTTAACTCAGGTTTTCCTACATTCTGAGTAATGACTATTTCTTCTGAGATTTTTTACTCTAAAGAAAAAGAGCAGCAGGTTAAATTCAAATTGTCACACACTTCCTCTTTTTTCTTTTTTTCTTTTCTTTTTTTTTTTTCTTTTTTGCCTTTTTTTTCTCTTGAGGAAGTTGTGGTGGTTTGACCCTGGCTGGACACCAGATGCCCACCAAACTGCTCTATCATTCCCCTCCTCAGCAGAACAGGGGGGTAGAAAATAAGATGGAAATAAATTAATGGGTGAAAACAAAGGCAGTTTAATAAAGCAAGAGCAAAGGCCACATGAGGAAGCAAAGAAAAACAAAAGATGTTATTCTATATGTCCCATCAGCAGGTGATGTCTGACCACTTCCCTGGAAGCAGGGCTTCAGTATGCGTAGCGGTTGCTCCGGAAGACAAATTTAAATAACGAATGCCCCCGCCCCCCGCTTTCTCTCAGGTTTTATTGCTGAGTAGATGTCATATGGTATGGAGTATCCCTTTGGTCACTTTGGGTCAGCTGTCCTGGCTATGTCCCCTCCCAGGATCTTGCCCAACCCCATCCCACTGGTGAGGGGGGAATGTTGGAGAGACAGCCGTGATGCTGTGCCAGCCCTGCTCAGCAGCAGCCAAAACACCGGTGTGTTATCACCACCTTCCTAGCTACCAATGCAAAGCACAGAACTATGAGGGCTACTATAGGGAAAATTAACTCCATCTCAGCCAGATCCAATACATGGAGGTGGTTGTTACTCTCTTGAGATTATTTGTCTGCCTTCTTCCATTCAGTAACCATGATTCAAGTTCTGAAAATTCTACCTGAGCCAAAGCAAGTATAAAGAAAGGCATTCTTTTTTTCATTATTTTTTAAAATTATTACTCTCCCCCTTCTCCAAAGTATAGATAGAAAAGGAAGCTCAGCTGTTTTCTTTAAAGCAGCTTTTTCAGACACTGGATTGAATACTTTCTCACTATTTGACTCTACCTGAGGGGACTCAAACTCCAACCCCCTGGGAGAGTCGCATGGCCACCAGACCGTGGATAAAAGGGGTCTGTTTCTCTTCTTGTTGAATCTCTTCCACTAGGCGCCCAAAATCACTTGACCAGAAAGAAGGGACAAAAATAAGCAAAATGCATATGTGAGTGGTCAGGGATTGGCCTTCCAGCAACAGGGGTGCTTTCCAGGCCATGATTCAGGGCCTGTGCCTTTCCAATCACTGTTAAATGGTGATTGGAAAAAGCCGCATAAATACACCTTTGAACAGGACCCAGGGCTTGTAGTGAAGTAGGTGAGCATCCCAAAGAAAGGCCTAGCAGATCTCCAGGTATTCTAAGCAGAAAGAAATAGTTCCAGCACTGGGCTCAAACCTTGCTCTGCTTCCTGCTCTGTACAGCCTCTAGCACAGAGCCGAGGAAAAACCTCCAGGGAAACAGGTACGACCTCACGCTCCTTTAGGCTGGGGTAAGCATTTGCTGTGCACCCTGCCACTGGGTGAAACAAAGCACCGGTGGCACCAGCAGCTTCTCCTTCAGAGGTCTTGTGAAAACTAGTAATTGCTTCAAAAGTGCCAGCCATCCTGGGCAGGCTGGCTTTCAGGGGCTGAGGGAGGCTGAAGAGAAGGAAAAAACCTGAGGTACCTGGAGTCTCTCTACAATTAGGTGGCAACTGAGTGAGAACTTTGGATCTTACCATTTGTATAGAAGTGTAAGAGGAGTGAAGTGGGAATTCCCCAGCTCCTCCTGCATGTGTATCCTGGCTGGTTTAAATGTTAGCTCTGACTCACATGACTACACCTGTAGCATTTTACAAGGCATGTGTAATGGTTATCTTTCAAATTGCTCTTAAAATAGCACAGCTTGTTTACCAGCTGGCACCTATGTATTGTACTTGGGAAGTAGTATTAGTGGTCTTGATGACGAATCTGTATTATATAAACTACCATTTCCCCCGCCATTCCCTCCCCCCCCCCGCCGCAGACCAGCACTTCCAGCTGAAATTTATTGGCAATTTCACCTTAAAGGCTGAAGCTGAGAAGGCTGCACCTCTGTGACATGTTTCTGCAGAGAGACCTCTTTGCTCATTACCAATTTCGGATCCTGAAACCCCATTAACTCCCAGCAGCAGGGAAAAAAACCCTCACGCCTTGTAAAATGTTACAGGTGTAGTCATGTGAGTCAGAGTTAACATTTAAACCAGCCAGGATACACATACAGGAGGAGCTGGGGAATTCCCACTTCACTCCTCTTACACTTCTATACAAATGGTAAGATCCAAAGTTCTCACTCAGTTGCCACCTAATTGTAGAGAGACTCCAGGTACCTCAGGTTTTTTCCTTCTCTTCAGCCTCCCTCAGCCCCTGAAAGCCAGCCTGCCCAGGAAGGCTGTGTCAGTAATGGTGTTAGGTAAGTTTCTCAAATAAAATATGGTCATCATATTACACAGCCTTTGGACTGAATAGTTACCTGCACCTTTGTTCTGTTTGACTTATTTATTGATGTCATCTGTCAAGCAGTGCTAAAGTGAATTGGGTAACCATCCTGTCTCATGTATTTCATTTATTGACTGATCAATACTTGGATTTCAAACGTGGTGCATTAAAACAAAACTGACAACAACAAAACCTAGCTTTGCTCATTTTAAAAGAGCGGTTAAAACACCCTTTAAGATGGAGAGAGCTTGGGAATAGTAGGAAATGTTTCTCTATTACATACTGATTTCTAGAAAAAAAAGTGAAAGGGAAACGAGAGGAAAAGGATAATGCTGAGACTCATAAAGGCTCATAGCAATCTTTACAGAAAGAATTTTTATTAGCAATTTTCAGTGCCTCTAGAATGTCTTTCTGTCTGGAATTGGGGGTGGACAGGGTTGCAAATATAAGTGTGTATCATATTGATATGTCAGTCATAGTTAATGAGCACTGTTGGGAGGTAATCTCTTTCAATCAGTCCCTTGCAGGCTGGGAGACAGCATTTATTACTGTGCAAATGAACCTGCCAGCTGTTTTTTGCAGGAGGTTGCAGGAAGAGACATGAGTTAAAAAACTGGTTAAATGGGGTCACTAAGGGAGTGTAAACATCTCTAAAGGTTAAGATGAATAGTAGGATGCTAAAATAACCTTCTGTGGGATTTTTTCTTAAAAAACAAAAGAAGGAGAAAAACATTTTAAAACAAATAGTTTTGGGTACTTTGTTTTCTCTGAAATATATGAAAAAGTGTCTTACTAAACATAAGAATGCTGTGTGCATGATAAAGCCTGCTTCTCTTCCTCCGGTCCTCCCTCCCTTGATTCCTTCCTTCCATGGTTGAATAGTAGTAACTCCTCAGCACTTCCCAAGTGTTTCTAAGCAAATATCCTACCTGTTTTATGGGTGCCTTATAGAGATGCATACTGGATTGCACTATTGGCCCTAAAATCTAACTCACTGAAAGGAATAGTGCCTGCTTTGAAACATTGCCTTTTTCCTTTGAAAAGCAGCTCTCTTTCCTCACTGTGCCTTATGCAGAGCTAACCTAGAAGCTTTTTCTGATCTGTCCAGGCCATGCATCTTTATCAGTCTTTTCCTGGGAAAGCCATGAAATAGATATAACTATCATATAATTTTATGCTTTGGCCAATATAGCTTCTTGTGCTTGCCACACGATTGCAATCAATATAATTGAATATAATCCCAGCATTAATTATACTGACAAAATATTTGTGTTGTCTGGTAAAAGCTAAGCTCTATTTTTCTGTTTTATGGCTAATACACTTTGGGAGGAGGTGTGAAAGAGAAGAAATAATGAGTTTTTCTATATCTTACACAAGCTGCACAAAGACAAGGCAGACTGCTGTTTCTAAATCCATGAGAGGATACACACTGCACTGTAACAACTTCCACAGGATCGTGACTAACAAGATACGTCAAGGGCTATAAAGGACTCAATGATGGTGATATGACAAATTAAAAAAGCAGACAAGCTTATGTGCTCGCTATATGTGAAAAGAGGTTGCGTTTCTCAAGTTAAAACTGTAAAGTTTGGTCACTGATGTTTATCTTTGGCATTAGCACTAGGCTTCTGCTTCCTTCAGGCTGGTTATCAAAGGCCAGTAGTGTGTACTAGTTTCCTACTTTCTATCCTCCAGGAAAATTCTGTCTCAGAAGAAATGTGATTTCGCATTCCCATCCACAAAGCTGGGCTGGGCCATTGTTGCAGCTGCAAGCAACGCTATGTTGCATAGCCAAGTCTTAAAATAATGGAAGTTTCAGTCAATGTTTTTGTTGTTAATGCTAGTGGTTTCTTTATTGTATTTCTCTGAGAATAGACCTGTTCTCTCTGTAGAGTTGCTGTTTGTTAGCTTTCCCATTGAAATATATAAATGGAGTGAGGTGTAAACGGACATATTCCAGAGTTACTTTGGGTAATTGGGATTTTCTTTTTCTGTAAGGCATTCATGTTTCTGTTCAAAACATGCAAAACCATGCAATTTTCCATGAGTTAATTTTGATGCAAAAATCATCTTTGCTCCAAGGGTTGTGGATTCGTACAAGAAATTTCTGATCTTTCTCATGGGAGCATCCTCACTGTATTTGCAAGTGATAATACTGTGAGGCTCAGAAACTGAAATAAAAAGCAGTAAAATTATTAGAATACTTCATTTTCTAGGCATTCGCATAAGTAGGAGGAATATAGCCTAGGGCTTTTACGTGCTTGAGTTAACTCTCCTATGGTTTGGTACTCTTTCCACCAAATTAAAACATTGAAGTTTCGACAGGAGTGAGCTGGAAAGCGGTATTCCCTCCTTAGAAAACTTGCTGAAATTGAAAAAAAGCATGAGCTAGACATGAGAACAGACTTCTAGTCAATCACTGATATTGCAAGGGATACAGAGAATTTTTTTAGTTTTAAGATGAGTACTTTTATAAGTTTAATCTCTGTAACTACTCCAGATTCATCCTAGTTGTCTACAATGAATTTATAGTACATCTTGAAATGCCTACCATGAAGGCCTTAACCATTTGGTAATAAGATAACTTTGACTGATCTACTCAATAATTAAGAATGACTTTTCAATGAGGAATATAAAATAACAGTACAATCAAGCAGATAAATGATTTGGCCATTCATGTATGTGGTAGGCCAGCCTGAGTTAGATGCTGTGTGTTTCCTAGGTTACAAAACAAAAATGAAGCTGTCATTCAGAATACAAATTACACTACATATGTTAACAGTGAATCTCTTATTGTCCATGAACATTAACTGAAAAATAGATGTTCTGGTGAGAAAAAATAAATCAGACTTTGAATAAATATTCACTGGTTAAAATTATCAGCCAGCTCAAACTGGAATAATTTTTAAGGTAGTTCTCCTGCTTTTTTGGGTCATCCCAGTCATCATTGTAAAAGCAAAAAGCCACCTGTGTCTCATAAATGATCTCCCAGTGCTTTCAACTTTGTAATGACACTCACTAGATTAAAGTGCATACAAAAAATCTTAGTTAATTTTATGCTTTAGCTTCCTTTAAATGACATTTGCTTCTGTTATTAAAAGTTGTTAAACTAGTATATAAATATTTCCATCAATGTAACTTAGTATAAAAGTATTTATCAAATGATCTTACTTTTTTTTTTATTAAAGTCCTAAAAAAATACTTTTAACCAAGATCTCCCCGCCCCCATTCTCCAGGCTTTCACTCTTCTTCACAGTACATGCAAACTTATCTCAGCAAAGGATTTTAGTGATATCAAAGTGAGGGGTAGGAATGCTTATTAGCTTAAGACAAACTGAAATTCTCATGTAATCTGAAAAGTTTTGGAAGAATTTTTGTGTTAATTGGACATCTGTTCCCTCCCAGAGCACAACTGCTAGTCGTTGATATGAGGAAACATTTCTTTCTCATCTTTCAGATATAAGGAGACTGACTACCCCATGTCCTATGTAAAGTTCTATGTGGCCAGAGAAGCATTTGAACCCTGATGGGATTTATCTCACCTAGTTTTAGATGGCTACATTTTAGTTTAAGGCTGCATTTGATTAAATGTAGGCATCTACTTTAGCATGAGATTCATTGCACAGTAGATTGTTGAGTGCACTGACAATGTCTCCATAGACTGTAAAAAATGTCTGAGGACAACTTCAGATGTAGAAATATTCATGTGAGGAACCCGCAATAAGTCAGATAAATCCCAGTGCTTGTTTGTTGTGTAAGTGATGTATTTCAAGGCTGAATACTCAAGACTTGCATTATATTCAATGAAGTGATAAAGGCACTTTGAGTCATCTGGTGGTCTCTGAAACCTGACATCCAAAGATCATCAGATGAATTGTGCCATAGATTTTACTCTCTAGATCCCTATATTTGATAAAATTATTCCTATGTCTGATGTACCTATAAAAAGAAATTAATTTATATATAGTAAATAATGTTTAAATTTAATGATGTAACTTAAATAAGGAGTTGATATAAATGTTATGGATTAAATGAATGACATATAAATAGATGTGTGAGGTGGCATTTTGGTGAAATCCCAAGACAGCCCTCAACTGTCATCCTATTGCACTTGCTTAGGTGACTCCCCCTGGGTAGTACAGGTAATACAAATGGTGGCTGTCTATGCTGCTTCTCTGTGTTTTGTCAGCTGATGTCCTGCTAGATTTTTCTTGTAAGTAAAGCTAACAGTAAATTATGTTCACCTGAAAGAGCCGTCTGACTGCCTGACTAGTAGTCTTAATGTCATATTCTTCAAATTCAGAACTGTGGATCAAGGCATGTGGTACTTAATGTATAAGCTTAAAATCAATGGTTTAATGAATACGATTAATGTGTCTATGCATGAGGCTATGAAAATCTTTGCTAGGGATTATCTACACTGCAGAAACTGCCGTTATAGTGGAGTTTACCACCAACACAGACAAAGCATCAGATGCGAAAGGGATTTTCCTTTCATCTTCTCTTCATTGTCACCATCAACAACATAAATTATTCTAAAACCCCTTTTTTTCTGTCGGCGTAAATGGGTCCACATCATGAATATCATTGGCATAGTGATGGCAGATAGAATTTTTTTCGGCAAAATACATGACCACATAATTTTGCTTGCAGTAATTTCTAATGTACCTTGCAAGTCTGCAAATATAACACAAAAGATTATCTAGCCATTACACAGACTTGCAAGGGCCAAGTTATGTCTCATGCATGATAAGAACCATTTTGTTCTTATGAGGGCCGCCTAAACATGAATGTGAAAGAACAGATACTTCTGTAGCTCCTAATAAACCTTATATTCAAATCGTCCAGTCATTCAGCTCCCAGTGCTCACATCCTTGCACATTTACTGGACAACAAAAATGAAGAAACATTAAAAAACGATGCACAGTTACCCCTTTAACTTATTCTTATAAAACCTTCTGATGAAAGTTCAAGGGAAGACCATTTCATCAGTTACCACACACTTTAATGTCAAACTCTGAAATCCTTTGAGGAAGGCATATGGAAAATTAGGCCACATAAAGTAAGCTTTTTGAATTAATATCTCACTGTTCAGACATATGTTAAAAATCCTGAAGAGTCATAGGCCCTGCTGTGACAAAAATCATGTGTCCTATAATTGTGCATTCTGTGCAAATATTTCAGATTTATGTTCCAAAAATAAAGTAAAAGAAAGAAAAGACTAGAAAATACAAAAGAAGTTGAACAGCATTAATCAGTTTTTTTTTTGGTAAAGAGACTGTGAAATATTGCTATTTTTAATGGAATTTCAAATATCCCTCATGCATTGATTCTGTTGTGGATCTTTCAAGAAATGAAACAGCAAGAAAATATTTTAAAGAAGTATTATTACATCTAGTAGAATAACTATAGAGTTAGAGTAAAAGAACAAATTTATTAATTGATTATATAACAATCCTAAGTGAAAAAGAATAGCAAGTTAGCAAAATACCAAAATCTTTAAAAATTTCATAGAATCACAGAATCCTTTAGGTTGGAAAAGACCTTTGAGATCGAGTCCAACACTAAACCTAACACTGCCAAGTCCACCACTAAAGCCATGTCCCTAAGTGCTACATCTACTTGTCTTTTAAATTTGTCTTCCTCAGCATCCTTTTCTCCAGACTTATGCTGAAAACAGAATAATAATAATGAATGCTGGAACCCAGTTCTGCTTCTGGTAGTTGAACTCAGAAGCAGTTCCCTTTGGATTCAGTGAAAGCAAGCTCCAGCACCTCAATGTCTTCCTTGTAGTGAGGCACCCAAAATGGAACACACTATTCAAGGTGCGGCATCACCAGTGCCAAGTACAGGGGGACGATCACCTCCCTAGTCCTGCTGGTCACACTGTATTGGATACAAGCCAGGATGCTGTTGGCCGCCTTGGCCACGCTGCTGGCTCACGTTCAGCCAGCTGTCAGCCAGCATCCCCAGGTCCTTTTCCACCAGGCAGCTTTCCAGCCACTCTGCCCCAGGTCTGCAGTGTTGTGTGGGGTTGTGGTGACCCAAGTGCAGGACCCAGCACTCCTCCTTGTTGAACCTCATACAACTGGCCTCGGCCCATCGGCCCAGCCTGTCCAGCTGCCTCTGGAGAGCCTTCCTGCCCTCAAGCAGACCAACACTCCCACCCAAATTGGTGTTGTCTGCAAACTTACTGAGGGTGCACTCGATCCCCTCGTCCAGATCGTTGATAAAGATAATAAACAGATCTGGCCCCCACACTGAGCCCTGGGGAACACCACTTGTGACTGGCTGCCAACAGGATGTAACTCCATTTATCACCACTCCTTAGGCCTGGCCATCCAGCCAGTTTTTTACCCATTCAATACACTCATTCAAGCCATGAGCAGCCAGTTTCTCCAGGACAATGCTGTGGGAAACAGTGCCAAAGGCTTTACTGAAGTCTAATTCATAGCCCTTCCCTCAGCCATAACCGCATCATCTTGTCATAGAAGGAGATCCAGTTAGTCAAGCAGGACCTGCCTTTCATAAACCCATGCTGACTGGGTCATACAGAGAAAAAATAAAACTAAGAATTTTATAAAATTGCCTTTGTGTGAAAGCTTGGCTAGAACGAAAAGAGGGATAAGCAGGGGCTTTAAAAGGTAAGCAGTTGAAAAAGGCAAGCACTTTTAAATCTAAACAAAGTTTTGGGGAAACTAAAAATTACAGGGAATCAGCTGCTTTTTCTAGTGGTGACACTAATTTCCAGGCTGTTGGAATGTCTCTTTTAACCTAGGAGACTAAAATTCAATTCATTGCTGTGTCCTCTTGCTGTATCTATAGCTGGCAATGGAACTGTGGTCAAAATTATGTGATTGATATCATTGCAGTGCAAAAAATGCAAACTGCTTTTCATTTCCAAGAGAAATATCCAAGATAAAAGATTGCAGAATTGAATTAAATTTTCTTTCTTTCTCATAGCTTCTTTTCATCTCATTCTTTTGTTTGTGCAGATTAGACAGCTGTTGTAGTTTTTCTCACTGCCATAAAGATGTAAGGCATTGTTGTTTTATATTTTGCTACCCATAATAATTTTAGTACACATATGTGTGTGTGTGTGTATAGCATGCTGGTGTTATATTACTGTATTAAAATGAGCATTGTCATTCAGTAATCATTAACCCCTAAGACAGTTAACTCCATAGTTATACTTACCTGTGGTACCTTAATCTGAATCTCTTAATTTAAGTCTTTTTTTTTTGCATTATAGTACTAATCTTACATTCAGAGCTCACATTTTCTGTTTCTGAAGCCATAATGGCTTCTTGAAATTAAGAGGAAGAATTTTATATATATTCCTGTTGGTACCTTCTGCCCTGGAATGGACTCTTAGAAAAAAGTAAATGCTGTCTTTGGGAATTCAACTGTAAAATTCCACCCATTTCTTTTGAAAATGTGAGAAAAATGCTATTTTCAGAGATATGCAATTGATCCACATGTTAGTTCATTTTCACTAGAAGAGGACTTATTATGACTGGAGTTCCAGTTCATGCTCTGAAACACAGATATGGTACAGCATCCTCACAAAACAGTTTTATTGACGTTTTCAGTAAGGCCAAACCAATACATTTTTCTCCTCTGATCTGCTGTTTTCAAAGACATTGCAGCCTGAGGCACAGTCATTCTGCATGGAATTATCAATTTGAGTCGTTCCAGTTCAGCAAAGCAAATCAAAGCAGTGTTTTAGGGGAAGGGTTGGTTAATATTATCCATAGATGATGTTAGTCATGACTCTGACCCAATATGAAGAAAAAGGTACATAATTCTAATATTTTAATTCCTTCAGTGTTTACCTTCTCTTCCAAAGGATAGTTTAGAGTTATCTTGAAACTGAATGCAGCTTACCTAATAGTGTATGTGTACTACCAAGGTAATATTTTCTTCTCTTGTAGTTAACCCCAAATTTTGACAATAGCTAAGTTATTATTATTATAATGTCAGATAGACTTAAAGAAATCAGAAATTAAGTTGTATATTGCCTGCAGTACTCAGTCATTATCTTGATGAGTCTTGTCAGTCTCATTCAGCAAGGTGACAGCTTGATTTATTCCTCTTTATTATCTGAATTCTGAAAATGTTTAACACAAAATTAAAACAACTAAAAAGAGAAGATGGAAATAGTGTCACAAGCAACTTGAACTGCTAGGAAATTAACCCCTGTATGAGAGACTGAATCAAAGTTAAATCCAGGATTTAGCTGTTCTATAATGACAAGCCCAGTCGGAATATAATTCTGTAAAGTACAGAGATGAAAATACTTGCTAATTCAGAGGCTTGGTTTCACCCAGCATATGATCTGGGTCTGATTGCATTTACACACCCACAAAAGCCACAATGGAGGATGCAGCACAGCTATGATCTTTTTCTCACTCTTCTGTGCTTTCCAAACTGCTGCTTGATCCATTCTTCTTTCTATTAGCAATTTTCTCAAGCAGACAGTACTGTTGCAAGGGCAGAGCTTGACACATCCCTCAGATATTTACCAGATTGGCTGTGGAGGCTGTATCTCTTCACGCTATGCCCATCTACTGTGATGTTCTTCCCTGGCACAGGAATAGCCAGAGAGCTGCCCAGTCTCAGGTGTACTGATGCTAACACTGTTCTGTTATGTTCTGGACAGAGGTAAAAATTTTGGTTATAATATATATATATTAATATATATAATAATATAATAATATAAATAATATAATATTTATAATATTTATAATATATAATATAATATTTATATAGT
>JAVJGI010000060.1:41130839-41208535 GCA_035590275.1 Ibycter americanus | reverse complement strand
GTATATACATATAATAATTATAATATAATAATATTATAATAAAATAAATAATATAATAAATAATTTATTATTTATTTTAAAAAATCACCGACAAATTGGCTCTTAAAATGTCTTCTGATGGAAAGTGGTCTTTTAACTAGATGAGGCATGTGTATGTCATATTTATGTAACTGAAGGAGACGAAAAAAGTTTTATGAGGGAAATTAAGATCTGTTTAAAAAAAAGTGTGTAACAAAAATGCTTCTCATTTATTCAAAACTACAGCAACCAAAGCCTACTTCTCAGACAACAACTTGACTAGGAATTTTTTCTCTCATTTCTCATGAGAGCTATAGTTGTTCGTATATTGCCTCCTCTGTATGCTGGCTTTTACTGACAACTAACATTTCTGCTAAAGCATCATGGCTGGAGATGTCTGTGGCAGTCTGCAGCAGTTCAGCAAACACAGCAACTGTGTGATGTGAGTTATAGTTCAGTCAGGAGATATAATCTATAGAGGGAAGTGGTAGAACATGACAGAAGTATACTTCTCATAGAGCACAACAGTAGCACATCGTGGAGACTCCCCATGGAGAATATTTAGCTAGAAATCTGCTGGGATTTTTTTCCCCAGAAGAAAAATGATATTATTCAAAATGTCCTGGACTCAAAGAGGAGTCACACACTGGTTTTAATAAATACCCTTCATCTGAACAAGTTGCTTACAGTCGCCAGTTCAGACTGTTGCTAGGATATCTCAGTGAAACCTGAAACAATTTTCTTGCTTTTTCTCCTTAGGCCATGCTCTTTCTCAGGGCCCTGAGTACGGCAGGATCTAACTGTCCTGAACTATTTTTCTTTGTACTCATCCTTCACAATCTCATAACAGCCCTCTGAGGGATTCAGCTGACCGTGTTCAAAGTCTCCTCTGATGTGGTGCAGCCACGTAACCTTGGATCAGACTGCTGGGAAAACAAAGAGGCAGTGAGAAGAGGTCAGATGAGCCTCCCCTTGCTAGGAAAATGATTTATACCCCTGGTCCCTGCCCAAGCTATGTCACAGCTGTGCCTGTGCCTTGCACTTCCCTGGCCCTGACCTGTTCTGGCTGAACTGGCTCCTTGGCTTGCCCTAGGACCTGCATCCCCGCTACAGACCTGCCTGGCCAGCTGGGCTGCGGCCAGCCCTCCTCGGCTTCACCAGACCTGTTCTGCTCTGCTTATTTGGGGTATGGTGGGATTGTGTACCTCGTCAGGGAGGACTTGCTGTCACTCTCAGCTCCCCTTCCCTTCTGGAGGCTCCCTTTCCTTACTTGATAGATGTAAAGGATATTATTTGCATAAAAAGTTATTTCATAAAGCAAGTGTACTATAGGAAAATTAATATCCCAATTCTACTTGCTGTTTTCTGTTTCACTGATAAAAAACAAAACCACCATATCTTTTTGATTTAGTATAATGAACTCTGCCCAGAATTTTAAATTTAATTACTAATTTAATTTCAGAATAAAGAAAAAAAAATATTTTTGAGTGTAGAAAAAAACAAGTATGAATGATGACATAAACATTTAATGGGTGTGGGTACATCTTCAAGTCCTCTTGTCCAAATATTGCTGAACTTCGCAAAATTTTTGGAGGTTGTGATGGTTTGAGGCTAAGTGTGTGGATCATAGTGTGGATGTTTTCCACCAGGAAACGTGTAAGCACATCAACTTTGTGTGCTTAGCTGAGAAAAAACTTTGCATTCCTTATGTGTACACAGTGATGTATAGACATATGAAAACTGATACCTTTATAACATCTTTATTATTTAATAGTGCTAGTCACATATCATACCTACGTGATTCAGGCAGCATTAATTTGTCTGTAAGAATGCCTACCTTTTACATATACTATGGTATGAACTAAAGATCAATGAGAGGTTCACATGTCTTGAAATGAAGCCTGGCAACTGTGTGCAATTTTGCTATCTTAGGTTAGAAATATGTGACACAATTGCTTTGAAGAATTATTTTTCCTACAGTTGGCATAACAAACAGTGTATTCTCCTCCTTTGTAAGTGAAGATTTCCCCAGATATCTTAAAAGAAGAGTAAATTAAAAGGAAGCATTGCAGCATAGACACATCTTTAGATTCTTTTATAAAATATCCTGCAGTATTTTTATAGTAAGGGTGTACATTCTAAGGTACAATAGAAAGAAATCTAAACTACAATTGTCAGAATAAATTAACAACATTTCCTGAATGTTTGCCATATTTTTTTTGTTGATTGTTCACACATTTACACATTCATAAATGACAGTAATTCGACATGCATTTTTTGACAATGGGAAAAAGTCCTTGCTCTTCCTGAAGTCTCTTGCGGATGCCAGTGACAGGTTTTGATTTTGTATAGAGTTGGCAAAGTTACCATTCTGCATTGTGTTACAAAAACATGGAATTAAATTGAACAGGAAGAGCTTATATCTCATTTTCACAAAGCGTTTTTACACAACCAAGTATTTATGGCTTCAGATTGGACAAACTCTGTCAGCACATGGGCAAGTAGGTATATATGTCCATTTGACTTGCTTATATGGGTACACAGATATGTTTTTGGCACAGATGTGACTACGCTGCAAATCCCTAAGTGGAAATCCTTCATTTCCATGTCTTTAATCTTTTCCCTATTTCTGTTCTGGGCTGTTCCATGTGATCAGGCAAAACCCACCAAAACAGGGTTTTTTTAAATCACTTTTCATATTTGTTTACTCAAAAACTAAAGGATATTGTAAAGTAGATTTTCTTTCCATATTGTCTTTGCATCCTTTTTGCTACTTACTGAAAGTATTTGGCAGTTGGAGTCTGACATGTATCTAGAAAGAAAAAGAAGAAAAAAATAATTAGTAAAACTGACTATTCCCCTGTGGATTTTCCATCAGGTCTTATGATGTATCTGATAATTTCTAAAGGGAGTTTGCTGCACAGCCTTTTGCAAGAGACTTATTAGTGTTATCATAGCTGTTACTATAGTGCATGCATGTGTTCATTTGACACATCTGTACATTTCATAAAAATCTCCATCGATTTTAGATCTTCTGTAAGTGATGATAAATAGCTACTACAGCCAATTAAAAAGCAGCGTTGATCAGTTATTCCTGTGAAATCCAATATGCGCTCTCTCATCACCTACAGTCATTTTACAGTGTTCTATCATCAAGACGTGTAAGTGGTTATGCTTTTTGCATTAAGTGGAGGAAAAGAATGCAGTAAGACTGTAGGTCCTAAAAAGCCAAAAGACAATCAGTTACCCAAGTCCAAAGAAGAATCCAGCTGATGCACAGCAACATAAATACTTTAACTATGAAATATAAAATGCAATGGCTGGGGTAGGGAATAGAAATTCCGTATTTTTAAATCACTCAATTTTTTAGCTCACTGCATTCTCGGTGGCCAAATGTGACTATGTATGGATTTTTGTATTACCCTAAATGATCGCTAGTGCCCTCTTGGCAGCCTGTAGCTGGATGGTAGCACCTCAGCAGGAAAATCTCCTGAGATGTGCTACCAAAGAACACATCAAGGTAGACTGCTGCTGAAGAAGCTGACATAGACAAAAGAAAAAAAAAAAAAAGGAAAAAGCAAAAGGTAATTGTTTTTTTTTTTTATTTTTAGTGCCTACAGTACTATGATTGACTTGTAGCAAATTTACCCTCTAAGTAAATGCAGATGAGATACGGTGTCTACACTGGGCACTGCAGGTTAGTTGTGGGGAGGACTATTCTCCTAGCTGTGGTTATTTATTGTGCCATTAAATCCTGCCCATATTTGCCCTCCATTAGATGTTGGCATACAGGCGAACCAGCTGGTGATTAGCTTAAATCAGAATAATTTTAATAGTGCTGTGATGGTCTTTATAACAGTGAAAATATTTATTGAATGTGGAAACTGCGTTTCGTGATATTGGAATCAATGGGAGGTAGGTATGTAAAATTTCTCCTGTTGCGATACGTTTCTTTTGTGATTCAAAATTCTGGCAGCTGTTTGAATGCATCTCTCTGCAGATACAAAGGCCCTAAATGGGGATTTTCTCTTGCAAAGTAATATAGTTTGGCACCTATTCCTTACCATCTACAGGGATGACATCTCTCTTGAAAAACATCTCAGTTATTCAGGGAAACATCTTTTATTCTTTATTTCTTGGAAGTTTTCAGTTTCTCAGACCTACTTAGCAGGGGAGCTGTCCCCTTCTAACCATAAAGGTTTCTTTTCAGTCATTTCCCTTGATTATTCAGGAGTTTTGATACTGTTAGTATTGGGAACCCACAGGGTGGGTGCTCATTTTCCCCTGAAAACTGTATTTGTCTGGAATAATTGTAGTGACTAAGACTGTGACCATGTTTAAACTAGAAACACTTGCCAGTGTGGCAATACTGGTTAGGGACCTGACTTTTACAAAATGTTTTCCTGGAAGCAGCTGCATATAATTAGGATATTTATATCACATAAATGACTTCTGCTACCATAGCTTTCTTCATCTAAGGAACTAGAATAAATAATACCAGCAAATCTGATCTTCTCACAGTATAAATTACACCTACACTAGAAAGATATGCTCAAACACCCTGAAATCTTGTCACAGTTGTTTGAATTCTATAGGCTTTGATTACTGATATCTTCATATATATTCAGCAAAGCAAAGGAATAAATCAGTTGAACACAATGAATAACAAATTGTCCATGCTTCCATTACACACAAAGAAAAGCTTGGTTTGTGTCTACTAGGGTGATTATATGACTCTGTAGTTCCTTATAGCGAATGTCTGATTATATAAAAGCCAGATTTTCTTCAGTACTCCCCACTGGTATATTATTACATGCGTATATCAGCAGCTTGCACTGAAGATGAATCAGGATAATCAGGACTGGCATCCCACTAGATTGACTTATTGGAGCATTATTGCATCTGACTGAGGTCTCATGATGATTTGTATCTCAAAGGTAACAAGAAGGCAGCCAAATAGAGATTGTATTTAGCTAGAGAACAAATGCCGTGTTTGTGCCTGATTGTCCCTAGAGTGCATTTCTTTTTCTGAGGCTCTGTCATACTGGAAATAATGATAGAAGTCTGAAAGTCATTATAAGGAATCTACTTTGTTTAAAATACTTAATATTGTAATGTTTAGTTTTGCAATAACAGTACTAATTTCTCAGTATAAATCTTTTGTAAACCATATTGCTTACACTAAAAAAGGACAACAGAGAATGTACTACAATTTCAGGTATTTAAACTGCTATGCTAATAGCGAGTATCTGCTATTAGTCATCCTGTAAATTCAGCTTGACTGAACAAGTACAATTTAATTACTCTTTAAGACTTATATTGGGGGCCGGTTGAAATATTTCATTCTAAGTCCTGAGATACGCTTTTAAATAAATTATTTTCCTTATGTTTCATTATTACAAACACTTTTGTGTCTGCTAATTTTCACTTTTAGAATTGAGTCCTTTGGAACTGAAGTAAAAGGCCTTGGAGCGGTTCCTGGTGGCTGCTCCTGCCCTTGGCCTGAGAGAGCGATTTGCATTCTGCTACACCCTGCTTCGCTCCTGCAGGGGAGACATTCCTTTTCTGTGGTATGCCACAGCAATATAACAGAAAAATAGGCTTAATCAGAAGGTGAAACCATTCCAGTGCAAGCTTCCAACTATTTCACACAGCTCCATGGATTACAAGAGACCTGGCCAATTTTTTCTGAGGTTGTGTCTATACCATCAGGTGCAGGGTGATCTGAGATGGTTCTGCCTGGACCATTCAAGAAAATGTAGAAATGAGTATGTGTGTATCTCCCGTGTGGCTGGAACGAGTCAGCTGCGGCTGAACAAGTTAGCTAGGTGAGTAGTATAGCTGCCCTGCAAAGGATGGATGTTTTAGCTCAGATGTATTTTTTTCAAATGTAGATGTATTGTTTCTAGATCTGAATTCAGTCCCACAGGCTCTGTGCCATATAGGCTTGTCAGCCACATCTCTTCTAGCTCAGGGACTGCTGATCTTTATTATTCTTTTTTCAGTGTAGATATACTTTGTAAGGAATCATGAGTATTCTCTGCTTTTCTCACTCACAAGCCTAGCTTAAACTTCTGTCAAACACACTTGTTTCTTTAGAAATGCTGATGTTTTCAATGCACTGGCATGCACACAGACACTTACACATCTGCCTATTTGGAGTAAAGACATGTTTGATTTAATTTTGAACACCAGCAGACACTCCTTTTCACATTTCATCACCCCAGTTTGTTTCCTCTGTGTGTCATACATGAGAGGTACTGAGACCATGACAGTCACAGAAGAGCAAGAATGGTAGAGTGACCCTTGTAACAATATCTGTGTTGCTCTCACAATAATATAGTCTATTTACTATTACGTAATGACTCTGCAACCACGTGTCACCGAATAACATCTAAAGAATTCGTAGCTTTTTTTACTCTTTTTTATCAAGACATTAATGGGGACTATGAATAAACTTTTATCCTTGCAATCTCTTTACAAGGGATTATTAAAATGGACTATAATTTTATAGTGTCTCTGAAGAAATCACTTCTGATGAGCTGGTAAGAAATTGGAAGTGAAAGAGTAAGATTAAGGTAGGAAAGAAAGAGTTAAATTATTACTAGCAAAACCAGCCATTTGTAAAGTTTTGTATACGTGAGAGCGCATTCCTCTCACAGAGAAATAGAGGATTTGGTTTTATTCTCTATCCAGTCATTTTCAATAGCTTCTTCTTTTAAAAGTCAGTCAGTAAAATCTGCATTCAGGTTCCTTTTTTTACAATAAAGCCTTCAACAGCACAACAAATTGGCAAGTAGGGTTTAAGTGTAATCCTTTACAGAAGTATTGGAAACTTACAGAAGCTCAGCAGAATGGTGAAAACAAAAGTAAACAGAAAACTAGTACTTCAAAACAACCAGGAGCTGAGAAGGAGAATTAAGGGCTGTAAAAAAAAAAACAAAACAAAAACCAAACACAAAAGCATCATAAAAGCTGTTTGGACTTTCTTCATTTAAAAAAAAAAAAAAAAGAGAGAGAGAGAGAAGAAAAAATTTGGAAGAAACCAAACCTCTTGTTTTTCATTATCTTTTTAATTCTCATTGAGTCTTTTCCAGGCAGCAGAAAATTTTTGTCCTTTGTAAATGAAATTCACTGGTGAGTAGATGTCAGTCATGAGGCTGGACCAGCCAAGGAAAACACTCAGGCTGTTGTGTCCTGAAATGTACATGTTTACTCCTTCAGACTTCATGGTACCTGCTCCCTGCTTTGTCACCTTTGATGAAATGGCACAGACCTGAAATGAGGAAGAATATTCCCCTTTGTGAGCCAAATTGTATGCCAGAGTAGTGGGAGGCAAAATTATCTCTTTCCCTTTTAAGTTTTCTAGGATCAGCTTTTTAATAAAAGACCATCTTCATGAGCTTCCTTCCCGAGGACTGTAAGCGAAGCCTCTAAAAAGATACTGTCCTGCATTGACCCCCTTGGAAGGTCAGACCTTAAATGTGTGCTCTGTCCTTCAACAGGCATTCATGAACAGATGTTCCCAATGGGAGTTTAACTTTCTCTCTTCAAGAAATCTGGAACTTTGAAAAATGTCCATTGTAACCATCAGTTTGATTTCTATACCAAATAACATTAGAAAATAGCCAGTTGCTGATTATAGTTTTTGATCTCATCATGACTTCTGTCATCTGGCAAGTGTAGTTGTGCTGATGCAAGTCTTTTGCAAGAACATCAACGATGTGAAGGGCACCAAAGAGCTACTTCTGTTTCCCCTCTTCTTATCTTGGTGTCTAGCTCTTGAGTCTTGCAGAAACCACAATGGGAAACACAAAAATATTCCAAGTCATAAGTAGAACTAGAAATTTGTTGGTGTAAAGATTTTAAGAGAGAGTTTAAATGCAATTTCTTTTAGTCACACGATGAAGAAAGGCATAAGACATCTAAGTACAAAGAAACTGTGAAATCTTTTGTCTGTTTTTACTTGATGAGGAAGGAAGAAAGGTTTTTTATGGGTTAGCATAATGCATGCACCAAGTATATAAGCATTGCTTGCCCAGCGTGAATGCATATCAACAGGCATTTGTCATCGTTCTTTGTTTTCAGTTCCATCTTATCTTTTTTTTTTCTTTTTCGTTTTTCTCCCCAGTTTAATCTTTTGTCTGATTTTAAATCAGTTCTAATTAGGACATTTTACAGTCCTTTACGATACCATCAAATAATTTTCTATAGAATGTAAAATTTCAATGATTGTGGTTTCCTCTAGTAACTGTTACAATAGTGTCTTTGAAAATGGTAGATGATTGTTAATGGTTTTATGCATTACCTGTCCTCGGCTTTGTTGTTTATGTTAATTGACTTCATGTCAGGATGATTAGCTACTTAGGTATTCCTTTTCTCCCAGTGAGAATTAGTGAGTAATTTATAAGAAAATGCATTCAGCTTTATTCTGTTCTTAAATATTTGTAGTCATGTTTTTTAATTTAAAAGAAGACTAGGCTGCATATAGTTAGCCCTTTCCTGACTACCTTTGCATCAAGTAAGTATTATACAGTCTCTGCCCTATTTTAGATCATTTACTTGACAGACTATTTCTTTTTATGGATGTAGGAATGACAGCAAGGGCAAGTGGAGTGATTTGTCCCAGGTGACTAAGCAATACAGAACAGCAGAGTCATGAAGGTAACAAAGGTCTTCTGAGACACGTGCTACTTTATCTGTTGATGTGCTCAGCCTCTTCACTAGAGCAAATTGCTGTTACTTGTGCCTTTTGTTTCACTGCAGAACCAATGCAGCTCACAGGGAATGAACCAGGCTTGATTCCAGCTGGCACATCTTCAACCAAATTCCTAACAACAGTCAGATTGCAGGGTCTTTGTAGGAGATGTGTGAGCCAGAGAAAACCCAGCTTCACTTTCAGTCTGGGATGAGTTTGAGAACAGAACAGTTAGAGGGAAATACCACAGCTTTTTTACATTTAAACTGAGAACTGAGCAGATGTGATATGGAAATCATTGAGAGACAATAAACAAGGAATCCCCAATCCTTTTTTATTTTTTTATTTTTTATTTTTTTATTTTTGGTTTACTGCAGCCAATTAACAGGGCAAACCCCCCCTTTAAGGACTGTAACTGCCTTGGCCTGACTACACGTACTTACCTCTTCTTTCCAACCTACTAACTCTGCACACAATACATGAAATCCTCAAAATGTCAAGGGATATTGTCCAAAGAAGCTCTAAAACTTTTTAACTATATTTCTAACAATATTTCAGTAAAACAAAAAAAAAAGCAAAAGTACAGTCTACTTTTCATTGTATCTGTTGTTTGTGTAGAGCCAAGCCAAGTATTTTTAGGAACAATTTATCTGACAAATTTAGCTCTTGTGTATCATTCATGAAAAGACTATGCATTTTAAAATCATTTGTTCACTATTCACAATTGATTGAACTTTTTATAAGAGTAAATGCAAAACTGTGGATTATGACAGCTGCCAAGACCAAATGTTCAATGATCTTTTCAATCATGAGGCTTTATGGTGATGAGAGGGAAGAAAAAAAATTTTTGTTCTGTTTTTTCTTTTAGTTTTGACTTTTCAGGGTTGATTGAAATGATATTTGTAAACTTTCTCCAAAACCATAAAGATTAGATTAAAAAGTTATTTTTTTCTACATAGACTTAGTTATGTATGGGTATGAGATATATGCTATTTTATATCAATATATGAAGGTATTTAATGGTAAAAGATGTAATGAAACATGAGGTTGTTTCATCTTATTTTCAAGGTAGGGAATTTAAAACATTAAATACTAAGTGCTGGGGAAAAAAAAAAAGACGTTGGCAATTCAGAGGCCATCATAAACATTTATGTTTATTGTTCTCTTATCAGTCATGTTACTCATTGATCAGCTTGCAATCAAAGTTTCTCTTTCCAGATATGTGTGATAAAAATAGAGGGCAGTTGTAAGTAATCCACTGGATTCCAAGTAAGGAAGGAAGTGTTGTGCAGATCTCTGTGGTTTTGATTTATTGTTGTTATATTCTCTGTGTTTATATTACGCATGAAACATCTGTTCAGACATCCTTAGATCATGTGTCCCCCATCAGACCTGTGTGCTATTGGAAGAAATGAAGAACCAATTTGATCTAGATGGGCTTGGGCAAACACTTTTATTTTGTCAAATTAGCCAGAACACTTGATATCAAATTTATGCCAACTTTAATGTTTTTTATGTTCCATGCAGTAGAACAGACAGACTTGGTCTGGCATGAAGCTGCTGATAAAAACTTAATCCATCAGGGTGCTTGAAACATGTCTGAAATGGCAGAATACAAATGATATGGACTGGCACTTTGCATCATTTAGACACACTATTTTTGATCTGTCACCAGAAGCCAGGCAGACAGTTTAACATATTGTCACACCACGGCCAGATAAAATTTTGAATGAGATAGCTGAAGGGCTGGAGGCAACGTAGCCAGCCCTGCACAACGGTACCAGCATTGCCCTGATAGCACTATCTCGCTTCTGGGCCCTTAACTTAGTATTTCAGCTTGACACCTCGCTGGACTGTGCGGACATGCAGTGTTCTGGGACCTGACTGGGCAACTTGATTTTGGCTGCATGCTAACAAAAGAGCATGAAACTTTGGTCTCTCAGACTCTTTCCGCATAGCTGGAACACACAGAATTTTGTCATTCTTGGTTTGGGTTCGGTTTTCAGACAGAACATTCTGAGCACACAAAGTAAGATTAGGAGCAGATCTGCTTTACTTTTTTATACTCTCTTTAACCAAAAGGATTGGACTCTTACAGTGTTAAAGAAAAAACCCACCAAACCAACACATTCTTCTTTATACAATCCAAAAAAAAATCATACTTGCTTGTTTTGAAATGATTAGTGAAACGCTGACAATTAGTTGCCATGAGCATTAGTTGCATCGCTAACAGCTGTTTGATATAACTGGTTTTATACTTCAAATGATCCTCAGAAACTGGGCTATTTCTGTGCAGATAGAATAACTAAACAAACATAAATAATGATTATATGTAAAAGCAGGGACCCAGTGAGGGAAAGGAAACAGTACCTGACGTTTCAATGATTTATCAGAAACCTTAAATATTTAATACTTATTGGCTGAAGTAAACAATCAATACCTAATTGAAATCACTTTAGGCAATTTATTCCAGGCATCTGTACAGAACACAATGAACATTTTTAATCAGAATTGGCTTGAAAGCAATTTATGAACAGAAAACTCAGTTTTTATTAGATAATTTAGTCACTAAAAGTTTTTTCATCAGCTTCTTGCTGTGGCTGGAAGTTTTATTGTGTCTGTGGATAGGGTGGGGGGAATCACAATCTCTAGCTTATACTTTAACTGTTCATAGTCTCACGCACACAAAGTATTTGGTTACTCATAAAGATCTCTGTAAATCTGCGTGAGTATTTTGCAACACATTAGGAGTAGTGCTTTTGTTTAGAGCTAAAATCTGAAAGTTAGAGCCATAAACCAAAAAAAGGGCCAGCAATACAATTGTCATTCTTCAGATATTGTCAGGAGACCAGAGCCCTGGTTTTAACATGCAGCTCATGTATAAATAAAGTTACCAACAATCTTTGCCTCATCCTCTTCCCCAATGGCTTATTTTCTGAATTTCATTCTGATTAGAAAACCTAATATAGTGGTCAATACCATCCTTTTTTTACAGTCAGTCACACTTTCTGGTTTGCAAACATTTTATCTTTTAACAGTGAGGGAGAATTTACGAAATACTGAAACACATCATATCAAAACATTTCTGCTTCTGCGAAATTGTAACATGACCATTTATTTTTGTTAAAACACCTTAACACTTTGACTGTATGGGAGAATAACAAGTGAGTCTGAAATATGTGCTGCATTTGTCATACAGAAGTTACTGATTATGACAGGATCAATATTTTTCCTCTGCCTGTTCTGACTGCTGTGGCAAAGGTTAATTGACCATTATCCAAAAGCCTAGCCATCTTTTTTTTTTTTATTATTTTATTCAATGGCACAGTATGTGTTCTTTTCTTGGCATAGGATTTGATGAATGTCCAGCACCTGGCTTATATCCCTTCTCTGTGAGATAAAGTATGCATCCAAAATGTTGAACGAGTGCTTTCAGTGACACAGCTATTCAGTAGCCAGCAGATCGTTCTTGTGACATAACTGTAGTTTCTAGAACTTTTTCTTCTTCTTGCCTTGTTTAGGGAAAGAGTTTGGTCAATGTCTAACTGGCTCTCAACGATACAAATATTAATCTGATCCAGTTGAGTGCTTCTGTATTCATTATAATGAAATGCTTCAAAATATGAAACTGAGATCACTGTGATGGATTTTGTTTAGATGCTGACATTCTGCCAACATACCGAAGATGGAAACCTACTTTGTGAAAATAATTGATCTTAAAAGGGGTCAAACTGCATATTACATTTTGGTATTGGGCTGATTTATTTTGTTAATGCATTTGTGCTGCTTAAACAAATGTTTCAAATAAGCGATTTTGATTCATAGATGGATGTTTTAATGGAGCTCCCCCGACAGGGGTTGCATGGCACAAATTCTTTCATTTACACTCTCAGCTTAAATAGCACGAGTTTTCTTTGCTGCTTATACATGTTTTGTGTAATACTGTAACTTAGAATCATGAGCTTTTTATGCTGATGTTTCGTAACTGAACCTCGAAGCTTGCCATCTGAATGTGATTGAACGTACACTAAGCAAATCTTCAAGGGTTGTGTACGTTTATTTGGAGTGGTACCATGTGTTGAACAGGTCTTTAACAGTGACCTGTAGAGCATACTAATAGCTCACCATACAGACCAGGACAGAGGTGATACATCTGTTCATATACTGTTATGGCCAAACCACAAGCAGGAAAGTAAATATTTAGCGATGTATTTCATGTTGGTGCTTAACAGGAGAGACAAAAGTGGTTTCTCTGTTGGAGAAGGAAGGATAACAGCCAGATTGGTTCAGCTGTATAAACCTGTGCAAGTTTCAACATCTGGCCTGTTATGCAACTCTTGCATAGGTTTCAGCGATGGCCACGGGTGCTGGTGGGGAGGGCGTCTGTTCGGCAATCACAGGGTGATGCTGCAGAGCACAGCCTAGACATATGGCAAGGTACAACAAGCAGATTTGTTGCTAATTCTATAACAACCAGTAGCATGAAACCAAAATGAACATAGTATTAGTGCAATGTATATCTTTGGTAATGGGGTACTTCTGCCTCCATAAGGAGGTTCTGATATGGCTCTAGAAATCTAATGAAACACTCGTTAGTTTTTACAAGGATGTGTCCACCAAGACTTACTTACTTGCCTCATTAGGGCAGCTTATTACCTACTTGGTGCAGAGCAAGGGCACACAGATTCTGACAGGTGGTGTTCTTTGTTGCCCTAAATCAGTTTGTAGCAGCACTTAATTTTGTGTTTTGTAACTCATATATATCTATTTGCCTTGGGGGCAGGGGCAAAAGGGGCAAATTTTGTAACTGTGTAGAGGAACAATCTCAAGGATAAGTAGAGCAGAACAAGGTGTTTTCTTTGCCTACAGTATGTATTGTATGTACTATATGTATTACATATAGTTTATGCACTATATATACTGCACATGGTGCATATAGTTGGATGCAAATATGATGGTGTAATTTCAGTATTTGAAGTAAAGTTGTTAACTGCTTTACTCAAATTGTAATGGCTGCTGGAGATGTGTTTGAGTGTTGACTAGGTAGCTTTGGGACATGGAAAGAAAAGATAGTGATATATGTCCTTTTTAACGTATAGAAACTCCAGCATGGCTACTAGTATATTAGCCCCATTGGTAACTACAACTATAGAATTGAAAAAGCAGTCTTGTTGAATGAAAGATGTATTTTTAATTATTTTTTTTTTAATAACTGCAGTTGTATTTCTCCTGTGTGGAGAAGGATGAGATAATAGTACTAACATTTCAGGTTAATTGGAATGTTTTCATTTGGTGATATTTGTCAAGTTCTTAGGATAGCTCAGAGGCAGTTCTGCAGATCTTGCTGAACTCATATGAGCATGTGCTTCATTAATTATACTTTCTGTACTGCATAACTATTGTAAAGCATTTTTGAGATAAAGCAAATTAACTTTTTATATAAAATAGGTATCTAAAGCGGCCATTCACTGTAGTCCACTGGTTTGCTGTAGAACTCAAGGGAGACAAGAATATTTTTGTCATGCAGAAAAAAAAATAAAATTCCCCACTGTTGAATAGAGAAGGTTTTTTTTTTGGTTTATCAGCTCCATGGGGTAGATATATTATTCGTTTCAGTCCACCATCTTCAATCAGTTAAACATTTAACTGTAGTTTAATTACGTTTAAGTGACTGCTTTCCTTTTTCATGAGCTAAATATTATTTTCTTATATGAAGAAATAAGGTAAACACAACCCTTAAATCTTAATTTTGAGTGTGTTTAAAAATTCCTACTTTTAGAAACAGAAAGGTTATACTTATGATAGCTTATATTCAGAAGGGATGGCGTGATGTAGCTAAAATACGGAAAAAATCTATTTGATTCGTTGGAATTAAGCCTCAGTTCATCAGAGGTCCCTGATGCAACCTCTAGGAGTATACATCT
This sequence comes from Ibycter americanus, assembly GCA_035590275.1. Lineage (NCBI taxonomy): Eukaryota > Metazoa > Chordata > Aves > Falconiformes > Falconidae > Ibycter > Ibycter americanus. The sequence goes on along the minus strand of JAVJGI010000060.1, from coordinate 41,193,895 downwards.
GTGATCAACCTGAACCATGCTGTGAAACTTTGGTTTAGAAAACTCTGCAGAGAGCATTTTGAAATCAAAGATTTGCATATGTGCCTTGATGTTTCTTAAAAGTATTGATATTAATCTTGACAAAATCTCAACCCAACCCAAAAAAAGAAAACAAGAAACAAAAAGCCCTCTTCATATAAATTGTGTTTGAATTCTGCATGTCTAAGAAAAATGAAGAAACAAGCATGCAATTAGTATTTTCCAAAAGGGAAACAAATAAATGAAAATACCTCCTCCATCCATATCCAAAATGTTTTTAGTGAATTACAAGCTACAATTGATACCATTGCAGCTACCTTTTTCCTAAAATATCCTTATTTTTAAAGTGATTTGTTATTATTTGGCATTGAGACTTTTGATTTTAGTGCATTTCTTAACAGTATGATCTGTGTTGAATTCACACACAAGCACAAAAAAAGTCTATTTAATCCATTAGCTCCCCATGACAAATGGTTTAATACAGATGTAGTCATTGGAATCTTTCCTGCAGCCACAAGAAGCTGCTAGCTTATCAACTGGAAACAAAGCAGCATCATAAAACATTTCTCAGCAAAGCCAAGGAGAATGATTTGATACCTAAACCCTCCAGTAATTGAAAACATATAACCCGTATACTTCTGAATTATAGCTGTGACTAATCTCTTATGAAATAAGTTTTTTCCTCCCAAATACTTGCTATACCGCAGATAAGGTGCCTATGAGTTAGTAGGATGCTCTAAGATACAGTTATCATTCAGGATAAGTAAAATTAGTTCCCTGGATGCCAGCTCCTTTCCCTCCCACCAGTGCCCTGCAAAAGCTAAAAGGCAAATCAGAAATTGACATAAAAATTTCATTTAGTGATCTTTTTTGAAAGTAAGATTGTCATTTTATTTATAACATTATCCTTCAGGTGATTGCACTTATGAATACAATAATATGAAGGCTGCTAGTACAGTTATGAATATTTTGTCATCAAGCATTTCCTAATTTACATGAGATGAGGAACATGGCGATTCGGGTAGAATATTAAAATTCGGGTTTAGGTAAGTCGGTTAAATTTGATGAGTCATTAGAAGCAGAAAATTAGCCTGAGACCTGTTCTCTGACCTGTATGGGGTAAGTGGGTCTTCCCATGGGCCTACCCAGATCACAGGAAACACTGTCACAGCCAGCAGGATCTGGCGGATGTGATGGATGAATTTCTGAAGACTCACTGTATAGTAGTACCCAGATAATTAGAAGCTTCTCAGAGCTTTCTGAACACCTCAGTACAGGAACTGGGATGCAAATCTCCTAAAAGGCAACTTTTAGACATTGCTTATCAGACATTACTTTTTATGTAGAACACCCAACTCAGAATGCTTTGAGGAACATGGGACTAGCAAGGATATCTTGGATCAGACTTTTCAGTCCTTGCTACAACAGGGAATAAGCATTTATTCACATTCCCTTCATAGCATAAAATCTATCTCAGATCGTCCGTCTCTGCTATGAGTCTTTCAAGACAGTTTCACTACTTCACTCTCTCAGCAGGACACCACGCTGCAATTTCCAGCACAATTTCCACTGTGTTATATATTACTGTGAAACAAGGCCTTACAATTTTGTACCAAGTATTGTTACTGATTAAGGATAGTTTTAAAGCAGCTAAAAAAGTATACAACGTGTTATGTCATTGTTCGTAACAAGATTCTTTTAGTGTTTTTTATTAGTGTGTCAGCGTCAGGAGAGATGTTATAGCGTGGGAATTTCTGCTTTCAAATTCTTTTTGAATTCTTTTTTAAAAAGACATGTGGCAGACACATTTTTAAAACTCTAAAGCTCAAGCATCAAAAGATAAATACAAATATTAACATAATTAGCAGATTTTTAAAAGCCTTGCTATGCTTGGCTTAATTTTTACTGTGATGTATTCAGCTCAGGATTTTATTATGTTTCAATATTGGTAGTTTTAATCTCACAAAGATTTTGGTTCACTAATTTGAAAGCAATGATATAATTTTGTTGAAAAATAAGCTTCCAAAATATATTTAATTTGTTAATATATTAGTCTTTCAAATAAAGAAGTGTAACTGTATTAGATTCTGCTTTAAGGGATTTCTGAAATAATTGTGAAAATGACTGGAAATAAAACAAATTTCAGTAAAAGCTCTCTTAACACAATCCAAGAGAAAAATAACACACCAACTTCACTTGTGAAGAAGAGGTGGATCAAAATATGCAAAAGCAGTAAAATTCTAGGGTGGAAACACAGTAATGATATTTTTTTTCCTCCCCAGAATCTACTGTCTAGACATCAGTGAAGTTTCCTCAAGGCAAACACTGTAAGAAGGAACAGATCTGTAGGTAAGAGAATTTGCAACCAGTTAAGAAGTCTGAAAAAAATGGCAGCAGAGCTTTTTTTCAGACTATAGTAAGTTCTTAGAGGAAAAGAAATCAGGGTATGGATGGAAGCTATTTTTTTCCACATCTTTTCTGTTTTATATATTTTCTGTTTCCTGGTGCCTCTCTGTGTTCTTGCAGGAATATATCGCATTCCTATTAAATACTTTCTGACAGCAGTGCTGAGACAACTGTAATTTTACTGGTGTTGACAAAATGGGGAAGTATTTGTTCCACAATCTTTTGTTTCTCATTCAGTTATTGGAGCTACCTTGTACTTCAATTAAATAAATAAATAAATACATAAATATATATATTGCAACAACTAAGACACCTATTCCTCGTTACATTTTGAACAGTATTTTCCCATTCATGTCTCTGTATCCCTACACTCAGACTTCCAGATACTCTTGCCCAGGAGTTTATAGAAAGAATACTGGTAACATCTATGGAGTGTTAATTTTGTGTCTCTGCTCCAGTTTAGGATTCCTGATGCCTAAAGAATGTGAAAGATTGAACTTTACTAATGACCCCCTAAATTGCTCATCATTAGATAAATGCCAAAGTAAATGTTTAAAAAGAAAACGTAATTTTATCACAAAATATGACAAAACAGCTGCTATATTTAAGAGATAGTATAGGAAAATAGCCACTACATGCTCATATATCTAGTAATGTGTTTCTTGGCTTTCCACTTTTCCTGTGCTCTCCTCAGTTTAGAAGATTGTCAAATTAAGCTAACTCTCAAGATGTTTCACACACCTCCTCAGGAGCTGGAATATATTCTTTTGACAGCCTCTATCCTTGGGCTCGTTTTTCCCTGAAATGGATGTAGATTTGGGACATATATCTTCCTTCCTGAACAGAACTTCTGTTGAGTATAAATTCACCCCTGGGGCTTCAGACACCTTCTTCCTTGCCCTTGCCCTGCATTACCGAATTCCGTAACATGGTGACTTGTCTCCTAACCCCTGAATGCTCTGTTGTGAGGATACAGACCCACAAATGTTAGGTAACGGTGACTTTTGAAGACCTCTCCTAGCTGACTGGGTTTCAGGAAAGCCTAATAGTTATGTAAACAAATTTGTTTACCCATTGCATTTTTTTTTTGTCCTGTTCATATTTGTATCATCATTGCTTTTTCAGTTCTGTAGACTCAGAATGTCAGGATAGATCAGTAAGGCTATCTTTAATACAGGTGAAAGACTTTCAAAAATAAAATAAATATGGGTAAACTGATCAAAATTGACTCTTACAAGGCTTCTACAAACTATTTTTATTGAATATCATATTTTTCAATCATTCAACATTTTTATATTAAAAAATAGCAGATATCCTATAAACTTCTTTGACCTGGTTTAATTTAGAATAAATGTTTAATTTAGGGTAAATGTTAGTGGCAATAAAGAGGAACAGGATTTTACCAGCATGTAGATTTTAAATTTGAGACTACATGGATAGCATTGGGAGTTCTGACTGGGTTGAAACATCAACATATTGGATAACATTTAATCTTTACAGAGTGCAAATGTAGAAGCAAATTTTATTTAGAGAATTCTGGCCAATTTAAAAAATCCATTTCACTGTGCTGAGAAAGGGTTTGAGTTTAAAAGATCTACTTCAATGTGTTGAACAAATAGAAATCTACCAGATATATCTTGCCCTACAAAGGATTTGCTTTAGTAGGTGTGTATGTGTTGGTGCATTTGGATGTATGTGTATATATGTACATGTATATGTGTGTAAATATATACATGTAAATATAAACATATATGTGTGTGTATGTAAAGTGAAAACAAAAACACAAATGAGAATCCTTCCTGGATTTTCTAAATTCAATAAGGTCCCAAAGCAGTGACATGCTTTCTGATTCTTATTCATACTTCAGCAGTGGTAGCACCTCCAGGTTCACAATACTGTTGTATGTGTGCTGGACACAGGCGACCTACGTCAGCTGGCACTCTTAGAACAAGGTGAAAAAGCTGAATGTCATATAAGAAAAAGGGAAGAACCCTGAATAAGTACAATGCAATGATTTCAGATCATGTAGAGAAACCATCTCCATCCTTCCCAAATGCCAAATCAGCAGTCCTTTGGGAATAGGGTTACTCTGAGACTTGACAGCAGGAGAGGATCCTGAATGTGAATCTGAAGAAGGTGGTGACCCGAGGCCTGGATCTGTCTGTCCCTGCTCTCCAAGGCACTTAAGGATGTGATTAACTCCAGACACTAACTTAGCTGCTACTTTCTGTGTTTTGCTAAATAGATTAAAGCATAAAATTTTGCATTTTTTGAATGAAGATTTTAAACACTGGGATATAATTCCTCATGTTTAAAATATGAAAAATATCGACACTTTCTGACTGGATGAAACCTGGAAATACTCAGCAGCTGAGTCTCCCAGAGGACTTGGGAATCTAACTTTCTTTGTCAAACAGTCTTCTAAGCCATACATATAGTGGGGTTTGGGGTTTCTTAAATCATTATTTGCTTATTCATTAATCTGAGTCTCTATGACTTAAATCTCTGACATAAGTTTCTCTGATTTAAGTCATAATTATCTCCACTGAACTAGACAGTTACCTGTTTCCATTTTCCTATAAATTTTCATCTGTTAAGTATTTCACTATTTTCCCCTACCTCCTCTTTTTCTAATATAATTTATAGTGAATGTATTCTATGTTTTAAATAATCATAAGAATGTCAATAAATAATTCTAACTGATATATTATATGCTTTATTTCAATATTAAATGCAAAGAAAATTAAACTGTTTCAGTTATAAAAATAGAAATGGGACTATTAAGGGAATGGATACATTTTCAGGACTGATTCTTAGTTCTGATAATCTTAAAGGCACCTCATATCAATGAGTTCTTGAACCATCAGGTAGAAATATCAGACAAACAAGTGACTCTTTGGACCTCTACAATGTGATTACAGAGGCTTGTGTGAAATTTTTATTAACAGCTCTGCAGCCTCATTACCAAATGTCAAAGTCATTTGGTCCACTTGTTACTACATGTTTTCAAGGGCATCTACTAGACCCATGTTCCCCCAGGGAATGAGCAGTCAAACAGAGTATTTTTTTGAAATTGTGTCTATGAAGTCCTCAAGAAACTTGCACACTTTGATTCAAGGGATGCTTTATCTCCCTTACCAGGAATAACCTGCTGTTCTTTTGGAGGTTTTATTTTACATGACGTTTCTCAGAGGAGGATTCTTCACTCCTCGTCTGTAAATATTAAGTCTAGACTGGACTCTGGATTTAAGAACAGTATTGTGGGGGAAGAGGTATAGGGAATTCAAAGTTTCACCCAACTGTAGTATGAGAAAACACATCAGAAAAGCTGTGAATGATGGAAACTGAGTTTAATGCTAGTTTATGCAAAAAATATCATTCATTTAGGGAGTCTGATTTTCAGTTTTTGGTGTTTTTGTCTATTCTATCTGTTTATAATTTCAGTGTAAGTTAATATTATAAAACCTCATTCTTCTAAAGGTCCCATTAGAGGTTATGTGGGTTGTCTTTCATTGTTTTTGTAGCTAATTAGAAACTTCAAGACTTTTCTGTGCAAATATGGAAGAAAATGGAACTTCTTATTAAGAAACAATAGCACTTTCTCCAGTTATCAGTATTCTTGGTTTATTTTTAGAACCTTTTATCCCAAATTCAAGGTTATTTTAAACATATGTAAGTTGAGTGGGCTGTGTGGGAATCAGCAGGGACTGTTTGGACATGCAGTGCCAGCTTAGGATGTGTTTCCCATATCCTGACATCAACTCTTGTCAAAAAGCAGTTGTAGAGGGGAACAGAAGCCAGAAAGAAGTAATGCAAGCACAGTATGCTGTCTGCTATATTTCTGTATTGGGTTTACATGGCAAAGTTTTTTTTGGGGGTGGGCGACTGCAGGGGTGGCTTCTGTGAGAAAGTACTGGGAGCTGCCCTGTGTCAGACAGAGCCAGTTCCAGCTGATTGCCTGAGGTAATCAGCTACGTTGGTAGTACGTCCAACAACATATTTAAGAAAGGGTAAAAAACACTGTACAATAGCATCTGGGAAAGAGGAGTGAGAAAATATAACAGGTACAACTACACAGACACCAAGGTCAGTAAAAAAGGAAAGAGGAGGTGCTCCAGATGCTGGAGCAGAAATTTCCCTGTGGTCTATGGAGAAGACTGTGGTTGTCGCCCTGCAGCCCATGGAGGTCCACAGTAGAGCAGATCTCCATGCTGCAGCCCAAGGAAGACCCCACACCAGAGCAAGGGATATGCCTTGATAGGAAGCTGCAGCCTGTGGAGAGCTCATGAGGGAGCAGATTTGCTGGCAGCACTTGTGACCCTTTCGGGAAACCATGCTGGAGCAGTCTGTTCCTGAAGGACTGCACCCCATGGAAAGGACCCATGCTGAAACAGTGCTTGAAGAACTACAACCCGTTGGAAGGACCCATATCGGAGAAGCTACTGAAGGACTGTATCCCATGGGAGGGAACCCATGATGGAGCAGGGGAAGAACATGAGGAGGAAAAAGTGGCAGAGAGAAAGCATTATGAACTGACTGCAGCCTTCTTTCCCCATCCCCCTGCGTTGCTCTGAGGGAGGAGGTAGAAGTGTTGGTAGTGAGGTTGAGCCTGAGAAGAAGGAGGGGTGGGGGTAAAGTATTTTTTATTTTTAGATTTGTTCTTATTTCCCATTAGCCTACTCTGTTACAATTACTTGGCAATAAATTAAATTAATCTTCCCCAGGTCAAGTCTGTTTTGCCCACGATGTTAACAGGTAAATGATCTCCTGGCCCTTACCTCAACTCATGAGCTTTTCACAGTCAGTTCTCCCCATGTCCTATTGAGGAAGGAGAGTGATAGAGTGGCTTGGTGGGTACCTGGCAGCCAGCCAAGTTCAACCTACTTCAAGTTCTTATTTTTATTACACAAGCGCATGTCAAAAGTCACTTGAAGACTTCTGCTTTGATTTTAGAACAATTAATATGGAACAAAATCTAGTGTCCTTTGTCTTTTAGGATAATTAAAAAAGAATAAAAGCAAAGTTGAACTGAATCGTCCCTCATACCAAAGCCAAGGAGAATGACTTAGACCCTCTATGTAATGTAATTTTCAGCTTTTCTTTTCCTCTTTTTTGTCTTTGCCTCTACATTAGCAGGGAACCGAGCAAGTTAGCACAAAATAAGTTTCTTGCCTCTCTGAGGCTTCTATTGCTGACCTCTTGCACTGTGACTGACTTACCTCCCCACTAAGTACTATTACGTAGTACTGCAAAAACAAAACACATCGCTGAAATATCATTCTATTTACATAGTTCAAATGATACAGACAATTATATAAAAATCATATTTTTGAAAGCTTAACACAGGCGAATGGTAGAAATATCTGAACTGAAAAGAAGTTTGTTTGATTTGGCAGTTTCTGTGCCCAGACAAATTTAGGAAACAATTACTTTTTCTTCAAATGTTTTTTTTTTGCACTTAAGTATCACATAGACCTGCTCACCACAAGATTACAGAGGCAAAAGCATACAGATATACATTATACTCAAATTATGCTGTAAGCATTTTTTGTATCCAGAATCTCAGATCACTGTTATATTTAATTTCATTAGAAAACAATGCTCCTTTGTTCCTTTCAGACTCAGAGGGCTGCTACACCCTCTGGGATGATGTGAATACTTTGAAGGAATGCAGAGCCACTATACCCAAGGGAAATGTCCTTCTTGTATTGCCCTGCAAATCAGAGTGTGCATTGCAAGACTGCTTGTACACCCAGCCAGCCCCACTGTGCCTTCAACATTTCTCAGAATGTAAGGAACAGGGACACAGCAAACATGGTCTTGCATGGTTTACATCGAGAACTTGATATTCAAGCATTGATAGCAGTCATCAGACAGATTGCTTATGCTTTATTGTGGCTTTGTGGCCACATGCATACATTCCTGTGAAAATTCACACATCTGACTCCAAATTATGCATTTCATGAACTCCCTCAGTCAATGACATAGTAAATATTTGCAGAAATTAAGCCTAGAAAAATGCTCTGTAGTCAAAGTAAAAAAATGAAGAAATATAGGGGTGACATGCACACTGACCAGAAAAGCTTTTTGCCTCAGATTTCTTTTTAAATCAGGATGGAGAAAACACGTATGGATGGGCAAAAGGTTCAAACAAATGATTTAATGTCCATGGTTTGAATCTTTATGGTTCATATTAAATAGTATGTTCCAGTTGCTCTGCACTTCTATGGGGAATGCAGAACAGCCACTAGCAATATTTAGTGGTCCATTAGTCTGACTAGGTGGAAAATTTTCTTCACAGGGTTGCAAAATGCAAAAATAACACAAAGTACCACTGAATCTGCACAGTGCAATGGAAGGAGTTTATATTAAGCTGGAAACTCAGGACTTTAGATGAATTGATTTCTCTATATCCTAGTCAGCAAGGTATTGATTGTGATCATAGTATCTTAGCCACATTGACTTGGCATAAATGCCTGTCTGCTACTTCTACTTGTTCTCATTTTCTCTGTTGCAAGGTATGGGACAAAGTACTTAAAAAGGTCTGTATCGATTTGCTTGTAAAAAAATAGTCTGCATAAAATTATAAAATTAATAGAAAAATAAAACATGAAGCTTAAATATATCCAGATCTATCTCACATGGGTTTTATATACTGACTTTAGTGGATTTACTCCATAAGTACATTGTTGGATGTCACCAAACCCACAGCATTCAATGCAGAGCTAGTGGTTCTCTCCCACAGAGCTTTGACTCACAGATTTAAAAACTAGAAGGATCATATAAGTCCATTAACGTACCACTCTGTGGAAGACCAGAAATCTGGAATAAAATTCTGAACAACTGTACTGATCAGCAGGACTGTATATATAGTCTCAAAATAAACAGATTTTCTTTAAAAAGCTAGTTCTGTGATGTGGACAATCTCTCCATGTGCATAAAGATAGTGGGAGAGAAAAAAAAAAGCATGATGTTGTGACTAATCTTAAAAAATTCTGAGTTAATTTATATTTGAGGTAGATATCTGGGACATGTTTACCTAAAAATTTGTGGAGTTCTTGTAGTAGTGGGTTTTTCGTTTGTTTTCTTTTTCTATTTTTTTTTATAAGAGTAGAATATTTTTTATATTTGGCAGCCTGCTGGGGAACCTCTTGTGCCCTATAATACACATTTCCCAATGGAAAATTTTCTTTATGATAGTAGATATAGTGGAAGTTTTCTTACAAGCTTTATGATCTCTTTCAAAATAATGTACCTACCCAATTGCATAAGGCTGCAAAGTTGTTCAAAACACAATAGGCTGAAATGCCTGTCTAAATCAGAGTTGTAGGGAAACAAACCTTTTTAAAAGTCCATCTGTTTGTTTCTGTTTTTTCCCAGTGGTAGTGGCAAATTCAAGCAAAAGCTGTTGCATTTGTAATCATTTATTTATTTATCTATTTATCTATTTATTTATTTTTTTATTTTTACAGTCCATTTCAGAACACTTATTCTAGACCATTACATGAAAATCTCTTTTGCTTATGTATCTGGCCAGGACTGACATAGCATGTCATAGTACCATAAGAAAATATATCCTTATTTCCAGCTAATTCTCAAAGCTGGAAATACTGTTTATAATGCTTCGTCAAAAGCTACAGAAATAAGCAGGACATGCCACCAGTACCAGAATAGATTTTCTAGAAATTACTATCTAGAATGGTTTCTCTTGCTTCACTTGTCGTATTCCTTTTAATGCAGTGGTTCTCAAAGTAATAGTCGCAGCCTCCAAAACTGATTTTCCATCACAAATCCAACTCATTCTCTTTTTCTAGTTTTCCACTGGGGAGGAGGGAGGGGAAAGAAAAAAAAAGAAAAGAAAAAGGTCCTTAACTGGTCTTTGGTCCCAGGATAAGATAACCCCGCTGTGCTGATTCCTTCAAGGCTTCCTGAGAAGTGTCTGAAGTGTTTAGAGCAAAACCAGTGTCAGATTCCTTTTGTGGAGTGCCTGCAAGCAGCCATATGGGAAGGCAAAAAGTGCAGAGCTGCAGATCCGTGATCATAAAGCCTTTTATATATTGACTAATAAAGTACTTGATTTAAGACATGCTTTTAAACTATAGGATAAAGCTCCTCTGGCATTGCAGGCACCTTCCAGTTTCTGTACGCATTACGGGCTCAAGTATTTTGCTACTTTAGCGGCATGTAAATGCAACATTGGTTAAGCAAATTACTGTGTGCTATTACCATCGTTGCCACACGGAGACTGTGCTGTTGCTTTAGTACGTGGTACAGTATTTCCTGGTAATACCACAAATGGTTCCTGTCACCACTGGGTTATTAAGAGCTTTTGTGATATTTAGATATTTTATTGTTGGTTTTTTGTTCTTTTTTTAATTTATTTTATTACACTTTCTGTTTACACTTTGATAGCTTTTCTAAAGCAAATAATAAACAGAGATGTCTTTTGCACTATATACATAAAAGAAAAGGACTTGCCTACTTTGTGTTCTAGCCTCCCAGGATTCAGATCAGAGAGTTGGCCTAATTCACTGTCATTTAAAACCAGATGTTTTTGCTGGCACACTGTCTTGCAAAAGCAACGATATCCATCAGATGGTACTCAGGGAAGCTTTAGCAAGTTAGATACCACAAATAAACAGGAACAATGAAGAACTGAAAATAAATCTTAAAAAGGAGCCCAGATAAGCAAGAGAGATTTTCCTCAATCTAGTAGATTTCCATCTACTAGGTGTTCTGAGTTCAAGGGAGGTCTTTCATATAACTTTGGCAGCTGGATGGAGACCTGTTGTATGCTTTAAAAATAGGTGCTGATGCTATGTACACTAGCTTACACAGATCTAGGTATTGTTACACAAAACAGTTATATTCCTTGCTTCCAGGGAGAGGACAGTATAAAACTACATGCATTGGTTTGGAAATGTAGTTGTATACAGCTAGAAGTTTCTGTAGAAAATGAACTTTGCATTGGTTCTGCATGGCATCTGCGCTAGTGAACCTGAAGCAGTTTGCCCCAGATAAGCCCCTGGCCCGTTGTATTCTCTACAGATAAAACAGGATAAAGTGAAGTAGACTGGCATAAAAGGAGGGGGGTTTAGTGTGCTGTGTTTGTGTTGTTGTTGTTGGTTGCTTTTTCTTCTGTTCTGTAATAACATTTTCATAGCTGACTCGGTGTCATGCTGAAGAATTTCCTTGTAGTATCACAGATACACACAGGACAAAAAATACATCTTGTATTAGGCAGATATTCTCACCAATTCCTTCATAAATCCCAGCCTGAAATAACCTCAAATGAAAAAACCTCTAATTTAAAGATCAAGCTATCTACCTAAACCAAGCAACTCTACTAATTTTTGAAAACTGAGAATCTACATCCAGAAGTTTCAGACCTTTGAATCAAAAATATCGTTGCTGAAAGAGTGAATGTAAAACTTTTATACTTGGACTGGTGAACAAAAGAAAGTTCTAACCTCCAGGCTGAGAGAAATATAATTTTATGCTCTAAATTATATACACGTCACCAGAATGTTTCTATTCAGAAAGTCTAACTAAACAAAAGAACTTAGAGAATCAATTGAGTAGCTGTGAATAATTTTAGGAAAATTAATAGCAGAGTTTGGGAAAAAAATTCTAGGAGGAAAATGCTAACAAGAATATCCTCAAATAAATCAAAATTAAGAAAGACAATTAAAAAAGGAGAAAAAGACTTCAAAACTTCTTTTGCAAGCAAAGTTTTTTAACCCCAAATAGAGAAATGCTAGAATCACCACAATGCAAAGGCAGTGTGCTAACTGATGGTGTTATAAATCCCAAAGAAAGGCATATATGGAGTGTTCAACAGAGCACAGTTTGACAAAATTTACAAAGGCAATATGTAACAAGAGAAATTTGCAACAGTAACTCAGTGCAAAAACCAGAAAATACAATTAAATGGGCCTTTTTTTCCTTTTTTCTCTTTCCTTCACTGCATACAATCTGTTAAACCTCAGGTGTTAGACAATAGAATTAGGAGCTGCAGAGAGGATGGACATGGGGAAGGAAAAGGCTGAAGGAGAAAAAACCTGTGAACATCGCTGAATTTGGATCTGGAACTGCAACATCTCATACATTTTGATTGATTGTGGCCATGACAGAAGGTAAGCATTCCTCTCCTCTTTGTCTATCCGAATATTTTAACACTCTTCCTTTTAAAGACATTTTATTTTTCTGTTTTTCTGTTTTCTTTCACGGTGAGTCCACTTCCTTTTCATATTGTTCTAATCTGCAGTAGTCCTTCTTTGCTTCCCCTCAGTCTCTGATCCTAACCCAAAAAATTCTAAAATACTTATTGGTCTCATCCTTCAGACATCATGTGAACAGCATGAAAGCAAGCTGCTACAATTCAAAGCAGTGCTTGTGGTACTGAGAATGGTGCAATATTTCCCACTCAGATACTGGGGTGCCAGCAAACATATGCCAAATCATGTGCTCAGGTTTCTGAGATACCTGCCAACTCCTCCCACAGACACTACTGCTTTCTAGACATTGCATACAGTTGTGTAAGATTAAATGTGCCAAGGCCTCCGTCATCCAAAAATCCTATGTGGGAAAGTGCCTCTTAAATTTGTAAGCACTTATGTGGTTTTGAATAACTACGCCACATGATTACTACTGTACCCCGTTTCCTCACTGGACATTGTTCAGATCCCTGGGTATTAATTCAGTTTGTTTATCTTGTACATATTTTGAACTAGTGAATGCAGGGAGGAGCGGGGGTGGGGTGTGGGGAGGGGGGAGACAACGTTGACACACCAACTTGAAACTGTAGCACACTAGAGGGCACTAAAACCTCTGAGATAATCTTGGGCAAAATTTTGCTGTATTAGAAACTTACAACTGTAAAATAAAACCTTCTACTAATTTTGCTATAATTAAACAGTCTAGAGAAAAGGTCTAAGAGTGACTATCACTGATAAAAAGCAAAAATATTTCTCTCTTTCCTTTTTATCTGAAGGTTCACAAATGACTAACCTAATCCGTAGGAGTGGCTACTTGAAAAAGACGTGAGACCTTTTTAAATGCCAAGATACAAGAAGAAGTGGAAAATAAACAAGGGGGGGAAAAAAAAGGCAGGAGAAAGGTAGCTGAGGAGAAAATAGTAGATGAATTTGTTTTAGTGTTGGTATTTGCTGTGAAATACTTGGTAAAATCTCCCTCTCCTATTAGATTTGATTTGTGTTAGATATGAATACCATCATCTGGACTGAAAATCCATTGGAAAACAATCAGCAAAGATTTGTAACAAAAGTAAAGCAATTAGCTTGTAAAGGAATGTACTATGACACTTCAGGCTATGACACTTGTCGAGACACATTATGACTGATAGGGATATTTTAAGAGGGAGCGTCAAGATTCTAATGACATTTATGAATTGTCAATTATAAATAGGTAAAAATATGATAAATATGAATATTATAAATGAAAAATATGGAAATCTGAACCATAATAACAAACAGTAATTTTTTTTCCCCAGAAAATATACAGGAAAAAGGTCTGAATATAGGGAAGGTAGTAATGCAGAAGAAAGCCAATTATGACCAGAATCACATAGCACCCAAATAAGAGGTTACTTAAAAAAAAAAAAAAAAAAAATCATTGGTACAGAATTGTTGATATTTCACTTAACAGAAAATATATATTTCTTCTAATTAATTCCAAAGCATAGTATGAAATCAACACACATGTAGTTTTGGATCATTTCAGTGACATTAATTATACTTATGATATGCATAAGATGACTTACATAAATACTTTTTGAGTTATGAACGGCATTTCTTTCATATACTGCTGTGCAGAATATAGCATTCAGTCTTGGGTATATGATTGCTGGAGAAAAACTGAATAATTGAAGGGTAAGAGATGAGACATGAGGAATAAAAATGTACCAAAGGGAGTAACACTTAAAGCGAGACCAAAAGAGCTGAATGTGTGCAGTGTGTATAACAGGCAGTTAAAAGTGTGATAAACATCCATAAATACCAGAATGACCCAAAACCACTTGCCAGTCTTATTTTGGAATATTTCATAGCTCTTATTTTAATTACATTTTGTTTTCTATTTAATATTACAGTATGTGAAATAATAACAGTGATAACAGTGTTAATAATTTTCTATGGGTACAGTACAATATGAGAGCTTGGTGAGATCTAGTACTATTTATTCAAGGGAATATTATTCATGGCAATAGGACGTTGCGTTTTTAGCTCAAGGAAAATAGGGTAAGATGAGGCAGGAGAGATGAGTGTTTGTAAGTGATCATGGACTATCACAAAAAAGACACTTTGCCTCATTCTGTACTACTTTTAGAAAGGAAAGCTGAAGCCCTTCAGCGGGCAGTATTTCCTTCCATTCTGGCAACCTGATATTTTTTGTAGCCAAGATGTCTTTCAAGAATCATTTACACTCAGCATGGACAATCAGAAGTGTGGCGAGTTGTTATTAAGGATCTAAATAACAATATTCAGGGTTATAGGAATCAGATGAAATTGGAATAATTCTTTCCAGTGTCCCAGCCTAAAAAAAAGGTAAACATTATGTCTTCTTGCCAGTGCTTCTGTGTTTGGTACCTAAGATCTTCAGGCATTACCAGCAAGTATTTTTGACTGAGACTGTGACTAGGATCAGGGGCATGATTCTGCTTGCTTTCTAGCACAGCTGCACATGGATGCCTCCCATATCAGTTCTTGAACTATTGTAACAAAGATGGCCTCAAAATGATTTACTAGCATAGAATCTGAACTAAAGGAAAGATGTAATCAGACAAACCATCTTGCAAGGAAGCAGAAGATATTGGAAGGAGCAGGAAAGCTAGCCTGGAGACAAAAAGGAAAACAAGAAACAAACCAAATCTCCAAATTCAATTTCAAGATGTGATGATGGAAGAAATAGTGGAACCAACAAACTGGAAGCAAATTGGTTAATAATAGACTGACAACAGCATTTTATTCTCCAGGGTATTCATCCCACTGGGTTTCCACCGTAAAGTGAAAAGGGTTCACCCAGAGATTTCTGCACAGCACCTGGTTTGGATGCTCCCACTCCCCCTCTGGAGCAGCCTTTCTTCACTGATTATAGACAGAGCCTAAGGAAACTACTAAAGCACTTAATGACAGCCATTAGTTAGAAAATAGCTGAAAGAAATATAACCTGTCTTCTGAGATGAAGTTGCAAGGCAAAGAAGAAGCTGCTGCATAGTGACAACTTTAGCTACTCACTGTGACTGAATAGGCTGACAGGTGGGGTTGGAGGGAACTACATCTTTCCCTGTTAGCCAAGATGCCAAAGCAAGCTCAGAGATTTCATTAGCTGGAGCAGTATCACAGCTAAATGGTTAGGATTATAGAGTTTGACTGTATAATTTCTGGTTAACAGAACAAGCAACATCAGAAGCCAGTGTGCTCTGCAGAAATCATAGTCTTCCATAGAAATCATAAACCATGAAATAAATTTTTTAAATGGCTAAAACTCACTAAAATCTTTCAATGAAATTTGAAATTGTTACTAAAGACTAAACATTTTCAATTCCTGACAAACATCTAGCCAAAAAAGGCAAACAACTTCCCAACTTTTGTCCATGTACAGTGCTATTTCTCCATTGAAGGAGAGGCAAGTTCTCAATTCTTGCCCTTTTCCTGCCTCAGAAATAGATTTCTCATCATGTTTCACAAAGTTTTTAAAATACCCATATGTTTTGTCAGTAATAGATCTACTTAAAATTCTGAATACTGGATGCATTTTAAGAGTCCTTGGCAGTTCTGTAGCATAGGAAAAATAATCCAGCTAAAGCTCTGGGAGCAAAGGAAATAGAAAGACCTACAGCTTTAAAAAATTTGGAAAGCATTTGTTTTTTAGCTAGAATATTTCAATTTTCAGCTCATTGATGAAAAATGTTTTCCTCTAAAAAAAATGCTTTCCCCCTGCCCCTCCAAAACCCCATGATCTTTCTTTACAATCCGCAATGAAAAGTTTTTAACCCACATAACAGTGTTATTTTCAGCTCAGATTTTTATTAGGGACATTTTTTTCTGTTACTACTGCTCCAATGTAACCAGTATGATCTATGTGAAAATCCTGGGGACAGACTGCATCTGGTTTGTCAACGAGTTTCATATACATCACATTTGGGATAGGATCAGCATGAAGGATGGCCAGATGCTTGCTATGTCCTGGCAGCTTTAACCACCAAGGACAGGGCCCTGGAAGGAGGGGTGACTGCCACTTCCTTGAGCAAATTAGTCCCTGTGCAGCTGGGCAGGCATGGAGAGGCAGACAGACAACCTAGGAAGGATGTTGTAACCATGGTGGAGATAAAATTAACTCTTACAGGTAAATTTTGTTACAAAATTATCTTGAGGTGGATCATCTGTCTCTACCTGTAGTTTCTTTGTTCCGCAATTCATTTTGACTTCAGTGGCAAGACTTTGGAAACCAGAAAGCTGATTCCTTAATGTCCTTTATGAAAGCATCATACATAGAACACTCATAAGGAACATGTTGATATAGAGCAAATGGAAATATTTTATAAAAATGTGATCATGCTTGAGCTTGCTCATATTTGGCAACAAAAGAATTTAATTAATTATTTATTCACCTTCTTGCAACTTTTCTCTGCAATGAAATCTGAAAGACACTGAATTCAGGTTCTTATTCCAAATCCCTGTACATACGTGAAAACTGTTTGATTTGGATGTATTTTCAGTGAGGATAGTTTTCACATTTCCTTTTCTGCAAGTTTAAACAATAGTTGTGTAGCACAAAGTTTCCTTTTCTGCAAGACTATGCACTGTTCAGATATTTAGTGCCAATAAATCAAATGTCAATGATATTTAAACTATTTCTTTTAAATATCCTGCAGGGATTCCTGCTATTTATCATTGTATTATGATACTGCTGTTTTAAAAAATTATAATAGTTTCCAATTTTTAAATTCATAAATGTGACCACAGTATGTAATGTAAAAGCATAATAAATGCTGATGCTAAAATAATTGGCTTCCCTGGCCCGATTTATATTCACCTTTCTCCCATCTACTTACTCTCTCATCAGTCTTACAGATGTTTTCTTCTTAATGATGTTTTTCAATGCTTCTGCAAGTTTATGTGTGTTCCTCTCGCACGTGTTCATCTTATTTCTCATCAGTTCTATTCCCGTTTCTCTAAACAGGGTCTTAATGCTTTTTCAAATCAAACTTTAGGTATTTCAGATTTTTCCTATGTCTAGAATGACACAATCTCCAAGTGCTTTTCTTTCCTTCTTTAGCATGTCTGTCATTCTCAGCTTTTTCTTTCCCACCTCACCACCTGTTACTCCCTTGACTAACCTCCAAGGTATTTCCAGTTGGAAAATAGTAATTTAAAAATTTATTTTTCTTCTTGCTTTTCTACTACCATGTTGAAGTTTTTGTTTTGTTTTGGTTTAGTTTTGTTTTTTGGTTTTTTCTCAGTAAGAGACTTGGAGACTTCTTAATGGCAATCTATCCCATACTCTGGAATGTTCTGATAAAGCTTCTGAAGAAGTTTGTCTGTATAACTGACAAAAAAATATAGCAAATACAGAGCTGACAATCTTTCTGGTTGTGGTGTGTTAAATTGGCTGGCTGCCAGGTACCCACCCAGCTGCTTTTTCACTCCTCTTCCTCTGTAGGACATGCGGAGAAAATCCAATGGAAAGGATGTGGGTTGAGATAAGGACAAAGAGATCACTTACCTATTACTATCATGGGCAAAACAGATTTGACTTGGGGAAATTAATTTAATTTATTACCAATGAATTTTAACACAATAATGGGAAGTAAAAACAAATCTACAAACACCTTTCCCCCCTTATCAAGGCATATCCCTTGCTCCAGTGTGGGGTCCTCCTTGGGCTGGTGGATATCTGCTCTACTGTGGACCTCCATGGGCTGCAGGGGGACAACATGCATCCCCATGGTCTCCTCCATGAGCTGCAGGGGAATCTCTGCTCTCACAGCTGGAGCACCTCCTCCCCCTCCTTCTTGTCTGAGCTTGGTGTCTTCAGGTTTGACTGTCTTCCATTTTCTCACTCCTCTTTCCCAGACACTGCTGTGCAGCATTTTTCACCCTTTTTATATATGTTACCACAGAGGGTCTGCCGACATCACTGATTAGGCTTAGGTTTGGTCAGCAGCAGGTCCATCCTGGAGCTGGCTGGAACTGGCTGTGTCTGACATGGGGCAGCTCCTGGTGTTTTCTCACAGAAGCCACCCCTGTAGCCCACCTCTGCTACCAAAACCATGCCACATAAACCCAATACACTAGTACATTAAAAATTAAGGACAAAGGTGTACATTTTACACTTAATCTTCTAGTTTTAATCTATATTCTAAATTTTCTTAACCAGAAATTCTAGACTTTGGACTAAATGTTTGGGAGTTAGGACCCAGTTCTGCTAAGCACTAAATCTACATAAATAGAAGTCTGGCCCTTGCTCCAAAGAACAATTAGAAATCCCAATTTATCAAATACATTCTACTACATTGCTCACAAGCTTCAGTGCTTATCACCTTCAACAGCTGCTTTGATGATGCATGTATTATGAATTTGTTGACCCAATGGAGTTTTTTTACGTTTTTTCTTGACTTTTGCGTTTTTCTGTAAAATAAAGAAAATCAGAAAAAATAATTACCTCTGAGTGTCCTGGTTTTGGCTGGCATAGAGTTAATTGTCTTCCTAGTGGCTGGTACAGTTCTGTGTTTTGGATTTAGTATGAGGATAACGTTGATAACACACTGATGTTTTAGTTGTTGCCAAGTAGTGTTTGTACTAAGTCAAGGACTTTTCAGTTTTTCAGGCCCTGCCAGTGAGAGGGCTGGAGGGACGTAAGAAGTTGGGAGGGAACACAGCCAGGAGAGCTGACCCAAACTGGCCAAACAGATATTCCATACCATGGGACATCATGCTCAGTATATAAACTGGGGGGAGTTGCCTGCAGGGGTTAGCAATTACTGCTCAGGTACTGGCTGGGCATTGGTCAGGGAGTGGCGAGCAATTGTGTTGTGCATCCCTTGGTTTTGAGGTTTTTTCCCTTGAGTCTCTTTCTCTTTTTGTTATTTCCCTTTTCATTAAAATTATTATTCTTAGTATTATATTCTACTTTATTTCAATTATTAAACTGTTCTTATCTCAGCCCACAGGTTTTACCTGTTTTTTCCAACTCTTCTTCCCATCCCACTGAGACGGGGGCAGGGGATGTGAGTTAGCAGCTGCGTGGTACTTAGTTCCCATCCAGGGTTAAACAGAGCTAAAACGTACACCATTTTTCAACCCATCTATACAACTCAAGCTACAAATAACTTCTCAGGAACAAAGAGTTCATAATATAGATTCAACTACAACATTTCTTTAATACATTACAATAAGAACAATAAAAAATGGAGGGAGTAAATTGCTTCATTTGGCAGTTTCAGGCTGGTAAACAAATGTGTAGTATCAGAGGCCAAAAAATCCATGATGGGTTTAAAAAAAGTAAATATTTAGCATCATTTAGGATGCTTTCAGCTGTCTACTGGGAAATGGTACTATGTCTCTCATAAAATATGAGTCTGCAAATATGAGAGAGGACTTTGTAAATAGTAACAACTTTCCTGGACTTTAAAGAGAGAACTCATTTTCTTTTGTCTTTTTTTCCTCCCCCTCCACCCTGCCTCTCCTCTCCAGGACAGTGCAATCAGCTTATTTTATTTGCTTCAATTTTATATTTTGGAGGGGGGAAAAAAAGAAAAACAGTGTATGAAATTCTATCTGGGCTTTGTATTTTTGAGATCCAATAGCTTAAGGCAGAAATTATTCAGATTTGTACTCAGTCATATCTGATCAAGGCTTCTCTGGGACGTTCGGCAGTTCTGAACCAACTAGTGAACACAAGAACATCCAAAGAGTCGTGGTTCAATGTTTGCTTGATAGCCCATTGCAGAAATCAAAACAATTAAAAGGCTCATTTTGGTCTTACTGTTCTGAGAAACAAGGAGGTAAAGAAGGCAGGAAACAAGAAAGAATGAGGGAGGAAGGGAAGGATGAAATCCTGTGAAATTATTATTTCTGAGATTATATGTCAAATAAAAATATGTTAATTATTAATAAAGTTATTATGCTAAGATAGAACCTAGATTATTTTTTACCTATCTATCTATCTATCTATCTATCTATTTATCTCTATATCTATGTTAAAGTTGGTACATTCCTGCTTTTAATCAAGAACTTACAAGACCCCTGTCCTGATACCCAAGTGCTCATAGCATTTTCCTTCCCACAGGCAACACAAAGGAGGACTGTAGCCCTGTGAAGCATGAGCATCCTGACACTGTCGACACTATTACTGTTGGAATATAGAGCTGCCAGGTCCAAGAGTCTATTACATGTAATGATACAGGATCACAACCACTGGAAGAAATGGCAGGCTCTGTTCTGCTTCCCTTTCTGTTTTGGCTTTTCAGAAGTTTGAAACAGGTCTATATTTATTTAACTGAAACAAAAAAAAAGAGAAGCTAAGGTTTCCCTCATGGCCTGTGAGTTTGCTGCTTCCCCCACGTTTTTCCCCCCTGTCTGAGACTGGAGACCCTAATGCTGTTTGATCAGGGACATGCTGGACTCCGAATGGCATTTATCAGGAGGTGAGCTAAAGACAAGAAGAAAGATCAACAGAGGAATATAAAGCCATAACCATGCTGGAGTCAACCAAGCCAAACTATAGTGCCTAAGGAAGGATTCTGAATGTGTGTCCATACTTGGAATGAGTATGGAGGAATAAAAGACAACTTGTGGAGTAAAACACTTGCTCCTGAGAATCCCAAATCTGTGTTATATGCTAGTAATGCATTTTAACTTTGACTGCCTCTAATTTAGGCCCATGGACTGAGAAACCACTAGGCACAAGAGCGCAGATTAGAGAGATACGGAGTACAGATATGGTTCAGTTACACCTGAGAGGAACCCAGTTTGCATCTTTCAAGACTATTCAATGATAAGAACAAAAGTATGCTACATGGGTGCGTTTGGGGGTGCACTTCTGACCCAAATAGAAGTACTATTTTAGGCCATGTGAACTCTCTCTTTTTCAGCCTAAGGGTAAAAGCTACTTACTTTTAAAACACTTTGAAAGTATTTTCTTGAAAGTAAGGTCATATAAATTGCCATCGATCCCAGTAACTATTCTTTCAGCAATTTAGTTGTGTTTGCCTGCTTTTTCCCTTTCTTTCTGCTGAGTATGACCTGTTCTTAAAAACATTACATGGTGGGGATTGATTTCTTAGTTTTCCTAAACAGTATCTTCAGTCACTTGACAAAGAATAACACTGCTGGACTACGTATTAAGTGCTACAGAAAACAAGAGTTCTGTCAAAAAAAGCAGAAGTAGAAATCTGAACAAATACTTTAATGAGAAACTGTTTTCTCCAGTCTTGGTTCTTGTTGAGCTATAGAAGTTATAGCTGTTACTGGTATCACTAGGCTGTAGCCGACTTCAGAGAAAAGTGTATCATTTAAACTGTTTTTTTTCCGTCATGAAACTACACCTTAAGAAGCTCCTAAAAGAAAACCTTAATCTGTTTTCATTATTATAACAGTTAGAAAATAAAGTTAAAAAAACCCTCAAGGGGTCATTTAACTTCAAAGGCAAGATCTAGTTTACCTGTACATGCAAATACTTGCCTGGTTAATGCTTACAAACCAACAGCAGTGGAGGTAGATTTTTTTGTTCAAGCTATGCTAAGAATTAGCTATTTTTAACCTTCGAAAAATTCTTCATGTTTGAAATGGCTTTGCAAATCCCCTACCTAGTTCATTATTTCTGCTTAGCAAGGTTCTGTCTGCTCAGTAAACAAGGGGAACAATTATTCATTTCTTTGAGAGATGGTTGGTACAAATATTTGAATACAGCTGTTGAATGTCCTTTCATTTTCTGTGGACTATGGACTCCGCATTCTTCAGTCTTCCCTAACTGATCAAATTTCCTACATTATTCTCCATAGATGTCCACAGTTGATACACAGCTTTCTGATATTTGTGTCCTAAAACAGAGTATTTTGTTGGACGCTTTCACCAGTACTGAGTAGAACAGGAGGATTACTTCATGAGTTTAGTGAATGATTCACTATAATACAGGAAGATCTTTAGGCTTTCTTGACCACCTTCGGTGAGATGGGTCTTGGCCTTCATGATTAGCCCACAGTTGAATGGAATGACTGTGGAAGACATACAAACGTTCTGAGACATTAGTGTGGAGGTCATTGCCTTAGCTTCTGGGTTAGAACTGAAAGAAGTCCCAGAGAGGTGATTGCTCAAATATTAAGGGACTGTTGCCAATATTGATTACAGATGTATGAGCCCTCAGTGATTCAGGATGTGATATTGACTGGGAAAGGTGATGTATTGCTTCTTTCCAACTAGTCTGAGCAATAGATCAGATTTACATGCAACAGTATCTAGTTGGGTTTGAAGTAATTCTGGTTAAATGTATGTTAATTAATCAATATGTAATGTAGGTTGCATACCTTAGCAGTGACCAGGCTTTGTACTTCTCATAACTCTGAAAAGCATGTGAGATCATTCTGGGTCCTGCTCAGACACAACAAGCAATTTCTATATGATTTCTGTTTTAACTGCCCTAGAGTTACTGAGGAGCTCTGAGTGCCTGTCTTGTCTTTATTGCTTTTAAAAGAAACCTTATAAATGGGTTACAAATCACCCCTGCCTTTGCAGCCTGAGAGGCTGGCAAAAGTGATAGTTCAGAGGTATTTTTGTGCGACTGATTCACACAAGATTCATGATCTTGCCAATCTATAAATACCTTTCTCTTTCTTTTCTGCGCTAAATAGGTTTTTGAAAAAGTCGTAAGTGGGTCTCAAGACAGAATAAGAGGTCAGCAAGAAAAATCTGGAATCTAATCTGTAAGATGCCAAATGATTGGAGGAATGGAAATCCTCATTAGTCCTGCCTAGTTTCTTGCCCTACTATGAATATAATAGTGACCCCTTTGAGTACATGACTCGTTTCCAGGCCTATCTAGAAATATGGTAATTTATTTGGATTTAAAAAATAGATAAGTTATAAAGCAATCATAATATTTCCTAGTTCTTTCAAAGACAGGATACACAGATTCCAAAAGGTAGTTTATTTCTGATAATTCTGTTCAGTATAGAAAAGTGTTAACATGTTAGTGAATATGCTATTGAGAATGCTTTGTTGAAATTTCAGCATTGTGAATACTGGGCTGGGCTAATCAGCTCAACATTACTAGTGAGCATTAACATAGGAGGTTTTAAATTTAATTCAGTGAAGGAAATACCTCTGAAGTGTTATTGGTGGTTTGCTATTTATATTTAAGCTTGCATTTAAATAAATGGCAACAGAAAGATCTAGCAAAAGTTTTATTTTTCTTAGTTTTTCTAACATATTTATTATGGCATGAATAAGTATAGAACCTGGGTATTTTCTGGGTTAGTCTGTAAGTGATGGGATATGATTTCTGTTACTGGAGTAATGGTAGAAATTAAAATTGTTGAAACTAATTTGTGATATATTTTAAACACTTTTTTCTATTGCTTAATATTACACTGATGTCATTCCCTAGGATACCAAATGTGTATAGAGAAAGTAACAGGGTGTTTAGAATCAGGTACTCTGCTAAGACATTAGTGGGATCACAGTAAGTTGACATCAATGCTTTATGATACTTGCAAAGTAAATGCCTGACATTAGGACTTAAGCAATGTAAAAATGCCTATTCCATTGCACATTATTCTCTTGTATTGAGGAAGGTGTTTAATGTATACAAATGAGATTATCTAGAGGTTATAAAGATCTTGTTAAAAGAGGAGCTATTTTCAAGAGATGAGACTGATTTATCTCTTGCTTTTTTCTTGCTAAAATCACAATGGTTCTGAGTATTATAATAAGCAGAGCTTTATTTCAAAGTGAGCATTAGAACACTTACTTGAATAGATATTTAAGACTGTATCTTGTCGCTTCCGTTACGCAAGTATTTTGTATATTAATTTAATTTTAATATGAGTGATTAGAATGACAAAAATAACACAGAATCAAATATAGATTAGTGTGATGGGTTTACCTGGACCAGCAGCTAAACATCCACAAAGCTGCTTACTCACACCCCAACCTCTCCCTAACCTCCATGGGATGGGGGAAAGAACTGGAAGAGCAAAAGTGAGAAAATGCACTGGTTGAGATGAAGGCCATTTACTAAACAAAGGAAAGGGGAAGAAGAAGTGATGCAAAAGCAGTCACTCACCACCTCCCACAAACAGGCTGATGCCCAACCAGTCTCCAAGCAACAGCCACTTTGGAAGGCACACACCCCACCATTCTCTTCCTCTATCCCAGTTTTGTTGCTGAGCATGACATTATATGCCATGGAGTATCTTGGCCAGCTTGAGTCAGCTTTCCTGGCTGTGTCTCGCCCCTGGCCGCCGCCTCGCTGGGCAGGGGTAGGGGTGCATGCGTGCAGAGTTAGATAAAGAAAGCCTAGAGTCTGTGCAAGCACTGCTCACCAATAGCCAAAGCCTTGGTGTGCTACTGGCTCTGTTTTAGTCACAAACACAAAGCACAGCACCACATGGGCTACTGTGAAGAATATTAACTCTATCCCAGCCAGACCCAGTAGAAACAGTTCAAAGCTATTTAAGTATCAACCCAATTAATGTGTAAAATATGTGAATTCTGCTTGAATGTTTTAAGTATTTTCTGCACACTTTAGCACAGAGGTAGAATACTATTATATGCCAGTATTCATGTGTCAGATGCAATTAGTGCTGACAGAAGTGATGTTACCAGCTGAAACAAGTGATATAGCTTAAAGTGAAAGGCAAAATCAATTTAATTCCCATGGAGATTCACAACTCATTTGAAATTAGAAAATGAGTTTAATTATAGTAGACTTCCTAAAATCAAAATAAGTCAAAATAGTTAATCACCACAAAGGACTTAAATTCTGATCACATATTCATTCATTTCAAATAGAAATTCTTCCTTTGACATTGCTGAACTTAGGTTATCCACCTGTGTCATGCTTATTTGATATCAGACAGCAGATTAAAAAGTATGAAAAATCAAAGTGGATGTTTTCCATTCTAATCTTGTCAATATTCTTTCATTAAATAAGTAAACTCATTTAGCTATAATATGAACAGTACCGGTATTTGCTGAAATTTGAAATACCTAGAATTTTACTTTGATTTCAGTGCTTCTCGTGTGAAACTCCCTTTGTTCTGTATTTCCATTTCATGTTGATTTAATGAGAAATTAACGAACATCCTTTCAGACGTTTAAAAAGGGTGATTACACACATACAAATACACACACAAAGCCAAAACTTCTTACCAGTTAATTTTTTTCTATGCTCTTTAGATGCTGTATTCATCTTTGTTTTTAAAAGAACAAGAAGAAATGTAATCACAAGTCCTAAAAAGGAACATTAAGACTTGGTCTATCCTGAAGTTACACTGTAGCAGAGTACATTGCAACAGAATGGAGAATAAGGTCCATAGGGAATTAGCTTTGGCAGCTGCATAAACAAGATAACATTTCTCAGTTTAAAAGGGGGTAATAATAAGTTTCTTTAAGTAGGCTGAATGAACAAAACAAAATATTTGTGAAAATTGTTAGAGCCACGTAGCCACCCAAGTAGACAAGACTATAAGGCAGAGTTTTCAAGAATTTCAGCAGAACTCTGGGCCTGTGAGCTATGGTGCCCTGGCAGATGCACTGCACTGCCTCAGTGTGCTGCCCCGCTATTGCTAACACTGAGGAATACCACCTACGGCAGCCAGAACACCAGCGTTATCCTCAGTGCTAAACTTGTGAAATGGGTTGGCCCAACTATCTGCACAAAAAGGTTTGCATACTCCTTTCCTCCTGCTACACACAAGTCAGTAGAACATCTGTGTGTAAGACAGTGAAGTAATAAAAATTCATAGATGGTAGGGTAGTGGAAACTCTGAAAAAAACCCAGAGGATGTAAATTCTTACACCTTAACCCCATGAAACCTACCCATCTTGTTCTCTTTTTCCTGCAGAGAGAAGGAAGATTTGGAATGGTGGAAAAAGACTAATAAAATGCTTGAAAGTTTAATTGCCAGAAGTTTTTGGGCTAACCTACTAATTTTGGGCTAACCTACTGCTGCTTCTGGGGAAAGACTTCTACACTATGACGCTCTTCCGCTGAAGCCAGAACACCATATTCTAATACACAATTAGGACGTGGCCAACTGAATACTTAGAAAAATCAGAAAGAGTGGAGTGGGAGATTGATGTAGTGATTTAGGAAAACTATGTATAAATTGTAAACTCTTAAATTACAAACTATCTGGATGTTATAGTATTTCCGCTATAAACTAACTATCCCTTAGGACTGCTTTTAATCCAGATCATTTCAGCGATCTACTTTAAACAGCTATGCAAACAGTCTTGATGGGATGTAAAGCAGATGTGGAAATCAGTGGCCAGAATGAGGGGAAAGGTCCAGAATTTCTCTACTTTTCTCCATTGCTGAAGCCAGCACATTAAGAAACTATACTATAGTTGGTTTCATTATGTGGGACTATGTACATCCTTCATGTTCATTCTATAAATGAGAAGAAAAGGAGAGAGATCTTCATACTGGGGCTAAGAGAATGTAATGTGCAGAATCATTGCTACACAGATGGGTCTAACTTTGATGACATGGTGCTAAAGAGGTGTTCACTCCTCTTCCTTAGGCTCTTCAGAATTGGCTCTTTCCACATAGAGAAATCGTTAATTAGCAGTGGCCTTACCAAGGATTTATTCCAGTGACTAGCAAAGAGTCCTAGTGTAATAATATCGTTTATGTGATCCTTTAGTATTTTTTGTGCATAATAAAACACATATATAGAAAGAAGTGTGCATAATTAAATTTTATGTCTTTTCAGTTTCTTCCCTGCAGTAATTCATTGCTAATTTTTCTGTTTAGTGGGATGAAGATTCTGTTGACTAAGTGGCAAAAATCATACCTACAAATATGATATACACAAACAAAAGATATCATTGTTTTACGGACAACATTTCTATTATAAATCGCTTCCTGCTAATTTGCCAGACACCTTGTCAATGTTTGGCAATATTATTAATTTGGAATTTTCAGGGTCACTGGAATTTCTTTTGAATTATAATTATCACCATTTACCAGCAAACATTCTGCCACAGATTGTGTTCCAAAAATATTTTAGGTCGTCTCTCTCGAAAGTTAACCAATTTTTGGTTTTTTTTTAAATAGTAACCATCTGAAGGTTTAGAATGCCTCCCTTTTTATCACCCATCCTTCTCTCCTCTCTTTATCTCTTTCCAACCCAGAAAGAGTAAGAGTGCCCACGGCTGGTATTCACTCAGGGAATTTTGTTGTACCTGCTCCTACTGGATCCCAAATGCTGCAGTAAAAACTCAGATTGTTTTTAAACCAATGACTAGCACCACTAAGGAACTAATGCATGAAGATATACTTTGAGCAGTTCAAGTCCTTTTCAGTCACAGAAGGCTGGCTGAATAGTGTAGGAGGACATCAATTTCCATATACACTACATTTTCTGCGAGCATTAGTAGGGAGGCTTGGCACATTCTTATATAGCATCTCATTTGGATAAAAACTCCATACAGAGCAGCAGGTTGTTGTAGAAAGACATAGTTAATAAATATGCCAGAACAACAAATTATGTAAAGCTATGAAATACGCCAACCCACCAAGCTAGCCCCACTCTCCCAGCGCTGAGGCACTGAGCGCGGCCGCTGTTGCTTAGATACACTCAAACTCACTTGAGTCAGTTTTTGTTGCTACTCGTTTGGCCACTTTATTTAGCGTATCTATTTCATTGCACAGACAAACTCACTGAAGTGTAGCCTTTGGAACAGATAATTTTTGGACAATATTGTCCAGAAGAATCGGATGATCTTTGGTATATAAGGTCCAGCTTCAAGACTACAAATAAGAGTCCTAGCTAGCACATCTGTTTGCAGTAACTTATATATCTGGCATCTTAAATAGAATTTTTTTATTTATGCTTTATATTGATATGTATTATATCCTCCCATCCACAAAGACACAATTTTAGGAAAAAAGATTTAGATTAAGAGGATTTTTTTAAATGGTTTTCAAACATATCTAATGTTGTTTCTGTCAGTCACTGTAGCTGTTGAACAGAAGAAAAAACTCCGTGCGATTCTTAATTTATGGTGCAAATGTCTAGAATTGGGTAGTCATAATTCACAGGCTGAATACTGTGTTAAGATTTTGTGGACAACTAAGGAATATTTCATACACTTGTCACAGTTCTAATCATCTCAGATGCAAGGTTACTTTATTTGTGCAATCTATATATTGTACATACAGACCAAAGAAATGGGAAAGAAGAAAAAAATTCTCTTTTACCAAATCCTGTAGTATGGACCTTCCCTGACAGGTGAGAACTAAGAGAAGCACAATGACTTTGTTCAAGATTTAGTGTTCTGTTAAATATGAAAAGAACTTGAAAAAGCATGGATTCTCACAGTTTATTCTATTCTATTTGAGAAAATGTCTACTGTTTTGATTTTCATATTAGAAGGAGAAAAACAGGTGAAAGTGAGGTTTTGAAACTGCCACTGTGAAAGCAAAAACATGGACAAAGTCAAAAAATGAGAAAATGTGCCCCAAAATCAAGAAATTCTCTTCCCATTAATTATAGCTTAGGAACATGAAAGGCAGTGGTCCAGAAACAGGGGAGAAGATTTCTGGTGATCAAATTTCTAACGATGCAAATCTTAGTGACTGAGAGAAACAGGTAAAAAATAGGAGAAATAGAAGGTCATAGGAGACCTTGAATAGCTCAAGGGTCTGTTAAAAGATATATGATGGGAAGGGAAAAGAGTGAGCATGAATCACGTTTATCTGAGGACTATAAAAATGAAGAAAGACATTGCATCTGGCAGTTTCTCAAGCAAATGGAAATGCACGAGTGCAGGGTGACTAAAAAAGGAGGGAAGCAAGACATCACTAAATCCTTTCATTGCATCAACCAGAAGAGAGGTGGAGAATCACTGATGCTTTGCACCTTTGACCATCTCCTAGATACCAGCCTACTTAAGACTTTGAACCAGAAACAGCATTCATAATTGTAACTGCTGTTCTACTGCTTAAAGCCAGAAAACTGTCTTTCCGTGTAAAGGCCAGATTACATACCACAGCTGCAACAGTCTTTGGCAGTTCACTGCTGCCAAAAGAAGTCTTGCCTGACCAGATCCTTGTTTGCGGACTCCCCTTCTTGCCTCCAGATACATATACCTGCCACCTCCCTTGTGCTGGGCCCACTGTTTGTTGGACTCTCAGTGAGCTGATTCACCTCCCTGAAGAGAAAATCAATCCAGCCATCATTGTTATTTTTATGGCATGCTGAGTTGCCGATTTCAGTAAAAGATCAGACAAGAGCCAGAGCAAGGAGGGAGAGGAGGAACGTGCTGGAAGTGCAGAGGGCCCTCTCAGCTCCCTCGTGCATCATAATGTCTGAGTAAATACATTCTTCCATTTTCTTAGCTAATTACTGAGAGTAATATTCAAGTTTTTTATGTTTTTTGTTATGAGAAATTAAGAATTTCTGCTGCAGATTATACGTACAGTAACAACAGCAGGCATGATAAGAAACAAGTATGCAGACTCCTCTCACTTCTGAACAGGCTTCATAGAGCAGATGGACAACAGAAACTCTGCTGATCTGATGGCCTGCTTCTGTAGAACTCTGCTAGCTACCATTGTGAAAACCACATTCCAAATAAAATTCCACTATATAGGTTACATTTGCATGGATATAAACATGAAAAAATATACACCAGATCTGTTTCTGTCTGCCATTTGAAGTTTTAGAGTAGGTGTGGATCATAAAGGAAGGGAAAGGAGACAAATGAGTCTGGGGAAAATTTCCAGTTCATGAAACATAGGCCCATTCCTTAAATAATTCAGTGTAAATCCCTAGCAAAAGGAAGCAATGCCAGGGCTGATTTGCATGTGGTGGAAAATGGATATGCTAGGAAGAAGTCTGATATTGTTTTACTCTTTTAAGGAACTAAGGAAAAACGGTTCTGGTTTAAAAATTTTAAGAAGTATATTCCTTCTTATATTATACTCCTCTCACAAACAATAAAAAAATAATTTTGTTGACAGGAGTCCTTTCCCTTCAAAAAATTATTTCTACTATTTTTGTCTTTTTGTTCATATATCCATAACATTATCAGTTCCTGCATAATACTGCATAAATGTGAAGTGTTGAAGTAATATACATAGTTATCAGTAAACTGTCGTTATTTCGTGACGGTCTCAGATGAGCTCTTTTTAGTACCGCTTCTCTTATAATGGTATCTAAAAATGATTCCTTAATCACTCATTGGTCACCTGATAGATGTTCTGTCAATTCCATATGCCAAATTCAACTAAAATGAACACAATAAATTAAAGAAAAAATGTTCAAAGCTAGAACTACAGATTAAAAAAGAGTTATGACTGACATTTGGATAGTGTCCTGATGTTGAATGTCAAAAGTGTTTTGGAAAACTGGCCTCACACAAGTCAACAAAAACATCTAAAATATGAGAAAGCCCAACTCAAAAGGACTTGAAATTAGACCTTGGCACTGGCAGACATTTCTTTGTATGATCTAGGATACCAGCCTGGATGCTCACTCTCACTGGTAGATATAGCTTTGAATGTTTTCCAGCTGACTAGTACTCAAATTGCCAGATATCTTTATTAAAAGAAGGCTATAAACATGGTGTGGTTTAGGGTGCTGGAAAATCTGCAAGTTGTTTGTTTCTATCCTTGGCGGGGAGTGGTGGTGGGGAATATCTGTAAAGAACAGTTGTCAATTTTATAAACACACACAAACAAAACCTTTTTGCTGCATTCTGTGTAACCACACAGATGATAGGGTGTAATGTTCAGATTATTCTGGTCAATATCCAATGTTAAACAATGAGCACCACGATCTGTTGTCCTTCCTCTTTCCTGGTGTGATGCTTATCTATCCTTACAGACTGCTGCTCTCACTCAAGTCAGCTATAAATACTGTTGGCATCCTGCCTTGCCTTGCTGATAGTTCTCAAATCCTTTTTTTTCTTTTCTTCAGGATCACTGGACCTCATAAAATTTGTTCCTTCAAAAATTTCTGGGTAGCTCTAATGCTATCTAATTTATAAGTGTTTTAAATATTTTATCAAGTTATGCTCTAAAAAGTCCAGTCAAATTAGATATCTTTGTCTTTGGATCTGTTGTTCCCTCATGCAAAAGACATACTTTTATCATTTCTGTTGAATGCTCCATAATTTGCTTTACTCCTAGCCAGTATCAGTTAAAAGTAATGTCTTGTACAAGATTCAGCTTACCCACTATCAATTAGAAAAGCACGTCTGCAAGGCTCAGTTAATTGAAAGTTGCCCAGCAGGATTACTTTGAGAACAATGATATATTTTCACTCTCAGTTCTCGTTAATTAGTAGGCCATAAAACAGTTCTTACTCACCATAAGCTCTTTGAAGTTCAAATCACTAAGTTAAATTTCATTCAGCTCATTGTTCTTTCAAGTTTTAATCAGCTAAAAATGCTGCGTATTATTTTTCTTACCATAATGCGTACTTATTTCTAAGGCATATTCATATTCATTTGCATATCAGAAAGATCTGTTTGATGATGCTTTATCATCCTTTTGACAAATATTCCACTTCTGTTAGCAGTTAATAAATTACATTTAAAAATGTACATTTTCTGATACAATTATTTTGCAGCAAAAAAAGAAAGTATGAAGCGTCCTGCCAGTGGTGCATAAAACCTTCTTAGCATACCACATAAGTTTGAAACTATTTTTCATTTTTTTATTGTATCAAAAATTAAAAAAAAAATATTTCATCCAAATCAGTGCTTAAAATTCAGCACTGCTGTGCGCCTCAAGGATAACACAGCCTGGCACTGCTTAATAAATCAGCCCACATTCTGCAATGGCAAGGTTTCTGTGTCGGAGGGGGCTTTAGTAGAATTTTCACAAAACGTTAAAATACAATAAAATCTGAATTATTTTCTGGACTTAAAATGATGAATTGTATTGCACAGACTGATATGGTATCATAGCATTATTTATTTTAATACTAAATGCACTTGGTTTGGTTTCCACCTCAATTTTTTAGTTTGTAGAGAACAATGGATTTTTGAAAAGGTAACACATTTGCATGGCTGATGTTTTCAGAAAAGTTGCTGAAGTTTTATTGTGTGGAGGAAAATGAAGTGTTTAAGGACGCTTGCCCAGAAAGGAGCGGAGATAGGATGGAATTAACACATCAGCTACATGATCGATAACTTGACCAGTTACCACAGGAAGCAGAGTGGGAGGTAGTAGTACCATACCAGTAATATGGTATGGAGATTCAAATACTCTACAGTTTTGTCCAGTAGTAGGTTTGTCGTCTTTTTTTTTTTTCCAGAGTAGCTAATGCCCCTGTTCATCTTTCTGTAAATCTCACAAAAGGTCTTGCCTGTGCTTCATCCCTACGCTTACTTACCTATGTCTTTGAAAGGTGGACAGACTCTGGAACAGTTGTTATCAATTAGTTGAGTGAATTAACTAGTCTTCCTCCAGGGCAGAACTTAGGGTTGTTGGACATTTATAATTCAATAAGGCTGCTTTAGCAGAGCATTTAGCAGAGACTTAAATTCAATCTCTCAGGAAGAATGACAGTGTTAACACCTGCTTAGCTGAGAAGAAAACAGGTTAGTAATATAATGGAATCGCCACTGATACTCCGACAGTCTGCTTCCCTTCTCCAGTACCAGCTTTTTGGTCAGGATTTTCATCAACTTGTTGAAATTAGGATAAACAATTTTCCTGGGGAGAGGTGGTATGTAAGTGTGTGGAGAAAAGAGCAAGAATGGCAACAGGACTCGCAGGTTTCTTTGCCTAAGACATCATTTTAGCAACTTCACGGAGCTCCATTTTTCTTCCCCAGCCTTCCCACCTTCTTTTTCTCATTTACCTGCCACTGAAGCAGAGCACAGAGTCATTGCATTTCATAAAACATATGCTAGGAATATTCCAGGTGCACTTTTAGCTGGCACATCTCTGTGTTTCCACGACGCTCACATCTGTCACAAGCTGAATCATCACCCTTTGGCTGCACTTGCCATGCAGGCACCTTGTAAATTATGTCAATAAAACCTTGCAGTGGGATTCTCATAGCCCTCCCAAAAAGTGGCCTCACTTTGGCTAAGCTGGTAAGAAATCCATGTGTTTCTTAGCTGTCAGCTACATTTTGCCAAGGTCCACAAACTGCAGCTTAGGAAAGGATGTGTAAGATGACCTTTGCGCCCTTCTGATCTCAATCCACCTGGCTCCGGCTTGTTTCCTTGTGTGACCTTGAGGCTGTTACCAGTTGATCCAGCTGGCAATGATCTCAAAGAGCTGACATTTTTTCACTTTGAGTTAGGTCTGCGTAAATCCCTTGCCAAATAGGCCTCTATCCAAAGCCATGGACGTTCTTTGAAATGTACTTGAAAGCCTAGTTTACCAGCTAGATGAGATAGAGCAGTGATAGGAGGGGCTCCCATCAACAGAGGTTTCTGTCAGAAGCTACACTTCTGTAACGTGTCCATCGACATAGCAAAGGAGAGACACTGTAGCAGCTCAGTGCCTCCATAGGATTTCCTTATCATAAAGACAGTGAACTGTGTTTTGTACCAAAGGTTTTGGACAGTACTTTAATTCCTTATGACAGAAACAGGATTCTGAAAGATGGCTCCAGTTTGACCTGGTGTTTCAGCTGGTTTTTAGCCTTTCACATACAGATATTTCTGTATTCTCCATGACTGACCGCCATGTGCTTGACTACTGATAGCAATGACCTTCTGTCCAGAGGGATCTATAAAACTGGGAAAGGTAGTGGAGCAGAGACATGTGAGATGCGTGTTGAATGACTGTGATTTATCTATTACATCCACAGAAGAAAAGAGATTATTGTATCATAAGTACTACTACTACTGATAGTCTTATCAGTCTTGATATATAGGGAATAATTTTCTCCTATCAACTTTTAATGTAAATAGAAAATAGAAAACGTCGTACCAGGTTGTAGTCTCACAGTTGCATAGTATCTGCACATAAACACAGAGACTGGAAGCATTTTCCCATCCGTAGATGAGAGCAAACACCTCTGCTGTGTTCTGACTTCGTGCCAGCAGACTTTCACTGGCCCCAGCCCATTCCCCATACTCTGGGGTGCTGGCAGCAGCAGTTGTTCAGTATGTTCCAGCATGCATTTTTTCGTTGCCTACACTTCATTCAGTGGAAAGGTTTATTTGTCTTGTCTGTGCGTCTGTTTCCTGTAGCTATATGTTTTAGTCTAATAGGAGATGATATCTCTCCCTACAGCTATCCTGCACATATTGTCAATGATCACAGCTAAACAGTTATACTGTTGGTGTCATGACAGATTTGGTGCAAGAATGTGACTTTTCTGTGAAATACAGTAAAACCTTTGATTTTCAGTATGGCACTTTCTTGAACTCTGTGTGGCATAGAAAGTTTAAGTTTATTTAGATCTCATTGGTTTAGAAAATGTAGACATCAACATCCAGATGGTATAAAGGTATGTTATACATTAAGTCTTTAGTACTGAAACTTAACGGCCCATCAGCTTTCCTTAAACCAATAGACTCTATCACCCCAGGTGCTTTTTGAGTAGGACTCATGCCACATGTCTAGCTTTCTCATGGGGCCTGTCACATATTCACTTTTAATTTTTTTCACACTGGTTGGCTTTGGCTGTGGGATGCCCTAAGCAGTGGGAAGCCGGTAGGAAGCAGCAGCTGAGCACATTGCTGCTGTATGGCCAGTTCCAGGGATGTGCTGTTGATTGCCTGTTGTTTGGCAGGGACAGTGTAAACACACTAACTCCAGCTGGAATCCTTAGGGCATCTTGTACCCTATGGAAATGAGTCTTTCAAAAAAGTGGTGCTATTCATTCGGAAGATTGCAAATCCAACTGATAAAGATCAACTTCTCTAAGGTATTTAATTTATCACAGGATGATAATTGGGTTAAAAAGAAGAAAAGGACTAAAGAAAATAAAACTGGGACACATGAAAGTGAATTAGAGGCTGAAAGAATGACAGGCTGCAAACCATAACACCTCACTGGGAAATACCAACCAGTTAGAAACTTCACGTTTTTTTGTGAGAGCAGTTCTTAACTCAGTCTTATTCAGTATTTGAATTAATGAACTGGAAGAAAATCTGAAATCAAAAGAAACCCTGCAGAAGACAGATAGTGGGGTTGTAAATTCTAGTGGTGAAACATGATAGAAGATAAAAAATATGAAGTCTTTCTTCTTACAGTCTTGTATTAGGTCAGATATAGACTGGACAGAGCTGGATCATAGGTCCCAGGAAGGAAAAAAATATATATACTTGTTTGTTTCTTACTATCTGCTCAGTGGAAATTTTCAAAATTCAAAAAGTTAACATAAAATACTTTAAAATGGATGAATATTATCTGTTTTAAAATTTAACCAAAGAAAATATTCTTGTAGAAATCTTCAGAATGAGACATTTTACATTTTAGACATTAGATATTTTAGAGTAAAAAAATGCAAGAATTTCAACACTGCAAGTGATTTCTGACCAAAAGAAAAATATTATTCCATAATATCAATATATGTTTTCATTTTTGCAAGTGAATTAATCTAACAACTGATTAATTAAACACATCAGTGAAATCTGTGTATTTGCAAGACATTTTAGTGGCATAATAATCTAAGTTTTCCTGGATTTAAAATTATAGGAATTATATGTCTTTTCACAACGTAAAAACAGCATATAAATTTGTTTTCAGCAGAAAAAATTACACTCTTGAAGAACTGCCTGTAATCAGTGATACATCTGATATTTATTAAAAAGTGAAACAAAATAGTAAGTAGTGAACAGGTAAGAAACTTCTTTATGAAAGAAATTGTAATGCTCCTAACCTTAAAAGTTTGTGGAAAGATAAAATTCTTTCAAGCTCTTAATTTTGAGTCCTACAAACTAAGCA
Organism: Ibycter americanus; assembly: GCA_035590275.1. NCBI lineage: Eukaryota > Metazoa > Chordata > Aves > Falconiformes > Falconidae > Ibycter > Ibycter americanus. The sequence goes on along the minus strand of JAVJGI010000060.1, from coordinate 41,157,358 downwards.
ACTGATACCTACTTTGAGAACTTTTCTTCAATATTTTGTATTCAATAACATTTCTTGTCTGTACAGAGACCATCTAAATGTGTTAAATACTTCCATAGTCTGACAAAAATCCAAGTATCTTACAAAAAAGAAGTTGGCATTTCTGGTTTTTACCTAACATTTTGAACCACTGAAGTAACACAGTTGAAAATAACATATATTTCAACATTAAGTCAGAGTGTCACTAATCTTACCTGTTCTCCTTCAATATTTTCCGTTAAAGAATATGTTATGCCTGCTACATACAGAGCTTTGCCATTTTCTGAGAGTTTCAAGGAGATACAAGACTTCTATCTAAAAAGAAAACACCATTCACATTACAGTTTCCATCGACTAGCAATCCTGCTATTTCTTAGATTGCTGGAAACTTCATGTTAACTTTGTATTGGCATCACTGTTCAAGTTATCAAGTCAAATGGTCCAACTTACAAGTCAGTGAACGTTTAGTTACATAGTTTTTACAGGTAAAATCACCCATTCAGTAGGGAACATCTGATCAGAGTAGGCAGAGCTGTAAGGGACCTGGAGGGGTTACCTAGACCGTTCTGCTGCTCCCGTGAGCCGGATCAGCTTATGTAATTCTTAGCAGATGTATATACATCTGCTATATTCTTAAACACTTCATAATTGCTGTAAGCAACTTATTATGGTGTTCACTTTCTTTACTGATAGATTAATTTTCCTACTGCCTAAATTAAACCTTCCTTACTGTAACTGTATGACCATTACTTGTTTTATGTACTCAGACACACAGAACGGACAATTCCTTTATATTCTACTATGCATTTGAACACAACTGTCCCCTTTCTGAGAGTGGATGCATTTTTGAACTCACATCTCTGCTGCTATTTATAGTGCTTTTCAACAGACATGTTATAAAACTGATGACTGACTGAACAGCTATATGTTTATGTCTTCAAATAGTATTCATTACTCTGCCCACCCATACAGCCATTGACATAAGAAATTAAATATACAAACTGTACTGCTATCAGAACGGTTTGAGTAAATGTTGCAGAATAATGCATCCATTTAAAGTGTCCCTTATTAACAATATATCAAGTTATTAATTACGGTTTTGTAATAGTTCACCTTTTTGTAATGTCATTTATTACATTAGCCAATATACCCTCAAGCTCAGGCATCTGACATACACCTATAGTAAAAATTTCTGCAAGTTGTAATGAACAGGTTTCTGTGACCTTCTATCTTACTGCAGTTATGTAATATTGTAAATGTAAAAAAAAAAGGATACTTAAATCAACAGCTAATGTTATTCTGCATTACAAGAAAAGGTTTTACTTACTATATACAGGTCCCACATAGCTTCATTCATTTTTTCACTATCGTTATTATTTGAGACATCTCTATCAATCTTAAAAAGCCGCAAGCTTGTTTATTATTTCTAGTCACTTTTAGATCAAAAGTTCTGAACCTTCAAACACAAGCCAACCAATAGAAAAGGCAGATGATGAACACGCAAATCTGAAAGGAATCTGAAGATTATGGTTAGTCCAAACTTTTAGACTACAAAACTGGAAGGAAAGTCTTGGGAGAGGAAGTTTCCTTCTAAGATTCAAGCTACTCTTCTTCAGAAAGAGCAAAGCAACTAAATATGGGCTGTGTCTGTACGTCATTAAAATCAACTGGAATCATTCCATTCATATCAATCGGCTTTATCTAAGACCAGCTTAAATGTCTCTCTCTTGAATTATATGAAGGACGTCAAACTGATGAAGGAAAAAAAAAAAAAAATCTTGCTGACTTCCTTTTTATTTATAATAGCACCTGGCATACATAAAGGAACAAAGGGTTCTTACAGACAAATAGAAAAGGATGGAAAGATTTAAACAGAAAATATTCACTGAGGAGCAAACTCTGCCATGTCCTGAATTGTCAAAGCACTATCAACAATAACTCCAGAGGGGTCTGTAAGATATGAAGCAACTTTAGAATAGCTCCTAGATCTGCCAGATAAATCCTTTGTCCCAATAATGAAAACATGCAAAAGTGGTTCCATTAGCCTAACTTGCACAGTTTCCTATGCAGACTCAAGTATTTGTCTTTGTTATAATCTTTCCTTCTGTCTCTAGAGTAGATTTCCTGAAGGTTATGTCAAAATATATGTCAAAGTATGTATAATATCAATATACCAAATATGGACTTTGTATTCATATTTAGAAGGATACTTTTATATACTCCTTTTTAGGATTTTTTTTATTGTAGCCTTCAAAAAAAACCAGAAATATAAGCCTGCTGCAAGTTACAGATAAATTTATGCTGAACATGTATGGTCCCTGCGATCTAGAATGTAGAGTGTTTTTCATATCTATAAGGACATCTGTATCAACAAGACAGTCTTCAAGGAGTTCTGACACATATTTGTGACCTGTGAAATAAGCAGTCTGTCCAACCAAAAGTACTGTGGTTTAAGGCAGTACTCATGAGCACATGCACTCCCCTTCCGTTTTCCCTTCTCCTGCCCCACTAGATATGATGCCTGTAAATGAACCAGAAATGACAAGGGACAGTGTTATGGGTACTGTGGAAATTATTTATTAATGTATGAATTTAATTGTGTAATTTAGTTACCAAGAGATGTTATACTGTAGGAAGAACAGGACTTTATACTGTAGGAATAGAACTTTATTGATCTATTAAGACAATAAGAAACACACAGAAGTATGCGAAACAGTCTTTCCAGATAAAAAGATCAAAGTATCAAGTAGTAAATAGATAAAATCTGCTGGTTAACTTAAATGATCTGATATCTTCTTTTTATCTCACTACAAATCTTCTTTTCTAAAGGTAGATAGAACCTTTTAGATTTAAAGGCTAAAATAAATCCCCAAACTGTTTTTACAGAATGTTGTGTAAATTTGGGGAGTTCTTAAGGAACTTCCTTCTGTCCTTTACAAGGAGTCTAAACACGATCCTGGGAAGTACAGGGTGAAATCTTTAAGCATCTTGGGAAGTTTCAGAGCAACCAGGGCTGTATGTGATAAGTTTAAGTGTCTTCAGAGTAAGAGCAGTCACAGTCTGAGGTTCCTGAGTTATGTCTATGTGCAAGTAGATGAGGGCTTCAGTATGATCAGATGCTTACCTCCAAGTCTCTTCACTCTAGTTATCATAACAATATTATTTGATTTCTTCAACTAAATATACAATATATATAATATATTAAATATGCAAAGCACTGTTGTACCTGAAGTAATTTTAAAAGCCCATACCTTCTCTAAAATCCTTGAAAACTATGAACAAAATCTCCTGTATTGACTTTTAGCTCCAGGACAAACAAGGTGTCCAGTATCTGAGATACTTTTTTTATCCCTGTTGAATGTCAATTAAGATGACAGAAAACTAACTGAAAAACACCCCTGAAAGCAGTTTTCAAAATATGGCGGTTGCCTTCTGTCATAAACAAAATGTGCTTTTACTAGCATTTGAACAGGTAAATTAAGCAACTTTATGCAGAAATAGATACATTCATGAGTGGAAACCCGTTTCCATCTCTTAGGGGAATCCAGATGAATCCAGCAGCCTGAGAGGTGATGCTGGCACAGCTCCATTTCCCAGGTCCAAACAGCAGTGAGTTTGAGCATGGATTCCCTGTAAGCACAAACACGCATGTGTGCACACACATATATACTTACACATACACACATATATGCTTATATACATGATTGGCCACACAAATAAGATACAGACACACAGAGCATTCACATGAACACCAACAGTATCAATGGTGTCATCCTGTTCCCCTCTCTGGCTGAGCAGGGGAAGAGAATATGTGTTTACATACATACAACATGCACATACAGTAAAGAGCCCCTTACTGGAAAATGAACAGATGGGACAGACTGGTTATCAGCCACAGGGCATGGCCAGACAAGCCTATTCACTAGCCATTGCTTCCATACGAAGTAACCCTTTTATTCCTCTCTCTATATATATTTCCCACACTTACTTTTCTCCAAATCACGAAGCCCTCCCTTTTCTTGCCTTTAGTTCATCCTTTTTCTTGCCTTTAGCTCCTCCCTTAAATATCCTATAATAAATCCTGAGCAATCCCAAGCTGCTCTTCCCCTGCATCCCATGTGTCCTCCATATCCCACACTTCTGGGCAGCAACCTCCCTTTAGCGCAAAAGATGAACCAAAGAGCTACTCCCAGTGACTCAGAGTGATGGACTCCACACCTGGACACTAGGACTGAAGTTCTACTGGGACAGTTCGGCGAGGGTCCTGGATAGGGTGTCCATTCCTCAGGAGTCTGTATTTTGAGTTCTCCTCCTGCCACTGTGCACCTGTGCTCCTCTTGGCTTGTGGAGATGGGCTTTTGGTGGGCCAGTGGCTCTTGGGATGGGCCTGGGAGCAGCTGGTGCAGGTTATTGAGTTACTTCTGCCATCATTATTTCTGTGCCTTCTTTGTATGTGCAGATGAGCTTCTTGTCACCTAACCTACCACCATCCATTAGGGGTTGTGTAATATTTTCACCTTAAAATGTGAGTGAACACATATATGCTTAGTTTTTCACATGTAACTCAGCTATTAGAAGAGTTTTTCTGAATTTCTCATGAAGTGTGCCATAACCTATCCAGCTGTAAAATTTCATTAAAAAGAAAAACCAAAAGCTTATGCAGGGCATTGAGAAATATTTCAGAACGTATCTTCAATAAATTTTTTTTCTCAAGAATGGATGTTTATTTGTGTTTCAATAACATGAATACCTTAACCAGGATTCTGCTAAGTAAAAAATGCAAAGTAAAGATGAATCAACACAAGAAGCAAGTGAGTGTAAAAAGAATTCAGATAGAAAAGTGGAGAAAGGACAAAGAAAGTGGGAAAGCTATATATACATAAAGATCAATTACCAATTTTTAAGTATCCTTAATACCTAAAATATCCCCTAGCCAGTTATTTCTCCCCACCCCTATCTCCAATGTTCTCCTCTATCACATTACTATCATTTGCCAAATTCAAGTTTCTAATACACATGAAGAATTTGTTATCAATTACCACTCAGAAAATACCACAATAATATCTCTATTAAAATCACCTCTGCAAAAAATACTGCATAGTCCATGAAGGGATATTGAAATGTATCATTAGGTGTAGAAAGGAAGGAAGTATTGAAAGTTAATGAGATACTGATACAACTGTTAACTTCATACTAAAAGAAAAATACAGTATTTGCCAGAACATGATTTCAATTTCAATTTGCTTGGTCCTAAAATAAGCATAAAGCAGCAGACTGTGAATGTCTTCTGCAAATATGTTCATGGAAAATACAGTTTTTATGTAGGAAAGTTTCTAGTGAAAGGTGCTTTTTTGTTATCTTTACTATTAGGGCTGAAACAAGATACTTTGCCTTAAATCACCCCATGTCTCTGTGTCCATCAGAAATTCTGTGCTGCCTTGAGTTTTCACCTTGGTTATTTGATCTCCTGGTAATGTTCATTGACTTTTGCAGGGGTGTATGTCATCTGGTCATGGGGCTGTTTCCTCGGGCTAAAGAGCAAAGAGTAGAACTCCAAAACTATTCCCTCCGTAGATAACAGAAGGGTCTAGATAAATCTGTGCAACTATAGACATCACTCAAATGAAGCTGTTTGTTTGTCAATTTTTTCATTATTTGAAAGCTTTAAATTTTAAATCATTTGAAGAATTTCCAAAAAAATTTGCTAAGAAACATACTGTTCTTTCTTCAACAGAAGGATAGGTTAGTGTTCTGCTGATCAGCAAAAGGGGAAAAAAAAAAAAGTGTAGCTCGGTTGCAAGGTCCTAACAGAAGAAAATAAACTTATTAACTACACTAAAGGCAATGAATGATACTTGGTGACATGATGTGCAATAGGAAAATATTTCCAAATTAATAATAATAATAAAAAAAAACTATTTTAAACTTCCTTGATTCTAAACATGTTACAATTCACATATAACTTATTTCTGCCTGAATTACGAATTTAAATGGTTGAAAGCATTTTCTTTTGTAGTTTATGAGTGGCAAGTTAATACAATTCATAGTGGTCAGCAGTTTTAGAACTATTCAAAATGGCATTTTTCGTAAAAATGATAGTTGCACAACAGAAAGTTTCAGACATAAAGTTCAATATTCATGTCTGCATATTTTGTTATTAAATCTAGGTAAGCTCATATAACTCAGTGAAACAGAATACCCCCCTGATATTAAATCTTCATAATGTATATTTTATCAAATATCATAATGGATGCTTTACCAAAAGCTAGTTATTTCTTAATTCTTGTAGAATGTGTTATTGCATGAATTTTGGAAACGAGAATGACTCACGTGTAAGCTCTGTAGCTCTGCTTTTTAGATCTGTTTTTTAATTCAGTAATCTGTTTTAGCTTCACAACATAGGAAAAAAAGAACCTCTATCTAGACAAAAGATCTTCAAATGCTAATTTTTGTTTGAACAAAGGAAGTCCCAAGTACATTTGCTGTTTTTTTTGTTAACATCTGTTGTAAGACAGAACCTCCACCGTGATAAGGATACAAGATTCAAACTAGAGGATGTTAGGCAACGTGAGTGCTTAAATTCAGATTTTTTTCTTTTCTTTTTTTTTTGTATCACTGTGGAGAAAGTGAATCATGAAAGTGAACTTGACAAAAAAATCCAAGAGATCACCTCATATTATCAAATGTTTAAAAAATATCCTCTATGGTTAATATGATATTTTTTTCCTACTCTTTCTTTCTTTATTTGAATAAAGGCAGCACCTGTACAAATTCACCTCCCCCACAGGAATCCATATATTTGACTTATCTGTAATGAACTTCTTTATGGAGTACTTCCTTTCTTCCTGTGTACCATAGGTGAACTGTAGGAAACCTGACACTTGAAATTAAGAAGCAATAAAATATTTTGTTACCATCTCCTGAAATGAATATGCTCAAAGATGGTCCAGTTGGACCACTGAACTAATAAAGAGTAACAGCTATGATACACCCTTTAATCATAGAATGGAATCATAGAATCATTTAGGTTGGAAAAGACCTTTAAGATGATCACGTGCAATGGTTAATCTAGCACTGGTAAGTCCACCTTAAATCATGCCCCTGAGCATCTCATCTATGTGTTTTATGAACACTTCCAGGGATGGTGATTCTACCAGGTGCCTAGGCAGCTTGTTCCAATGCTTCACCACCCTTTCAATGAAGAAATTTTTCCTAATATCCAACCTAAACTTCCACTGGAGCAACTTGAGGCTGTTTCTTCTTGTTCTATAACTTCTTCAAAAAAGAGACTGACACTCACTGCTCTAAAACCTCTTCTCAGGTAGTTGTAGAGAGTGAGAAGGTCTCTCCTCAGCCTCCTTTTCTCCAGGCTAAATAAGGCCCATAGCCTCAGCTGCTCAGCATAAGACTTGTGCTCCAGACCCTTCACCAGCTTCATTGCTCTTGTTTGGACACGCTTCAGCACCTCATTGTCTTTCTTGTAGTGAGGGGCCCAAAATGGAACACAGTATTTGAGGTGCAGCATCACCAGTGCCCAGTACAGGGGGACAATCACTTACCTGGTCCTGCTGGCCACACTGTTTCTGATACAAGCCAGGACGCTGTTGGCCTTCTTGGCCACCTGGGCACACTGCTGGCTCACGTTCAGCTGGCTGTCAGCCAGCACCCCCAGGTCCTTTTCCACCAGGCAGCTTTCCAGCCGCTCTGCCACAAGCCTGTAGCGCTGCGTGGGGTTGTTGTGGTCTCAGTGCAGACCTGGCTCTTCTCCTTGTTGAACTTGATATAATTGGCATTGGCCTGTCAATCCAGCTTGTCCAGATCCCTCTGAAGAGCCTTCCTACCCTCAAGCAGACCAACACTCCCACCCAAACTGGTGTCGTCTGCAAACTTACTGAGGGTGCACTCCATTCCCTCATCCAGATCGTCAATAAAGATATCAAACAGAACTGGCCCCAGTATCAAGCCCTGGGGAACACCACTTCTGACCGGCCACCAACCAGATTTAACTCTGTTCAACACCACTCTTTGGGCTCGGCTGTCCAGTCACTTCTTTACCCAGCAAAGAATACACCTGTCCAAGCCATAAGCAGCCAGTTTCTCCAGGAGAATGCTGTGGGAAATGGTGTCAAAGGCTTTACTAAAGTCTGGGCAGGCAACATCCACAGCCTTTCCCTCATCCACTAGGTGGGTCACCTTGTCATAGACAGAGATCTGGTCAGGCAGGCAGGACCTGCCTTTCATAAACCCATGCTGGCTGGGCCTGATCACCTGGTTGTCCTGCATGTTTTGTGTGATGGTGCTCAGGATGATCTGCTCCATAACCTTCCTCAGCACCGAGGTCAGGCTGCCAGGCCTGTAGTTTCCCGGATCCTCCTTCCTGCTGTTCTTGTAGATGGGCATCACACTGGCTAACCTTCAGTCTTCTGGGACACCCCCTGGTTAGCCAGGACTGATGGTAAATGATTACAGGTGGCTTAGTGAGCTCTTCTGCCAGCTCCCTCAGCACCCTTGGGTGGATCCCATCCAGCCCCATAGACTTGTGTGTGTCTAAGTGGAGCAGCAGGTCACGAACTGTTTCCTCCTGGACTGTGGGGACTTCGTTCTGCTCCTTGCGTCTGTCTTCCAGCTCAAGGGGCTGAGTACTCTGAGGGTAACTGGCCTGACTATTAAAGACTGAGGCAAAGAAGGCATTAAGTACCTCAGTCTTTTCTTCATCCTTTGTCACCAGGTTCCCCTCCCCCCTTCCCACATCCAATAAAGGCTGGACATTTGCCCTAGGCTTCCTTTTTTTCCCTAATGTATTTGTAAAAACTTTTTTTTTTTCTTTTATGGCAGCTGCCAGCTTGAACTCTAGCTGGGCTTTCACCTTTGCAATTTTCTCCCTGCATAACCTAACAACATCCTTATAGTCCTCTTGAATTGCCTGCCTCTTCTTCTAAAGGTGGCAAATTCTCTTTTTTGAAAAGAGAAGGGTATAGACAAATTATTTTAGAAAAGGAACTGAAGAGAAAATAATGTCAGCATTTCTACCTGCTAAAGATCTTTACTGAATACATTATCTTGCATTTTGAATTAGTGTATATGGTAGTAATTGTTATTATTGGTCTGTCAACAGTTATCAAATAGATAAAATTACAATGCTGTTATATATAATGCCAGAAATTTTTAGTTTATTAGATGAATGTAACGTAAAAGGAGGCTTGAGATAGATAATGAGAAAATTATATGAAATGGAACTAAAGATATTTTTCTTTTTTGCTTAAAGTTCTTTTGCAAAACACTGTTGTAAATGCAACCATTTGCAGTTACTGTCTTTTTTGCCTCCAATAAAAATATAGCAGCTGTCAATAAAATGTAAAAATTGCAGGAAAAAAAAAAGAAGAAAGAAGTACTGCAGAGAATTCCACAGCAGAGAAAACAAAGGAGCTGTAAACGAGCATACTTAAACTTGCATACAGGATTTGGAAAATGAATTCTGCATTTTATAAGAGCTGGTCTTCCAATATGTATTGTTCAGTGGCAAATGCACTGTATGGTTCCTAATAAGCTTTTAGTGCTACCTGTGCCAGCTGAACCCTTTCCTGTTTAATATAAAGTTACAGCAAAGCAATTTGCTTTGTGGAATAAAAAGGAATCTGAGGAGCCCAGACAGAGAAATCCAATTTCATCTCCAGACAGCCACAGTGCTATATGCCTTCCATTTTAATGACTGAGGGATTCTATTTCTCCTTTCCTGGCATCATAGAAGAAACTGGATTTCCAGCCAATGAAAAATCAGTTAAAAAAATCAGTGTTATATTTTTGGGCTTTATTTTGGTTGCACCATGGTTGAAAAACATGCACATACATTTATTAATACCCTGCTTTCTTCTACCATTAATTCAACTAAAATACAGTTGCCAGGTTAATGAACTGTAGGCTTATATAAATTCTGTCTGTTGCTCCATCAGCCTTTTCTGATACTATGCCATCGATCCATCAAGTGTGAGCTGATTGCAGATTTCTAAAAAGTAAATCACCTCTTACCTTAAGACTAAAGCTGTATCTAAACCTCTGAAACACTGATAAGCTTCTCTATCAATCTATAACACTTATTAAAATTTATATTTTTTCTTTTTCCTCCTCCTGTCATAGAATGTCAAATTCAAGGGGGGAGTGGGAGTTTAGGTTGATCAAAGTCTGTCCTCAGAGTGACTCGAGTTTTACATGCCAGTTCAAATAAAAGAACCAGATTTGACCTGAACTTAAAAGCAATTTTTTGGGGAAAATTTACAGGTTTAAGAGGCAAAACTAGCTCTAATCCCTAGCCACCTTCAGCACATTCAGAAAGTAATCTGATATCAGGTAGTATGTAATACACGTATCAACTATTTCGTTGCTCTTGTTTTGGGACCTAAGAATTAGGTCAACATACTTTCAATGGAATCCCAGGGTATATTGTTAACATTCTGGATGTAATTCATTGACTATTATACACATGTGAAGTGAACTCATTTAAGTTAGTAGTATCTTAAAGGATGTCAGGACGTTTGAGTTTGAAATATGTTTACAGTCTCAGCAATCCAAGAATTGTTTATATTTAAAATGAATCTTGTGGTCGTACTCTGTTTCACTCCTTGTTTCTTCTGGTTTTCTGTTCTACTTCCTACTTGATAATTTCCTATTTTTTTCTCTTTAACTGTAAGAAATGCACTCTGAAAGTCATTGGTAGTCTCCATTTGATAGCTCATCATGGTAGTTCCCTAATTTTTTCCCCTGTATGTTGGCTTCACGGTGTATAAACTTTAAGCATTTTAATTTTTACCCTGGGAGCTGATTGCTAGCACTGATTACTTTGAAAAACTCTTTTCTATCTGATCCATGTTTTTGAAGTCTTAGGAGAAACTTTTTTTAGTAGCATCATCTCTTTTGGCATATACTTCAACAAATCTTAAACTGTTTATATTATTGATTGTTTTTATTTATCTTTGTGGCCATCATCTGGAGAAATGCTTACTCTTATCGGCTTTATTTTATTGCCAAACTCTAGTTCCAGCGAAACAAATCAGGGTTTTGCTGTTTTAGTGTACTGGGACTCAAAATTGACTTTTAGTTGAAAAATCTTGGCAAAAGTACATGTAGGAGAATAAACTCCCAAGTTAGAGCAAGTTTTCCTAGCACAGCAACTTAGATCCTGAGCTCAAAGCTCATCAACAACTAAAGCAGTTTTGGGGCTAATCAGGCTTACTATGATTAGTGAGACTGCAGCTCCTAGCACAACCTTTTGTTAACAATTCTGAGCATGACAGTGATGACCAAAATGTGGTCTGATAAGAGCCAAGAAGTGGGCTGACTACATATACACCGATTTTGCTCTGTGTAGCCGGTGCTGGTGTTATCTCCACTTTTCAGATGTTAAGATTTTGAAACGGGTGCAATGGTACGCAGTATCTACATGGAGCTAAGCATTTCTGTTATAATGATCAGACTGCTTGAACTGCCAGGAATTAATAGACTGCCAGTCTAAATTGTCTATTACAAAGAAGCCTGTATATAATACTGCTATAATACTGTTAAAATTACTATACAGCACATCTGTGATATTAAATCCCTACTTTGTGTAAATAGGTGACTCTAAAAATAGTGAAAATACGGACTTGCAAACTGCTTTCACAGAAATGTTCTTAATGAAACAGAACCTTCAAATCTAAACTCTTAGGCTTTAATCTATGATATTTAACAAAGGACCCCTAAACTTCAAGCTAACATTGAAGTGTCTGAGCACTACTGCCAAGAAACTCCTGGATCACCACAAGGATTTCCAGATCTCCAGATTCAGTGGTACCAAGTAACTTTTGGTATTTGGAAAAGAAAGCCCTGGAATTTTTGTGGCAATGAGCCTGGAGCTTCTGGCTTCTGAGCCCCAGCCCCTACATATTTTTTACCCTGGCAGCCCAGAGAGTTAATAGGTGATGTATCCAGAAACAGGCAACGGAAGATCAGTGGATTTCTTTGAACAATATTCCACGGAACATGATTCCTTCAAAAATGTAAATGAAACTCAATTTTGCTTGTAAAATAGAAGATGAATAATGTGATGTGATTTTAAATAAATTAACATTTGCTACATTTATGTAGAAATCTGAAATCTTTTTCATCAATGTATTATTACCTTTCTCCTTTTTCAAACTGTCCATGAATACTGTATCACTTATTTCTTGACTGCAGAAATTGTCTTACCTTGCATACTCACCAGTTGTTTATTTCTGACTAAGGTGACTAAAACCTCGCATTTAAACTGAACAGTTGACATAGTTTAGTCCTAAATCTTTTCCTAACCTGACAGTAGATAGACAGTAAACCCACTACCTTAGTAACAGTTTATTAATTTATTGACGAAATAAAAATCTGGGAATCTCACAATATATTTTTTCATTCTGTAATATATTTTCTTTGTATCATATTTGTTTTATCATGCAGTACCGTATGTTACAAGAAGAAAATGACATGAACCTACAAACCAGTGACATATCTAGTTAAATGCTAATATAGACAGAAATTTAAGTTTCGCTTGCTCCACTTGCTCATATGCACTTCCTGGAATTTCCCAGTATCAGAGAACAGGCAAGTACAAATTAGCTGTGTTTCTGGCAAGGGTTTTGGTTGGTTGGTTGGTTGGTTGATTCAGGGAGTGGGGTTTGGTTTGGGTGGTATTTTTTCCCTATTATTCTTCAGCTTCCAATAAGAAAAAAGAAAATCTTGAAGTTTATCAATGATTCGCTCACTAAAGAAGTTTTCTGGTTTTTCTAAATGCTTCACTTTGAACTAGATCAATATAAAGAAAAGTGATAAACAAGCCTCTACCCAGCACTATGTCAGAAAGTGGAGCAGTAAATTTGCAGACAATTCTGGAAACAGGCTGTACACACCTTAGTTTGCAAACCAAGCTTTGCACAGTCTGTGAAAAGTTCATGTGGCCTAAGACTTTGTGGTTAGGTCTGCTGTTTTCAGATAATAATCTTCAGCTGAACTTCCTACACCCAGTTAAGACTTGAGAATATGTGCTTTGGTTTCAATTGCTGGCCTTGATCCAGCCACAACAGTTTTTCATTCAAGGGAATGCACACCAATTCTGAAAAAGATAATATTAGGCTGAGAATTTAATTGTCCACTATGCTCTGGACCAGAAATACCATTCTGGTAACCTTTTGAAACTCTAGAGATTTGAGGAAGAAACATAATTTATCTTTCAGACTTCTCTAGCAGTTTTTTCTCTTTTGCCCAGCTTGAGGTCACTGGCTATAGTCTCCAGGTGTCTGGATTTTACAAAAAGCAGAAATGAACATCTGTTTAGCATGTAACAAATGTAACAATGTTTCTAATAACAGACCTATAAAACAAACAAACAAACAAGTTCAAAACAAACAAAAAGAGAAATGAATACATTATAAGACTGAATTGGTGCAAGTGATGCATATCTTTTTCTCATAAAAATCTCAAGTAATTTCTTGTAATCTTTAGAGAGAATCTAAAATTTTTATCCTTAATTATGCAGGCTATATTACTACCCATGTTGTTGGCCCTAAGTACTGAGTGATCCTGCTCAAATCTCTACAACTGCAACTGGCGTGCTAATTCTCCTGAAAGAAAACATTCAACAAAATTCAATAATCTGTTTCCTGTTGCTATTATTTTTTAAACTGGAGTGAGTCTAATTACTGTAAAATATTTCTATTGATATAGCTTCCAGCTGTTGGTTCTGGGGGATAGATTTTACTGAGTAAATAAAATATAGGAAGTAACTCTGATTATCTTTGATGTTGTGATTTTCATGCTGTAGCTGTCAGTTCTATTAATTCCAGTCCCATACACCTGAAGCTTGAGACTGACTGAGAAGTCAAATGTCTATGCATGTGACAAGTTACTCCCCTTAGGGAAAGTTTTCTGGGTTTTTCTTTCTCTCTTCCTTTCTTTCTTTCTTTCTTTCTTTCTTTCTTTCTTTCTTTCTTTCTTTCTGAGGATAGTTTTCATGTTGGATAGGATGAGGTTGCTATTGCACTGATGTGGCCTTGGCCTTTCAAATGTAACTTACCGCAAACAGGGAAAGATCAAATACAATTCATCTGTGAAATGGAAAAAACTCCACACATTATTGATCAACAGTTAATTACTATGGCTCAAAGTACCTCTGATACATGTGTGTATATATTTTTTTTCTCTTGAATGAATAATTCTAGTGTCTCCAGAGTAACTGAGGTGATTTCCTTGTCTTTATTAACCTGTGCTTAAAATTCACCGATACTTTTCTACAGGGATGTCACACATGCATCTGACTGTATGGCTATAAATCATATTATTTTAAAACATTTAGCTCTAAAAAGTGTATTCCAGGCTGAGAACAAATAGAGGGTGCAGTTATTTGAGTTAGAGATCAGACTTGTAAAGCAAACAAAAACATGCTAAACAAAATTAATTTTAAGTCTCAAGCTAATGGGTTCTCTTTTTGTTATTTCACATTCTGAGGTTTAAGTAAATGAAAGCTCTTTGCAAAACCTGGATAATGATGACAGATGGTTAAGATTCTTTTTTTAAAGTTTCTTTTTGGAAAGTGGTGATTTGGCAAAACCAAGCTTTTTATGGGAACCTGCCAATTTTGATGGATCTTCAGTTAGAAAACATTTCTCAAATCCAGGAGTAGATTTCTCTCCAAAATGAGATGACCAGAACAACAAATCAGTTGTGGAACTCACCTGACTTTGGCAATCTCAGCTACATCTCTCTTACTGCCTTCATTCTGGTCCAGTTCCTCTCTGCCTCATCTCCCCATTTGCTGGTTCACAGCTGAGTCTGGAGGGATGTTGTAGGAATTCCTCTAATGGAACACCTAAGAAGTTTCCATAAGCCAAACTCTCACACTGACTAAAAAGAGAAAGAAAACTGCTTTGATTTTCTAAAAGGAACACAAAAGAAAGTTGCCTTCTACAGGAAATTTTGAAATGTTTGAATGCCCCATAGATTCACAACTCGAGTTTCCAACCATCTCTAATTATGTGTTCACAAGGGAGATTTTGGTTACACATAAATGGGGATAGACAGTCTGTGGCAGGCAACTAGTTTGTTTTTGCAAACTCATGACAGTAAGGTCAAGAATTATAACACTCCTTAACAAACAATGAGGGTTTTTTTCATGATTAAAATGAAGACTATGGAAAATCAAACACTTCCTCAACAGACTGAATATCATCTATCTATAGGGTGGATGCTGAGCCTGGATGTTTTACAAATGGTAACCCCCCCTGACTCCTGTTAAAGTTTTTTTTAAAAATGTTTAATATTGTGAGATGATGTGGCATACAATTGCTTTTTTTACCTAAAGATTGTGTCAAGGAAAAAAAATCAGGAGACCAATATTTTCCAACAACAGGGAAGGTTTAATATCCAGTATCTATCTGTTGCAGAAAATCAAATCTTATTTGAGAAGGAGCTACATTTACTACAAATACAGGAGTCTTCTCCCCCTCCCCCCTGCAAGCTACAGAGTTTTAAACATTTTTTGGAACAGTTGCAATCCAACATCTGTGCAGGACACAGAAGTGGATGACTCAGAAGATGAACTACAGTGAAAGCTGTCTTAAGACACCACCAAGCCCCTGCTGCAAAGCAAGCTGTGCAGACACAAAGCCAATTCTGGACTGACCTATAAGACCGCTAATCTGTGCAGAAAAAAAGGAGAATGCCGGAGAGGAAAAGAAAAATGTGGTTATATATATATAGTCATGGAGAAAGAAAAACAAGATAAAGACCTTAATTTAGATTTTTCCTCTAGTTTAGGAATGAGAGATTGGGTCCATTATTCACGTAATGAAAGCCATAGTCAGTCAGCCAGAGCTTCAAGATGGTTCTCGATGTAAGTTAATTAAGGTGTTCCCTAAAGTTTCTTGTGTAATGGCATCATGCAGCCTGCTGCTGAACATATAAATGTTGCTATATTTAGCTGTTACTGAATGGTGTTAGGACCAAAGAAGCCATAAAGATCTTAGAATACACTTGTATGCCTCTGTAATAATCTGTTAATGTAATAGAAAGTAATGAAAGGTAGCAATCTAAATAGCTATATAAAATCTATTCAGGAATTCCCAATCAGGGGACTGGTCTGGGATAGGAGTTATGTATTCTGTTATGAGTAAGTTAAAATATAAACGTATTTAATTGTGAGGTGGTAGACATTCAGAGTTGCTTGCTTTCCAAAAATGGAAAGCTACCCACACTAATGTAATTAGCAATATGACCAGTAATAGAAATACACGATTAAAAACAATATTTCAGAGAATTGTCTTTGGATTTCTGAGGTACCGTATGCCTCTTTCCTGCTTAGGGAGTCCAATTACCCAAACATTTTGATTTATATTAGCAAAGTTCTGTCTTCATAGAATACTATTTTTGTTTAAACTGTTTTATACTAAGAAACAACAGTAGCTTTTGGAAGCAAGAAGAAAGCTGAGAAAAATTCAGATTAAATTAGGGAAAAATATTTAAAGCATATTAAATTCTTAAGAAAACTCTTATGTGAAAAAGTGGGGAAGCAGTGACAGAAAAAGGTGTGGGTAAAGTTAATTTCTGTTTCCCCTGGGTAGATCTACAGGACAGACTTATGTGCTTAGAAACAGCTAAGTAAATGAACTCAAGGTAATGGGTTTTCTCCAGGAATCTGAACGATCATGAAAATTTCTGTACTTTACTACAGTATACTAAACCCCTTATTACTTAAAAAAGGAGTGGTATGAACCTTAAATGACAGAGAGCACAGATGATTTCAGAAGACTTCACTGTGGTTTGAAGACACATGCCCTTTAGAAGCATGCTAATCACTGAGTATTTTACCAAAAACACAGGGTTAGAAAAATTATTCTTTCAATGTGTATGTTCTCCAACTATGTCCTCTGTAGTTTACAGAGGCACTGAGCTGATGTCAATCAACTTTTGAGCAAAGAGTGGTCATGGTACCTCATCCTACTTTAGCTTACTGATTTGAACGAAAAGAAAACCTTAGTTGTCCTGGCAATATTAAAAGCTCTCAAGAAAAGTCTACAAAGAAAATTCTGTAAATGGGTCATTCTGCAGATCACAGTGGTTAGAAAAAGGATTTAGCATGGATGCTAAACACTGCTGGGTTATCTTTCCTATAGTGCCACTTACCACTGATGCAGTTTGAGTTTTTAACTTGCTCTGTGTTGGCTGCCATTTTCCCTAAGCAGTACAGTAGACTTTTCTTCTTTTAAATAGAAATTTCTCGCAAAGGAAATAGGCAGGATGATTAGCCACTTCAATTTCCTGAAATTCCACATCTGATTTACCTAAATAATTCCTTGCTTTTGAGATACTGCAAGTCAGAAAGAGATTTCTAAAAAGTTATTTTTTAATTTTGGTAACTTACTTTGCTAAATTGCTAGCAGTATAGTTAATAATGGAAAGGCATTTTTTTAGTTTAATTTTTTCATCCTAGCTCTAAACTATTCTGTATTTTCTGAATGACATACAGGATATGGTGTACTCTGTTGTTTAATTTCAAATGGACAAACATTTTGAAAAATATACAGTATTACAGTATATTACAATCCCCAAAAAATTCTTGATAGAAATGTCACAGGACTTCCTATACTAAAATGGGAAATATTCATTATATAGTCCGTATAACCAGGAAGGCATACTCTAACATATTTTGCAAATATATCAGAAATGGTGCTGCAGAAATTAGAAAGTTACTGTAGATATTTGATTAATGCTGTATTTCTAGGCATTGTATAAACAAACTAATGATTGCATTTTTACATAGTAATAGTTGAGTTAGTGCTTCATTGTTGAAGTCAACATAGGTTAGGTAGCTTCAATAATTTGTTTCAGTAATGCCTTCTTTAGGCTGCTTTTATTCAGATTTAAATTTTTGAATTAGTGTCCATAGTTGCCTCTGCCCTCGCTTCTGAGGTCCAGGACAAACACATGCCTTATTTTTTATTTTTATTTTTTTAGCACAACCTACCTGACAGTCATTCTTCCTTTTTTCAATGTCTTAAAATACTTTCTTTACATAAAGTGTCATGGGTAGATTTTACAGTACTGTGTTGGCTTTCATCTCTTTTCATCCAGCTGGCAGCTCTCTCAGCATCTTTAAACCATGGCTGCATAGGATACACACAAATATTCCTATTTGCTATTTGTCTGATGTCCAGCCAGTTGAGTTATTGGAAGGCTTGTAAAGGTGCAGTACTTCAGCTTCCAGAAGAAATGCCAACACATTCTTTCACTCAAAACCCAGCAATGTAAATTGTCTGTAGTAGTTGCTCCTTTGAGTAACATTTAAAAATTGAGTGGAGCATTCTTACATTTTACAACCATGTGGTGTACAATTTGGCAGTGTTTATGGATTTAGCATTTTTATTTGATGAGCTTCCAAAAATTTTTCATGGAAGCAGATTCTCTTTGTTATCTCTTTCATATCGGTTTTCTTCTAGTGTTCACCAGCATCTTCCAAGGGCACATTAAATTACTCTGTTGGTATATGTCACATGTTTATTCTCTCCCAAGAGATAGAAAGATGAACAACATGGGTATTGTTACAGTGTGTTTTATACACACCTATGTCTATATGTGTATGTCCATACAAACAACATATTTATATATAAGTATGCATGTTGCTGAATTTTATGATTTAATAATGCTGAAGAAATGTACCTTCCCCTTGATGCAGGAGTCGGGAGATGCTCTGTGTGTGTGTGTGTGTGTGTGTGTGTCTATGTTGGCTGGGTGTGACAGTGGTAAGAACAGAGGGGAGGATGGGGGAATGGAATATTTGTTTTACACTCAGTTAAACCTGGAACACATTTTGTCTACCACAGATGACGGTGATCCGTACCACAGAGAGTGCAATTTTCCACAGAAATCGTATCACCTATTGTGGTTTTCACTTCCAAACCTTTTAAAAGGTGTTTTAAGTTGCCAGGGAGGACATATAGATAAAGACTTTGATTTCACATCCCATGAAAAGCCAGTGTGTAGATCAGAAAAGAGGCCAGATAGGTTTGTTATATCCTGGAGCACGCTATCAAGGTGTTCTGTTCATTCTCATATGTGTCAGTAGGGTTCCCACGCACAACATTACCAATATCTACAACTGTCTTTATGTCTTAGACTTCATCAGTTAATCCTCCCATTATACTTAAAGTGACATTATTAACTACTTTTCTGTATTTCTGATTGTTTTGTTGGGGTTTTTTAGTTTCACCTGAAAAAAAGGCATATATGACTGATTATGGTAAAGTCCAATGAAGTACCAAAGAATTACATAATGCAAAGCAGTTAAAAGAACTGTTGGCTTTAATTTTTGAAATGCTATATAGAATTCTTTAAACTTTTTTCACGTAAGGGCATATATTGATGTGTTTAAACTTTGCATTAAGTATTGGTATTTATTCCTTGGGACTGTGGGCAGAATACACAAAAGTACTGGAGTCTCTGAAAGTCTTTTGATTCTCAAAATTTTCTCTTCAGATTGTTGCATTTTAGACACAATGGATTTAGTAAGAATTTTAGCGTATGATTTTCTAAATGTCTTGTGAAAACTTTTTAAAAGTACGTTGAAGTAGCACAACTTTTTCTTTCTTTATTGTGTTTTGGAGCATATTGATTTCTGGATTGTATTGTTTTTATTGTCATTGCAACTGAATTCGGGATTTGATCTTGTTTAGCCCACAATTCCTTATCTTTTCAAATGTTCACCTATTTCATGCTTTTCCCTAACAAATAATGATCAAAAATGCATTACTTTAAAATGCTTATCTGAAACCCTAAAACTGAAGTGTCTAAGTATTCACTTATGAGGTTGTGTATAGAGTTGTTTAGTCAAATTAATGCATTTGCAGATTGTTGAGCTTCATAAAATAATACATAGCCTAATATAATACTTTTACTTTTGTCATGTTTTAACCCCAGCTGGCAACCAAGCCCTACACAGCTTCTCGCTCACTCCCCCCACAGTGGGATGGGAAGAGGAGTGGAAAAGTAAAAGTGAGAAGACTCATGGGTTAAGATAAAGACAGTTGTATAGGTAAAGCAAAACCCATGCACACAAGAAAAGCGAAACAAGGAATTCATTCACTGCTTCCCATGGGCAGGCAGGTGTTCAGCCATCCCCAGGAGAGCAGGGCTCCAGCACAGATAACGGTTACTTGGGAAAACAAATGCCATAAAGCTGAATGTTCCCCCCAAGTTTATATACTGAGCATGACGTCATATGGTATGGAATATCCCTTTGGCTAGTTTGGGTCAGCTGTCCTGTCTGTGTCACCCTCCCAATTTCTTATGCCCCTCCAGCCCTCTCGCTGGCAGGGCCCGAGAAACTGAAAAGTCCTTGACTTGGTATAAACATCACCCAGCAGCAACCAAACCCATCGGTGTGCCATCAGCACTGTTCTCACACCAAATCCCAAACACAGCACGGCACCAGCTACTAAGAAGAAAACTAACTCTGTCCCAGCTGAAACCAGGACAACTTTAAACACATTTATCTGCACTATGTTTTTTTTCAAATAGTTCCATTCATTTTAGTAGTTTCATGAGACACATAAGTGATGATGAATTGCTTCAAAGAGTCACAGTCTGCCTGTTGTTGCCCATTCTCCTTTGGAGTAAGTCAGAATGAGAGCTAGTGTGCACAGCAGCATTAGATACTGTATTTTAGTTGCAAATCCCCATCCACTCCCAGTGGCACTGCAGAAGCTGCTACTCAACTCACAATGAGATGTTCCAAAGACGCAACTGGAAATCAAAGACTAAGTAGATTGTGACCTCTCATCTTTGCTTAACATAAGAAAGCAGTAAAAGCTGCATTATAAACTAAAGTCAGTGCTGTAACACTAACAGCTTATAAGCGAACTTTTTGGAATTGCTCAAGGGAACTCCAAAAGGAAAAAAACCACCCACAAAACAAAGTAAAAAACCCCTTGAGCTGTTAGAGTTGGAATTTCAGAGCATATAGCTGGGATTGTAGTAACTCACACTCTGTTCTCAACAGGCTTAGATTTTTAACACAGAAGCACTAATGTATGCACATGTTCTGGTGTGAAAAAGAGTTTGCACAATTTAAATGCCTGAGTGCATGCAATTCCTTTTACAACTTTTGATGTTATTTTTTCAAAGGAAGCCCAGGGAATTTTGGAAGGCGTTCTTCGTCATTGTACAAAATAAGATCACTGTAATACTGTCACCATTTCTTTGACAGGAAGGAAAAAAAGAAGGAAGCTATAATTAATGTGTTCTCCTAGAACAAGGTCACTTTCAAAATGTGTGATTTCACATAGGCGCGAGTTCAACAATTTCACCTCTGGCAGCTGAGGTTTCCTGATGGATTAATATCTTCCCTTTGCTTACATTTCTTTGGAGATTGCAGGACCCATGTTTCCTGTGATGCACAAGAAAACAATTTCAAGGCACAGGGGATTATTCTGTTCAAACATAATGGTCAATTTAAAACATATTTTCATAAAAGTTTCTGCCTGCTTTTTATGACCCACATAAATGAAAAGCATGCATTGTACACACCCTTAAGGTATTCACAGTAAGGTTTTATACAGCAAGATGAGATATTTACCTGTGTAATACAAAATTCAGTTTTCATTGACTTTGCCTATGTAGAAAACATATTCATAAAGTACAAAAATACATTATTCTAACGTCGGTTGTCCATTTAGAAAAATAAGGGTACTTGGAAAAATTGAAAAGTATAGCAAAAACATTGATTAATGTACTGTGAAAAAGTTTGGGGTTTTTTTTGAACCAAAACTGTTTAAAGATTAAGGGATATAATATGCAGCACAATGTTTTCTAGCATCCATAATTTATTACATCATGTTGCAATTTTTCATTCACACTAGAACTTTGTGGGTTCTTCTGTTGAATTTCTTCTAGTGTGACTAGAAGATGAAGTGGAGTAGGGCAACAGTATGGAATACACTCTATAACGATGTAAAGCTGGGTAAACAGGAGCAGATACAATAGTAGAAAAATACCTGTCTAATGAAGAGCTCTGTGGCACCTCATGTGATGCCTTTAACAACTTGCAATATGTGAATTACTGAGAATCATACAATGTACTGCTAAGGATTTATTTCACCCTAAGGGGGTGAGAAAGCCACAAGATCTTGTTTTATGAGCTTGAAGGACATCTTATTTCTAAACATTACACTGGACATTATCACTTTAATTATACACTGTTAAAAGAAATTAAAATTATTTTCGGACATTCACAATAGTGCCTAATTAGGAGACATTTTTAATAAAGAATACATTTTAAAGTTATGACAGACATTAATGAATTATACCTAATATCAGATTGTGAGGTATGAAATTGTACTTTCATTGTTGTTTTGAAAACCCTAATCCTTATTCTAAACACTTATTTTCATTTAAGGCTTTTCAGTGTAAGATGACCACAGAGACAAAATTAATTTTTTTTAAAAAAATCATGTTCATTAAGAGATGGCCTTTTACAAAGTGGTAGCTCATATAAATATTTTTGTTTACCTTAATGACTGTTAAATCCCTAGCTGGTCTGACACCAGTTTCCAACAGAGAAAGCTTTTTTCCCCCCACTTTCCTGATGAAGAAATTGCTTAATAGTAACAACTAATCCTCCACTGACAGTATTTTGTGATTTTTCAGTGTAACTATAGTTAAAAATTTGACACTGTTGTCTTTTTAGTTCTTGGGGGTTTTATTCTCAGTTTACAAAGCTTTAAGGACAAGAGAGAGATCCAGATAAGAAAAAGCCACATAGGTTTATTAACTACAAAGACGCTACCTTTGATTTAGAATATCCCAGTCAGCACAGACGGAGGCTTGGAGGGGCATCTAAAGAAGTATCACTACCTGCTTCTCCTGTTCCTATCCTCTTACTTTCTTACCTAAATGTCTGCTAGCCGTCACTGTTGGAGATAGGACACCGGGCTAGACAGACCTCTTTTTCTATCTGTTTCTTTTCTCTCTTACATTTCTAAGAAACTTGTGTTTAGGGGATGATATAGTCTTAGAGTTGTATGTCTACACAGACACTCCCATGCATGCAGCTTAAACTGTGGTATGTTATCTTATTTTGTTATTAAAATGCAGTCATTTCAAGGAAAACGGATCTTGTACGCGTGATTACCTGTGTTATCTTCTGGCATTTTTCAGAGAAAGGAGCAAAAATCCCTTAAGAGGTACTTTTCCAAGGTATCAGAAATAACATTTTGGTACTTTGCTCCAGGGTGTTTATTTTGTCTGAGACTTGGCACATATTTAGGGCATGTTCCTTGATGCCTATACCTAAATGTGACTGTTTATTTGAGGTCAGCAATACAATAAATCTCTTTTAGATATTTTTTTAAAATTCTCAGATTTGATTAATGTACATTCTTACATATTTTATGTAACATAATCACTTCTGTGAGGTCTCAACCTGAGTCGAAGACTGGCAGGCAGAGCTAATATTTCATTTGAGATGATAGGTTATTTTTGTCAGATTTATATGTATATGATAATTTTGTGACTGGCTGTACTGTAGATCTGTCAAATGTTTCAGAGTTTGTGTAAACAACCAAAACTCAGTCTTTTCCAGTTTTAAAATGCAGTTGAATAATATAATTTCTATTTTCTTCAACGAAGGACCAGTGGTTTTTTTAGTTCCTATTTGACACTGCAGTAAGTCCCTTTCAGCCAAGTGGTCTGTCATAAATAAAGATGCTTTTCCATTTTGTTTTGCTTTGTTTTTATTCCCAGTGTGAGACCAAAATATTTTTATCATTCAGATGAATTGACATCTAATTTTGATTGCACAAGAAATGCACAATTCACTGGTTTCCAGTTTGGAACTCTGTTCTAAGAGGGCTGCAAAGGTACTTTTTGGGACATAGCAGGTTGTAGGGTGAGTAAAGTCTGTGCTCTGAGAAAGCTCCAATGCAGAGATTGTGAAGTTTTATTAACACAGTGCTAATATGCAGTGTGAGCAAACTGTACTTAGAGTCATCAAAGGAAATTAAGAAATACTTAAATACAAAATTATTATATAAATACAAACTGAAAAAATCAAGTTAAATACCCAAGCTCCAAATAATTACTAGAATCTCCCCGCCTCTCCAGGCTAAAGTAAGGCTTGTGCAAAGGAAATAAAATCACAGTAAAGAACAAGTTGTTAATTTTTCCTTAGATAATTTGAATGCTTCTTTCACAAATGCATTAAAATTCATCAAGAACATATGAATATTAATTTTTCTTTAAGCTTTGTGTTTGGGCTAGAGAAACTTAGGTGAACAGGTTGAGGAGGGCATTTTAGACTCTCTTAAGCTTCTTTTTAAAATAATAATTTACATCTCATGACACAGCCTGAACAAATCACAACATTACTGTGGAAACCCTGTACAGGAAGGAAGGATACAAACTAAATCTTTAATTTTTAATGATGAAAAAGTGTCTCTACAAATAGCACACTTGTTTAGAGGATGTAGATGCCATAACCATAGTCAGCAAGAAAAGGAATCAAAGTTAGGCATACAGGAGTGTGGAATCAATGGCATAAATAAGGTAAACAATATTTATTTATGTACTTTACATCCTCAGGGCCACCAAGCCCTGCTTCATTTGCTACTCAGGAGAGCCAGAAAAAGCCATGTAGCTTTCTGTGCAATATGCATTTCATCTTAAATAGCTAAAAAAAGAAATTAGTGTCTGAATGCAAAATCTCAACAACTTGTTATGTAAACAGGTATTAAGAACATATTAAAATGACTAAAACAAATCAAACATACACTATTTAAAAAGGAAGTAATTTTTTATAATAGAAATGTTCAGGGTTTTTTTAAACATGTACAAAATGAAAATGTAAGCTCTAAAAATGTAAGCTTATCTTCTTAGTAATAATAATAATCAATGTCTGTGAATAACAGTTTATGAAAATTTCTTAAAAGTATTCACTAAACAAAGAAAAGTTAATTAAACCTCTTAAGAACACATTATATCAGACAAAGCAGATACATAGTGTAAGATTTCTTATGCTTTAAAGTACTTATTTTTGATCATGCAAAATGTTTCTTAGAATGAAGAGAGAAGTTTTTTCATTAATTCAATTCTCTGTATTCAGCTGATAACTTAATAGTCTTTTTATAATGCATATCTTGTAACGCTAAAAAAACAAAAATGAGGGTTTAATATCAAAGTTATAGAGGGAGCAGATGTGAAATTCAGGTGACTGAACTGAACAATTATGAAAATAATGAGACATCAAATTGCTATTATTAATAATTGTTTTAACACTTTCCACTTCACTGGTTAATTGAATTTCATGGCGCCTTTTATTTGTTTGTTTTCTTCTGCAGCAAAATTCAAAGACTTCTTGGGACATTTTGGATGGTAGCCTACAAGTCACCTGAATGAGTTCCTTTTTGGCATGAGCAGAAAGGTGTATGTCCCTGGAACTTTTGGCAAAATATAATAAAATTTAGTAGGGTTCATGGAGCCTGGCTCCACCCTCTTTGCACCCTTTCCTCAGCTCTTTATAAACATTGTTGAGATCACAGAATCACAGCACAGTCAGGGTTGGAAGAGACCTCTGGAGATCGTCTAGTCCAGCTCCCTGCTAAAGCAGGTTCACCTATAGCAGGTTTCACAGAGTTGCATCCAGACGGGTTTTCAATGTCTCCAGAAAAGGAGACCCCACCACCTCTCTGGGCAGCCTGTTCCAGTGCTCTGTCACCTCAAAGTAAAGATATATTTCCTCATATTCAGAAGGAACTGCCTGTGTTGCCGTTTGTGCCCCTTGCCCCTCGTCCTGTCGCTGGGCACCGCCGAAAAGAGCCTGGACCCAGCCTCTTGACGCTTGCCCTTAAGATATTTGTAGGCGTTGATAAGATCCCCTCTCAGTCTTCCCCAGGCTAAACAGGCCCAGCTCTCTCAGCCTTGCCTCATAAGGGAGATGCTCCAGTCCCCTTGCCATCTTTGTAGCCCTCCGCTGGACCCTCTGCAACAGTTCTCCGTCACTCTTGAATGGGGGAGCCCAGAAATGGACACAGCACTCCAGATGTGGCCTCAGCAGGGCAGAGCAGCAGGGTACGATAATCTCCCTTGACCTGTTCACCATGCTCCTCCTAATGCATCCCCGGATCCCATTGGTCGCCTTGGCCACCAGGGCACACTGCTGGCTCATAGTCAGCTTGGTGTCTCCCAGCACACCCAGGTCCTTCTCCACAGAGCTGCCTTCCAGCAGGTCAACCATTAGCCTGTACTGGTGCATGGGATTGTTCCTCTCTAGGTGCAGGACCTTACACTTGCCTTTGTGGAATGTCATTAGGTTCCCCTCTGCCCAACTTTCCAGCCTGCTCAGGCCTCACTGAATGGCAGCGCAGCCTTCTGGTGTGTCAGCCACTGCTCCCAGTTTTGTATCATCAGCAAACCTGCTGAGGGTACGCTCTGTCCCTTCAGCCAGGTCACTGATGAATAAG
>JAVJGI010000060.1:41055912-41130206 GCA_035590275.1 Ibycter americanus | reverse complement strand
CTCCTTGACCAAGGGAAAGTCTTACTTTCTCCAGACTTCCTCTCTTTCTTCCAGAGTCTGGAAAACCTGAGGGCCACCTTTGGCAGTGAAGACTGAAGCAAAGAAGGCATTCAGTAACTCTGCCTTCTCTGTGTCCTTTGTCACAAGAGCACCCACCTCATTCAGCAGTGGGCCCACATTTTCCGTAGTCATCCTTTTCCTGCTGATGTATTTGAATAAGCCCTTCTTGTTGTCCTTGACGTCCCTCACCAGATTCAATTCAAACTGGACCTTAGCCTTCTTTGTTGCCTCCCTGCATCTTCTAGCAACATTGCTATAATCCTCCCGAGTAGCTGGTCCTTTTTTTTGACATCATGTAAACTTCCTTTTTCTGTTTGAGTATTGCTTTGACATCCCTCCTGAGATGTCTATTCTCTGGACTAAACAGTCCCACCTCTCTCAGCCTTTCTTCATAGGAGAGATACACCAGTTCTTAATCATCTTTGTGGTCCTTTGTTGGACACTCTCCAGTATGTCCTTGCTTCTCTTGTGCCAGGGAGACCAGAAGTGGACACAGTACTCCAGACATGGCCTCAGCAGTGCTGAGTAGAGGGGAAGGATCACCTCCCTTATATATCTGGCAATACTTAGCATAATGCAGCCCAGGATATCATTAGACCTCTTTGGCACAAGGCCATATTGCTTGGTCAGGTTCAACTTGGCATCCACCAAGACCCCCAGGTCCTTTCCTGCAAAGTTGCTTACCATCTGGGTGGCCCCCACTATCTGCCAGTGCAGGGCGTTGTTTCTCCCTAGATGCAGGATTTTTTACTTCTCCTTGTTGAACTTCATGAGGTTCCTGTTGGCCTGTTGAGGTCCCTCTGGATGGCAGTACAACCCTCAGGTCTGTCATCCACTCCCCGTTTCGTATCATCAGCAAACTTACTGAGGGTATGCTCTACTCCGTAATCCAGACATTGAATAGGATTGGACCCAGTATTGGCCTGGCATATATTGCTATTACTGGCCTCCAACTATACTTTGCACCACTGATCACCACCCTCTGGGCCCAGTTGTTCAACCAGTTTTCAACACATTGGGTACTTCCTGACCTTCTCAGCCTGCTCTGCCATAAGGTCCCAATACTCTGCAGAGCATACAGCTCCTGAGACACAGGCTGATCTCCAGGTTGTGTTCCATATGGAAGGTGATCTGGGGCTTGGATTTGCCTCCAGCATGCAGCATAGGCATATCCAGTGAGATCTCAGCTTTGGTCACCATGAGAAGGCTGCTTCAAAATGCTTGCCTATAGTTTCTACACTATGGTTCAGTTTGAGTAAATAAAAAAAAAAACCAATTACAGTTCATTTTTGAAATCCATGTAGTGACCACTTTCCTCAAATTATGTTGTCATAGCTGTTAGTAAGTTAGTCATGCAAAAATCTTGCACTAACAAAATTTCCTGTTTGGTGAAGTCTCTTGCAAAAGGAGGAAAAGCTAGGAAGAGTACCCTACACATTAATACTTAAAGCTTTCAGAGACAACGTTCTTTTCTCTTTTCATCCTTCAGTAAATGATGCTTTCCTCAACTTTTGCTGTCTTGATTGGCTGTTGTAAGTCTGTATTTCTGCTTAAAAGTATTTCACTGGCTGGAAAAGTGCCCATAATCCTGCTGCTTAGGATCTTAGGGAGGCTACCTCTGCAGTTTTCCATCAGCCACTTCTTGTTAATCCTTTTAAATTGGGGGATGGAAAGCAAGTGAAGGGCCAGTCCTGTTGTGGCATATAGTGAGAGTTCTGACAGTCACTTTCCACTCTTTGTAGTGACAAGACCTGCTGAGTACTTCTGTGTCTGCTGCTTTCGGCCCCGTAAACCTTTAAGCCTCTCTGGAGCAATTTAATATCTCTGTTCTCGTATGAGACTATAGCTAATACACATAGAAAACTGAGAATAGAAGCAGGACTTAATTATTAATTTTGGAGCACTTCTGCACTTAATGAAAAACACCCACTAGTGCTTTCTAACAAAACTTTACATTTCTTAAATGGATATTTAAAAATAAAATATGCAATACCAGAAAACAATTCACCTGATATATGGTGTATTAAGCCTCCAGAAAAATATACGACAGGCATAACAAAAAAGTTAATTGAGCTATTTTTTACTTAACATTTAATATAGCATTCTGATGGCTATAAAATATGTCAGACAGTGCTTTGCCTTTGGCATTACCATTGCTTTAACAGCAGATTGGCTCAATTCCAGTTCCATTGTGTTGTATTCACTGTTTCTATGGAGGTAACAGAATATTTTTATTAAGACAGAAAAGAACCAAAACAACACTTAAGAAATGTGTGAATCCTGACCCAAATATTTAAGGTATGCATTATGTATAAACATTTTAAAAACATGTGAAATGAAGTAAATGGAAAAGAAGTAAAAGAAAAGGACAGTAACTTCCTAAAGGACAACTAACTTCTTTCACCTGTGAGACAGACAATGAAAGAAAAGGGATTTTTTTTATCAGAAGCACTAGAATGAATATCCTAAATAAAGGCTTCATTCATCTTTGTCCATTCTTCATTTTGATTATAAACCAGTTTTATCCTAAAGTGGATTAGAAAGAATCTACTAGTGACCACTGGAGAAGACACAACCAAGAACACTAGTAATGAAAAACCAGCAGAAATTCTTAGTCCATCATATTTCACATAACATTTTTATTAATTTCTATGTGCTATAATCAGTTTTAACTTTTCAGACCTGAATCAAAAGGTAACACTTGCTGCAGTTCTAGATGTATCCTCCAGGTGCATCTTGAAATTTTCTAGAAAGGTTATGTTAAACTCCAAGGACATAAAAATTTCATGGTATAAAACAGTTCAGTGAGTATATTACCAGTGTGCTTAAAACAATATATTTAAGACCAAAATGGCTGGATGTGTGAAAAAACTAGTAATTTATATTAAAGAAACAGAGACTGAAGCTTGACATTTACTTTATTCAGAATGGGAAGACCTCTAGGTTTATACATTATGAAAAGATATTTTAATATCAAATTAGTATTCTGTACTCTGCTGAATTATTGTCTGTGGCTGTCATGATAGCATGGTTCCATAATTGCTCACTTTTGTATGTTGGAATATTGTAAATACTGTGCAGCTAATGTATGCGTTTGACTGGAAGTGTGACCTGGCTATTGAATTCTGAACCAAGCTCAGGCAAACATGCACTGATATTTCCTCAGCTGAGGTCTCCACTAACATTATTCTTGATTAATATGATGAATATGATGATTTTTTTCTTAACAAAGAGATATTTTCTAGACACAAAATCTATGGAGAGTGGGTTTCATTTTTAAATTCTTGGGGTTTCTTCAATTAATTTTCCTACATGTTTATTTGCAACAGGAAAAAAAAAAGAAAGAGGAAACTCAAAATCGCCTCTCTTGACTATGCTTGAAGGCATATGTTCCTGAGCAGGTGCTTAGCTTTTGGCACTGTAAAAACTGGGAAAGGATTTCCATGCATTTCATTATCATTTTTGTTTGTTAGAATACCTTTATTGGCTTTTTCTCAAAGAGGTGTTTTTATGAGTTTTATATGCAAAACTGAAAAATGCTAAAAAGACTTCTGGAAGTAATTGCAAGGATCTGTGAAATTATACTAAAGCAGCTACAAGCAAGTTGATATGGGGTTAGAAATGGTGCCCAAGGAATTTGGATTTTATTGTAAGATTTTATTATATATTATTTAATCAACTAATGCTTTTTTCAGTCTTTAACACCATACTTCAATCAGTTAGAAATATATCTGGAATGAATACCTGATGGATTTCCAGTGGGAAATGGCAACTCTTCACGATTTCTACATACATAAATAAAAATAGACCATCAAAGTTTTCCTATGAGTCAACAAATTCAAATTTGTTAAAGAAGCGCAGAAAAATTAAATCTCTTAGATGATGTATGTAGCTAAATCTACTAAAACATTATTACCCACTTAAAATGACAATATTTTCTATGGTTTTGGCTAACTTCTGATGTAAACATCATATTGAGAATTATGTGTCATCACATTACTATTCAAAGGAGTAAATAGAAAAAAGTCTATTCATACACTGTACAAAGAGGGATAATTGCTATTTTCAAGATTGTTTAAATTTTGCTGAGGACAAACCATTTTCAGTGAATGAGAAGTTCTCTCTCTTCCTTCTCACACAGAACAGTATTTAAGATGGTGATTTTTTTCTTAATTTTGTTGCTGCCCATTAAATGAAGACTAAAGCAGGGGTTTCTGTGACTGGGTTGAGGTTATCAATGTTGGCTGCTTACTTAGTGTATGTGCAACTTTTAAATGTGTCCCACACCTGAAATGCTATTTGTGCTCTTCTAGCTAATGACAGCAGAAGTTGCAAATGCTCAGCTTATTTCTTGCAATAGTTTAACAAACAAACAAACAAACAAATGCCCCTGCTTCTCTACGGTTACCTTATTCACTAGTAACCATCTCTAATTCAAATTAGCCTTTGGAAACCATGTTAATTACCTGCCAGAGGCTAAACAAAGATATGAGGGGAACAGAAACAGAAGACTGCAATAAGGTCTTTGAATTGAGTCACTGTTTCTGTAGGTAGGTAATAGGACACAGGGACATTAGAAACATGGGCTGCTCTGTAACATGGGTCACAAAGCAGTGCTTTAAGAAATAATGCAAACGTAACCGACGTCTAGCTGAGAAGCAAGCCACAGAAGATAGATTTACCATCACCAGAAGAATTATTCCAGTGGGGTACTGAAGATTATAGTCCTCAGTTATTTAAAGAAAATCCAGTTTTGGATTTTGAAGATTTATAAACAAGCTGGATTTCTCATTTCGTAGCCAACTGAATGTTTGTCTACAGCACAAAATGTGCTATCCCTTCTGCAATTAAGGGGAATGCTCCTGAGATTTTATTAGGAAATCCAAGGGACAAGTGGGCATAGAAATTTTTTGCCTGTATAAGGATATACGATGATGTAAGTGCGATCCATTTTCTGTAGTTTGTGAACTGCACGCTGCTTTCGAACTCCTTGTATTGATCATTGCTTATACATTCAAAAGTCACCGGCACTGACAACCCAGCCTAATATAGAAAACAAAATATTGTTTCTTCTTCAGTACTCTTGTCCATATGCAAAAGAAGTTCTTGGGCTGGAGTTCATCTCATTAAACCTTAGGTGTTTAAATTACTAGGATTCAGAGCAAACTGGGTAACCTGAAAGTAAATACATACCAGCTTGACAGATGTGCTATTGTCATGATATTGAATACATCTGTTTGAATGCAAAAGGATTTTAGATACCCAGTCCTTACACAAACATCTAAATTTAGCTATTTTATATTTGAACTGCTTCCCACCATAGATGTCCAAGATTTTATGGGTCATCCTCTATTCTCATCAGAGTTACTTGAAGGAAAAGCCACCATCTATACTGCTACATCTAGTACTCCAAGAATGTGATCTGTGGCTTCCATTTGGCAGGGTCTGTGCTACACAATGTTTGTCCCTGTTTACTCTGGACAGTCCATGGTGCCTATGGTCTGCAACATAATTGCTGTTGTCATTTTTTCAGTTCCAAGTTCTTAAAATAATAAAAGGTCCACAGGAAAACCAAACCAAACCAAACAAACAAACAAAAAACAAAAACAAAACCAAAAACACACCCAAAAACCCCCAAACCAACCAAACAAACCCCAAAACCAGAAGGAAAAAACAGAAACCCCAATCCAAAAACCAGAATGATTTTTTAATAGCATGAAGCTGTGGGGAAGAGTTGCACATACTCGTTCAAGGCATGAAAACTGGGGATATTTGAGGGAGGAGGACTCTGTGGGATAATGATGGAAGAACATGTAGGATGGAGTGAGCCAAACATTTTTCTGTAGAGATGGGTCTCTGGTGCAAGCTATTTTTATGCAGAGAGAAAACTGAAGAGACCGTTCTGTTTGCAATATTCAAATACTAAGAGAAACAAAAACTGGCTAGGAAAAAATACCTCCCTTAAAGAAAAAAAACCCAACCAAACAAACCAATGCTGTTTCTGTATTTTAAAAACTACTGCTGAATGTATGCTGCTACACGTTAAGGTTTATGTAACCAAATTGTCAGTTTTCATATATTCTTTGCAAGGCTGTTGTGTGGAGTGTAAGTTCAGCTCTCTTCCTTAATGAAAGTTATATTAATCTAAGGTGGCGCACTGTGTTCTTTCTAGCATTCTAAGAAACATGTTCAATACTGACTCAAATTCTACAAAAAGAAGAATTAGTTATCTGTTGTACACCATCTCTTGTTTTCAGGCTTTTCTTAAAAGCTTCTGTTCTACCAAAGACTAGATGAAACCTGCAGGTGATGTTCTCACCCAGCCTGCAGGACCCACTTAGTTCACAGTTCAGGGTGATAATTCTATTTAATTAACTGATGTTTTATGTCATCTTTAGGAACTATAAATGTTCCAATGTAAGTTTTGAAGTGGGACTATAATGTGTTTCCATTATATGGAAATGTAAGGAGGGAATCAAGACAGCCAAAGGCTTTGCTATGAGTTTTTGTTGTTTTATTTCTTTATTAATTAGAATACTTATTATAGTTACAGCAAATTATATACAATCATTTTGTTCCATGGAACTTTATTTTTTTTGTGCCACTTCCCACTCTTCCTGTAACTTCATATAGAGAAATCAGTATTTACTTTTACCATTTTGTGCCTTTCTCTTTGGAATTTGTGCACAATATTTCTATGAGGCTAAGTTATAATGAATTCCAAGATATATATTTTTCACCTAAAAGTTTCCGATATAGTGATCAGTAATCTAGCTTCTGCTGCATTTCTTTCAGGAAGAAAAGACAAATAAAAGGAAAAACTTCATGAAGCAAAAATATTAATAGACTATTATGTATTTAATAAAAGAAATGCTTACATAATCTATGCTTTAAATTTGGATTTTTGATATCTTCTGTCATATTTTACCTTTACAAAAAAAGTCAGTATTCATTTTCATACAGTATTAATTGTAAACTCTATGGTTTATAAAGACTACATCAAGCAAATAATATACTAACACTTGGTAATGTAAAAATGGAGTTTCAGTTTCTGAAATTACTGTAAAAAAGACATTCTGTGTTTTTTTAAATTTTTTATTACATTTGAATTTTTATTTTTCCACTCAGGGGGAAAAAACTAAATTGGCATAATCTTGCCAGTTATGTTCAGTGATTTATAATAGAGTTGTTCACTGCTCTGTAATTTTCAGCTTTTACAAAAGCTTCAAGGACTAACACTGGCTTCTTCAACCAAAGCAATATGGACCATATGGCATAGCACCTACTGTGACTAGTATGTTTATCTACTAAAAAATAGTGATATGGTGACACCAATCCAAAACAACCACAGGTTAGTTCCCCCTAGAATGGGCATTTTACAGTGGGTAAAACCCACAGTGTACTGTCTTACACCTATGACAAATGTCTCTACCTAAGCACTTTCACAATAAATAACAAGTGTTAAAAAAAAGGCAGTCAGGCCTGAGGTTTCTTTAATGATATGCTTACAGGCAAGCTTTGGGGGTGGGTCTTGAAAAGGTTTAAGGGGTCATACAGTAAAGTGATTTTTTTCCAAAAAAGCTTTTTCCTGGGCAAGATAGCTTGAGAAATCAAGTTATGTCAGCAGAACTTCAAAGAGATGTAGTTAACTATATCACCACAAATCCACCATTTTAAAATACAAGGAAAGAACCCTTGTGAAACAAACCTTTTTAATATGCTTCATTTCTCTATGAAAACTACAGTTCAGGTTCTCTTTTATTTGCTTTTCCCTTTTTCTTCTCTACGTATATAGGAATTTTTTGTGAATGGATATATTTTTAAATGAACTCTTATTAGTATAGATTCATTAAACATGATCTTTCTGCAGACAGAAATTAGATGTAAGCACAGCATGAGACTTCCGATGTAAATATACTATATACATATATACACAATATATGTCTGCACATACAGCAGTCACACCTTTAAAGCTGTCAGTGAGTGAAGGTACATGGAACGGCTGAACCACGTGACATGTTGTTACTTAATACCACTATTACCCTAAATGATTAGCTACTAATATAAAGTTCTCTTATGCTGTTCTTATTTTTAGCTTCAGATTTGCCTGTTTCCCCTCTGGGAATTTATCCCCTCTGGGATATTTAGCAATCTATGATGCTTTGATGCTAAGTTTGTTTTCTATAAGACTATTTTTCCTTATATTTTAATTTTCTTACAGATATTTCTTTCTTTAACTCTCCAGTATCCTACAGTCAGAACCATCAGCTTTTCAAAGTTAGGTCTTACATTTTTATATATGTTTGGTTTTGTATTTGTTTTGTTTAAGTGAACTTTATCCCTAAAAAGGTATTACAGCTGAGTCTTACCTTAGCCCTGTCTCAAGTAACATTCTGGCAAAGATTCCATTTCACGCTCCATATTTTCTTGAGTCTTGATCACCCCCAAATTCTTAGTCTGTTTTCATTCCCTTTGGAAATAAACCACCATGAAGAACAAAAGTAGAGTCAAAAGAGAAGCAGAAATGAAATATCAGTATCTCCTTAGGGTTTTATTTCACCAAAATATTTCTTTAAAATTTCTGATTTCACATTATTTTTTTGATAATATAAACATTAATTGTTTTAGCTGAAAACAGCCTGCTTCTAGTCTAGTATTTGAAGCCATGCAAATTGCTGCATATACATAGGTCTGAAGAAGAAAATGGCATTTTTCCTTTGCCAGACGTATGTATGAATTTGGTTTGGGGGCAGAGTATGATATTCCAGACAGCAGTCTTCTTCTGTATCTTGTATAATAAACCATGAACTAGCCTCATACGAACAACTAATTGCATGTGTACTCAGTCTGAAGGCACTCCTTCTTCATGCAAATGTTAATTAGCTTTGTATAATATTATTACATAGACTGTAGTCTACAGTATATAAAGAGGTTTTGGGGTAATTTTACATATTATTATTAGTTTAGTAGGTTGAAAAAGGGTAATTAAATATACTGTGCTGGCAGATAACAAGTAGCAAGACATTTGCAATACTCGCATGAACAAACATAAGCATATAATAGAAAGTCTTCAGACCATGAGATCATTTGTTCTGGAAAAAAAAATTGACATTGATAGATTGCAGAAAATCAACTGTTCAAATACAAAGAAATATCTGAAGTGGGTTTTTTCTTTTTTTTTTTTTTTTCTTTTCCTTTTGAATAGTATATCTTGGCTTCAGTGGAGCTTAATTAATCAGTTCCCTAAGTTAATGAGAACCCATGCTATAATGCTTTTAAGCTGCCTCTCAATCAAAACTAGATATTTTTTATTCTTATATTACTAGAAAGAACAAACAAGAGCTCCAGGTGTGCCTACTGTATCTTATCTATTATTTGGCATAACTCCATAGTTTCCCCTTTTGTTCACCTCTCACAGGGCCATTCTGAAAGCCAGAGTTGTTGAAAGTCTTTATATGACTTCAGTGGCCTCTGGCTAAACCCAAGTCTTCCTGGTTGCTGTTAACATTGATGAGACATTGATAAAGCAACATTTGTGTTTCTGTTGAGCTGAATTAGCTGTGTTAGCTGTGTCTTTCTGCCCAGTTTAATCCCACGAGCTTCAAGATCACTTCCAGGAGATAAGCTTGAGAGGATACAAGGCAACTTATTCTCTGAGTCCTAAATTTTACTTTTTGTCTTGATGATAGATATCCTGTGGAACACTGGTATCACATTATAAAAACACTAAGCAAAAAACCCATATGATTTTAGTGGAGAATATAGGATATCCAGCTGCACCATTCAAAGTTGCTTTTTTATTGTTTGCTTTGAGTAACTGTATAAGTCATGAAAACTACAAAACATTAGTACAATAACAATTGTGTTTGCATGGAACTGAATCCTTTTTTAAAAAAACCATACATTTATAATCTACAAAGTCTGTGATAGTTTGAGGGCCCTACTACTTTTTGTAATTAATTTTTTAAGTTATCTGAGGATGATGTTTTAATAATATTCATCATGTAAAACATGAACCTTTAAAAAAAGCCTTTACATAAGGAAAAGAAAAAAAAAGAAAAGAAAAAATAATTAAATTCAACCCTCCTAGTTTGTCAGAGTTCATGTGTTATTTGAAAGTACTTGCAGGAAAGCTGCTCTTGCTTATTTCTAATTGTCTTCTTAGACTTTTTGAGCCAGAACATTTAAGAGAAAAAAAATGAGGAAAAGAAAGAAAAAAAGTACTCTTTAGAACTGGGATCCAAAAAGGATTTAAATGTTGAAATTTAAAACAATAAAATTCTTTCACCGAACTCAGTATAAGACATTACAAGTAAAATTTTTTTCTGGAATTAAAACAGTATTACCAGAAATGCCTACTTGGACTATTTAAAGACATTCTCTCACTCCGAAAAGAGGTTCTTACTCCTTGGAAGTACTTCCTCCG
This sequence comes from Ibycter americanus, assembly GCA_035590275.1. Classification (NCBI taxonomy): domain Eukaryota; kingdom Metazoa; phylum Chordata; class Aves; order Falconiformes; family Falconidae; genus Ibycter; species Ibycter americanus. The sequence continues at coordinate 41,119,720 of JAVJGI010000060.1, read as the reverse complement.
CATAAGCATTCAATAAAACCCAAGGAATTTTGGAAGCAGGAGCTCATACTCTGTGATTAGTGGTTTAGCCACAGGGGTTCATTCTTCATTGGTTCTTCTGCTGACTCCTGCTCTCTTCAGTGCACTGCACAAGGGGACTGGACAGGTTACAGTCCCATGGGCAGGGCAGTCATTAGTTGTGTGAGACTCTGAAGATGAAATAAGAAACTAGGTCTCTCATGGAGGCCAAATGCTCTAACCGCCAGGCAGGTGCATACACGTGTGCATGTGTCTATTCAAAGGAGCTGGTGAGGTATCAGCAGCAGACCAGTCCTTGCAGAGCGCAGGGGTGGAAGTAGGCTACAACTCCTGCCTGCAGGTTTTTGCTCTAGTCAGGGAGCTGCTGGCTGTCTCTAACACACAGGTTTGCTTCTCAAGTGTTCACACAGTGTAACAAACACCACAACCTGTCAGGGCTCTGCTGTCATAGGCTTAGTGAACTGAGCTGTCATTACTGTGAAAAGAAGAATCTGACTTACCAAGGCTTTCCAAACCCACTTTGGTTTCAAATGATTATAGAATCTCTTATTGATTTCAGAAAGGTGGACAATCGTCAGGACTTTCTAGCAAAAGTTTTGTAGGCTTGTATTTCTGGTGATGCAGCTGAAAGCGTACATTAATGATCAGGGTTAATTTTGGGAAAAAGACATTAAAGGAGAGAAAGAGAGAAACAGAAGAAAAAAGTAAAACTGTCCCTGGTATCCAGGCAGGAAGACAAGCAACAGGGCAGGGGACATGCCCCTTTGAGGCACATCTTCTCCCAAAGTCTTCTCCAGAGCAGCATATGGTCCCACATAATACTTTTCCTATAGTAATGATGTAGGTTTCATCAGCATCTTCTCAAAATCCGTGCTGGCTGTTCCTGCCTGTGACGCCGCTAGTGCTGTTTAGAGCCTACTTTTGATAAAGGGCAGGTGTTTCTTGCTGATTAGATGCTAAATTTTTTGCAAGTATGTTATTGAGTAATACTTACAGGATATTGAAATGACTGTTGTATACTTTACTATTTTCTTAGTCTTGTTTCTCTTCAAATATAAACTGAGAGCTACAAAACAAGGTGTAAAAAGGGGGAAAGAAGAGAAAGAAGGGGTTATTCCCACATGGCAATCACTTAGCATGAGAAATCTGACATAACAATAATATCTGGGTATGTTGGTGTAAGGATATGAGAACACCAGCATGCAAACAGAACAAGCTAAAATATTGTCACAGCAGCTTCAGAAAACATTATCATGGCAACTTAAGTAAAAGGTTGTGGAGCTGCTAGTGAAGGGCAGGCTGCAGAGCTACAAATGAAAAGCCCTTAGTGTTACAAATGGTGGGGCACTTGCTCCACTGTGCCACACTGGGCTGGGATAATCCTTTAGAGTAATTCTTACAAAAGTTTTGCTTTGCAATATTCAGTAAATCAGGTATTTGTATGCAAGTCTATGTTGTGTATGACAGTCATATGTGGTTTAATGCAGAATGACACAATTCATAAATATTTTGAAAATGATGTTTGATTCAACATTGTAATTTATATGTAGCAAAAGTAGTAACATTGAAGATATGGGGAAATATTTTTCTCAGCTAATATGTGAGACTTGAAAGCAAAAGAAATAGAACATGTGGTCTTGAGGCAGCACATAACTATCCAATAGCAAGTTAGCTGGTATGAGTGTTTAGCCTAAATAAGTATATGGTGAAATTGTTAATATAAATACAAATTGTTGTTCACCTGGAGCACAGGAAATTAATGTTTTCCATTTACTGGTTTTCATTCAGCTGATGCAGATCATAATCAATAAAGAACCAGTCTGAGTCCCTTAATACTTGTCTCATGGTCCCACAGAAAGAAAAAAATAAACTGAAAAATAATAACCACTCCAAATCATAGTCTTAGTATTACTGTATGTTCCGGTTCTCTAAAATCATCAAAAGAAGCTATATGATATTTCCAAAGATCAGCTTTATAGATAAAAGGAAGAATAAAATAACAGAGTTCTGGAGCACTCGGATATAACAGTCTGGTGACAGACTCTTGACTCTGAACTACAGGGGCTCCAGTTCAGCTATGGTTAATGATGCCAAGCACAGGAGTATGACACAAAAAAGATGGAAATCTCTCAGATTCACTGGTGCCAAGCTACATGCAGGACAAAACTACCTCTGGAAAACCTAAAATAGATGTTTCCCCTCAAAGAGCTCAGGACAATATTCTACTTGCAAATCAGCCATTATCTGCCTTCAATTGTTTTTCAAGTGCTTTTTTAAGCATGATATAGCAACAACCAGATATTGAATTACTTATATCAGAATAGCAATTGCATGGTCACTTAAGACCAATCATTCCTGCTATTTCTTGATCATGATGAAACACCTGAGGAGTGTAAGCAAACCCTTTGAACAGGAATCCAGATAACCTACTGGCTATGCCTCCTACCATTGAGATATGTATAAACCTCCATATCTCTTTTTGCCACTAAACTAACAACAACCATCTTAAAAGTTCTTCATGTAGATTTAGGTTTTTCCACAGTGAGCAGCTTCAGTGATTTTATCAAAAGAAACAGAGATAGAATTAAATTCCATAGCACAATTCTTACTGACCTCACTGGGATTGAGATGTGGGCCCTGGAGGTGAGGCCAGACATTTAGTAACCCGTAAATCCTCTTTAAACTTCTCATTGGCAACATCAGGAGTGCGATATATGGAGTGCATGTGAAGCACATGCAAATGGAATGTGAAAAAATGTGCTACCCTTTCATTTACTACTTTTTTCTCTCTGTTTCAGGCTGTGTCTTTTTATTTGTCCTAGCTCTTTCTATTTCTTTCAGAAAAAAACTCATCTGGGCTACAACTGGCAATTTAAGTAAGGAAGTTAAAGGCTAAATGCTGTAATTATTTACTGTAATACTAAATAGGCAATTTATAGTTTTCCAGTGTCAAGAAAAGAGAAAGGAAAAAGAGAGGGAAGAAAAGGAAAGGGGAAAACTCCCACTTCTCTGAGGAAAAGTCTTGTCTGAGGATGATTCTTATCTCTGGTGCTAGAAGTTTTTCTAAATTTTGAAGAGATGACTATTGATTTTTGCACTGCTCTTTTTTTTTTTTTTTTTTCCTTTTTATTTCCTTTTGGATTGATTTATAGGATGTGCTTGAAATATGACCTGTCTGTGGTTAGGAAAAGAGAAATGCCACATTTATCACATTTCTCCGAGAAGCAGCAATGTGTCTGAGGAAGTTCTCCCACTGCTCAGAATTGCCCTGTGGCAATGACATAAGAAGGGAATAATTTTAATGTTAACATCAGTGATACAGTAGAGCAATAAGTGAATGACTTATTTCCTAGGCTAGAGAAACAGTTCCAGGAAGTACTGGGCAGTGAAATAGTTCTCCTTCTAATCACCACACCTAGCAGCTCCCTATTCTTCCAGCAAATGATAAAGAGCTAATCTGTGTGCTGCAATCATGATATGTTCCAGCATGAACCTCAGTTTCCCCTCCCTCTCCCTCTCCCTCTCCCTTTCCCTTTCCCCTTCCCTTTCCCCTTCCCTTTCCCTTCTCCCAGAGGTTTTGATCAGGTAGAGGCTGAGCAGCAGGACTGGTTCTTGGACTGATACACATGGGCACACACATGGTCAGGGTGCTGTGTAGTGAGCTGAGGGAAATTATGCAGGTGCTGCGATGCTCTGCTTCTGTTAACAAGCCCTGATAACTCCACCAGGCATTATCCAGCAAGCCTTAGTGCATCACCATGCACAACTGCTTATGCAGATGCTGCTTGGGACTGGACCTAAACCTGGCAGGTTGAGAATACAGGAGGAGCAAGCTGTTGCACCTTTTAAAATGCTGTCTGCAAGTGTCTTTACAGCTCCTTCTTGCCTGTTACCCCTGTGATATGAGGCACTTTGTGACATTCTTACTTTAAAATTGTTTACCTAGTAAGTCCGAGGAGCATACTTGATGCCTGAGCAGCATCTACCTAATAGTCTGAGCAGCATATTCTGGAAGTTAATCATCTGTGGATAGAATGGTCCTGAGTGCTTTACTGGTAGCGTACTGTTATCATGGACATCCAAAGCACTGTGGGAAAACAGTCCTGTATTGTTCTGTTTTAAAGGGTGCAGACAGGAAATCCATGTAATCATCTACTGGGACAGGTTACCAATATATTTCCCTCTTTCAGTCTTTGATTCCTCTTCTGTCTTTGAGTCTATATCACTTTGAGTCTCAATCAACAGTACTGTCTTTGAAGTGCTCTAGTTCAAACATAAATACCTAGGGTTGTTGTACGAATCAGTGGATGAAACTATGTGGCCTGTGTTTTACTTCAGGGCCAACAAGATCATTACAATGGTTTCTCTTGGCCACAGAAATCTGATAAGCTCAGAATAATCAAAAGGATCCTTAGGTGTGAAGTGAAGCCCAAGTTAAGGGACTTTAGCTGCATTCTTGAGCTCTGGGACTCTTGTCTAGAAGACTCAGATAAAGGTTAGAGAAGAGCTATCAGTCTTCTGCATCTCTGATCATACAGACCTTCTGATTCAGGATGAAATGGTCAGCCAAGAGAACATCATGCAATCATGGGAATACACAAATGAGCTTTAAGCCTCCTTCATTCACTTCTTCCTCTGCCTAACACTGTGTTCATCTTGTCTATAAAGTTACAGGATTAATGCAATATGTGGAAATAACTGTTACCACAATTCTGAGAAAATACTTAATCCCTTTGCAGTTTTTACAGTAATGCTGACTTAAATTACCAATATCACATTAACTATCATTAGATATTTTGTTTTCTGTAATATTATGTTTACTAAACTTGTATTTCAGTTATGAATTCGATAAGAACAGCCCAGAACTGTATGTGGCCAAAAATACTATAGAAACATGAGAAACTGAATGTGCACTTTACAAAACGTATTGTTAGTGTTTCAGTGTACTGCAAAGTCTTTGTGTTTTTTCCACATTTTTTCAGGTTCAGAAAACTTACATCCATACCTATTGTAGCTGACACCAACTGGGGTGGGAGTGTTGATCTGCTTGAGGGTAAGATGGCTCTTCAGATGCAGCTGGACAGGCTGGACTGATGGGCTGAGGCCAATTATATGAGTTTCAATAAGGAGAAGGCCAGGTCACAACAACCCCATGGAACGCGACGGGCTTGGGAAAGAGTGGCTGGAAAGCTGCCTGGCCGAAAAGGACCTGACCATGTTGGTTGACAGCCGGCTGAAGATGAGCCAGCAGCGTTCCCGGGAGGCCAAGAAGGCCAATAGAATCCTGGCTTGTATCCAAAATAGCGTGACCAGCAGGACTAGGGAAGTGATTGTTCTCTTGTACTGGGCACTGGTGAAGCTGCACCTCAAATATGTGTTCCATTTTGAGCCCCTCACTACAAGAAAGACATTGAGGTGCTGAAGTGTGTCCAAACAAAAGCAACGAAGCTGGCAAAGGATCTAGAGCACAAGTCTAATGAGGAGTTGCTGAGGGAACTGGGGTTGTTTAGTATGGAGAAAAGGAGGCTGAGGGGGGACCTTCTCACTCTCTACAACTACCTGAAAAGAGGTTTTAGAGCAGTGGGTGTTGGTCTCTTTTCTGAAGAATTATAGGACAAGAGGAATCAGCCTCAAGTTGCTCCAGGGGAGGTTTAAGTTGGATGTTAGGAAAAATTTCTTCACTGAAAATGTTGTCAAGCATTGGAACAGGCTGCCCAGGGAAGTGATTGAGTCACCATCCGTGGAGATATTTCAAAGACGTGTAGATGTGGCACTTAGGGACATGGTTAGTGGTGGACTTCGCAGGCTAGTTTAACAGTTGGGCTTGATGATCTCAAAGGTCTTTTCCATCATAAAAGATTCTATGATTCTATGATTCTGTGTCTTGCATGGATAAACTCACTATGAAACCACTGAGACTCAGACATATGCCAAAAAGGGTTTCTTCTTACTTCAAGTATTTCCATAGATATCTAGATATCTTTTCTAGGGATTTTACCCTTCCACAGCAATTTCTAGTAGAACATGATGATTTTGACCCCACTTCAGGAAGTTGTGTTCCAGATTTTATTACATTGTCTCATTGAGTTCCAAGGTTCATGAGTTTTATTTGGCATACATTGTTGTGTCAATATGTGAATGTACTCGGAATGAGGTATCTACTGGTCATTGTAGAAGTTCACATGCTTCTATGCTTTCATATGCTAAAGGGTATATTTTTATAAGCACTTGATTTTATTATTCCCTGATGCAGATATCAAAATAGTTTATTTGCTAGGAGTCCAGGTTTTTCATGGTGTCTGGTTTAAAATCTGTGAGGAGAAGTTTGGAAATCCTATTTATCAAAGATTCTGACTATGTCCCCCAAGCAATAAATATAAGTCAGCCCATCTGACATTAGGAGAGGGTAAGAACGTATAATGTGACAAAAAATTCCCCTTAACTATTTAAAAGTATCTGCTCTTGGAATTAGATCACTTGAAAAGAGTAAGTCATGCAAAACTTTTACCCCTCCCATGCCTCCTTCCAAAAAGGAGGGAAGAAAATTTGATCCTGCTAAGGGTACCTTCCCTATCCAGGTTCCATTTGCAGTATGTTTGAGGAGCTATTTGTTGTCTATGAGATGTGAAGTTGGCGTCACCTTATTTTCATTATGTGTATATTTACATCCCTTAGAAGCAAAAGTGCTCCGTTCATATGACAATAGTTTATTGTTACATGTTCAGCACGCAATGCTGCTTTTCTTAATAATCAGAAGCAGCTGGCATAAGTACATCAATGATGGCAATGGGTCATGCATGTCTGAATTAGATGCAATGCAAGCCAAGAAAGACTAACTCTTTAAAAACTGTCTCACTTTTTCATGAATGATGTCTTCTGTGAAGAAAGATTGCACAATTCTGTACCCTTGAAATTCTGCACTGACATTTAACAGATGCTGAAACAAAATACTCCATTGTATACTTTTTAGGAAACTGTACCTTATGCTGTCAGCAATTATGGTGGTGAATAAAATTTTTCATATTGGTATAATGGATGCAGCACAGAGAAAGAAAAAAGTGATTTTAACAGATTTAAACTATTAGAACATTCTTAAATGTATTTGGACAGGCACACATTTTATGTAGTAGAAATCCATGCCCTTCCCACTGTATGAAAGTTTGACAACTATACTACAAAAGGTACAACAGAAAAAAATAAATATTTACAGATAACCAACCAAAGTTTATGAAGGATTTTTATGGCTTCCTAAGTATCCATCTATAAAATGTAAAAATACAGAAATTGCTAAAAATTGATAATCTAAAAAGATCTCCTTTAAAAGACTGTGTTTTTGGAGGTCTTTATAAACCATCATTTATATTACACTTCATTCTTTTTTGAGTGCTGGTAAATTTTAGAGGATAATTTTTCTCCAGCCTCATGGCATAGCTAAGGAGATTTTTTGCATGCATTTGGATGGATAAGTGATATGCCAAAAGTCACAGAGAAAAAGGCAATATCAGAGGTACTATCAAAGCTTTGGGTCCTATTCTGGAATACAGACAACTGTACATTTAGAATCTGATGGCAGTGTCCAGGGGTAATAGTTAACACTACAGCAATCTTTGACATCTATTTTACTAAAACCAAGGTTGTATTTCCTAAAGAGTAAAACATTCACCAGCACTGTTTATCTCCTGTTTATCTAAATTTGACCTGCAGGTTTTCTTAAATTTATTAATTGTACAGGTGCATATGGCCTTCCAAAGCTCACCCTTCCCCTATATTTTATACAGTGCGCTGTAAAATGGAAGCTTTTGCTTCTTCTCTGCGTGTAAGTCAAATCTGGCAATAGCCATTGAGGTGGTAAAGCACATTTGAAACTACCCAATTTCCCAGCAGGAAATCTTAATTTTGTAAACTAAGTAATCTGCATTCAGGCCAAGAACTACTTCCAAGAGACACATTTACCAATTGCTTGACTAGGTCTCAGGCCAAACCACAGTAACATACTTGCATAAAACATAGCTTTGCTGTTGCAGATGAATGTGGTATCATATGGTGGCTTTATCATTTATAACCGTTATATTCCTGAAAGCTTGAAATCAGGTATACTGTTCAAAGCCTGTGTCTATTATCACAGCATGTCAGTCACTTCAAATGTTAAAAAAACACTAAACCCACTTTGGCTAATAGAGGTGGTTGTAAGTAGCAAAAAAATAACAATTGAAGAGAAGGTAGAAGGAATGCACTAAACATCTCTAATCAAATTAATTTTATTTAGTCTTAAAACTTCTAAATTGTCCTGAATTTAAGTGTATTTCAGAGTGCTGAAAAACATAAAATTTCACAGTATCAGCTAGGTCTGGAAAATCTAAGTAACTTGATCCCCAAAAATTTTTAAAAAATAGGTATCAATTTCATTACTATAAACAGTGTGGGACTACAATTCCATGTTGTTTTTCTTCCTAGCAGCTAATTAGAGGGTACGTTGCAAATCTGAAGTGCAATCAAAACAAACCCTATGACATTCTGCCTGAATGGGAGTCTATTTTCAGATTTGAGATTTAGATAATTTAGAGGGTATCTATTTCACACAATAATTCCTATGTTTATAGCTTCAGATGCAGCCTAAACTGTTTCTTCTCATTTAATTATTTTTAAATTGTCATTAGTCATATGGCTTCTTACCTCATGAATAATCTCATTGCCTGTAGCTGAGAATCCACTATGGATATGACAAGAAATAATAAATCTTCTTGGATGAGGCAAACTGAGGTCCAACATTAGCAAAACATTTCTATAGGAAACACAAGAACATATTTGTTTAGTGGCAATTACAGAAATGGTATTGCTTGTCACAAATCGTTGAGGTCTTGATAACCCTGTCTTGAAGAAGGGTGAACGAATCTTTTGAAGTATATTCAACACCTAATCCATGCATTCTCTGAAGAAAAATAAGGTTGAAAGCCATCATTTTGGTTTCATTTGAAACACTTTTGTTCTTGTCTATTACGATGGATCATAAAACACAAGTTTAAAAATTGAAACGTATGTTCCCCAAAACACTGTCAGAGTTATTCCCTAAAAATGTGTTATAGGAGAAAAATGAACTTTATATTCCAGTCTTAATTGTACTCAGGTGTAGAAATGCTTCCTTAATTAAAGTTGAGATCAAGTTTTTAGTAACACCTTGCCATGTGAGTGGAAGGCAGTCCCTACTGAAGTTTTATATATTACATATAGCATGGTTTATTGCCTGATGGTGAATATGTGAGTATGCTGAAGCACTCTCTATTAGTGGAAACTTGCTGTATGGGTATTAAGTTAATAGTAAAGAGCTTTCCCTTGGCCTATTTTTCCTTGCTTTCCTTGCATTGAGTGGATGTCACACCAGACTTAATCCCTTTTAAATTACATTTCTGATTATGGAACAGAATTGCACGCAGTTGTCCTACTGTACTATTAAGGTATAATCTGTGAGCTTAGTTCCAAGGCCAGGCTTTGGTAACTATTACCCTTAACAGCTCTATATAATAAAATTAATTTTAGAAATGATTTTGTCTGTTTGTGTTCTCTTTTATTCTCTCCTATTTTAGAAGTCTAAAAATATAAACATAACTTAAAACCAAACACTAAACTGCACTTAATACAAATAATTTCTTTATATCTGACAAAGCTGTCAACTAGAATTCAAAAACATTCTAACCAATATAATGAATCCTATAATTATCCATTTCTGTGGTGAATCACCATAAGTAACTACTACAGCATCAAAATAAAATGTACATAAAATATTTTTATAGAATTTTGATTAAGAACAGAGAGCAGAGCATGACTGTATGCTATTTTCCCTTCCTGCTGAATTTTGGAGAGAATATAGAACGTTTTTCTTGAAGTGCTACAACTTTCAATGCTAATAATTTTAATTGTATGTGTATTTAATGTCTAGGAATACAATAGACCTCAACCCAAGAGATACCAAAACCTACATTTTACCTACTCAGTACTTTCTTTTTGCTTCCATCATTGTAGCACTTGGGCATCCCTGATTGTAATGCTAGTTGGGACTCCTGACATTCATGATTTGATGAGTAATATTTACTATATCTTTGCTATAACTTTTGTTTATCTAATGACTGTATAAATGCTATTCCAGAGGGTTTATGATCCTTAAGGATAATTCTGAACAGCTGCTGGGGATCTGTAATGTATGCTCTGCTTCCTATGGACCTCTAGCATAGCAGTAACAGAAAAATGCTGCTTTGTGAGGCAAGGTCAATGACCATAATATGAAATTTCTGAGAAGTTATCATTTGAAGATGAGATTATGACATGAAAGTCATGTTCCTTAGTGCTTCTGGAACATCCTGCTGTAAATCATCATTATTGTTTAAAATAAACAAGAAAGTATCTGCTTATATGGAAATCAGAAGGAAAGAAATGATGCCAGGTTTGCATCCAAAACCACTTCCAGCTTGTTTGACAGCAAAGTAGTTTACAAGTAAATTGAATAAAAGCTGTAAAGTTCACACTTACAGTACAAAAATACTTTAATAATGTGATCAGTCATTAACATTTTTTTAAGAATAATATTTTAAAAATTATCAAACAAGCTTAATGATTATAGCTGTATAATTTCTTAGAATAATCTATCTACACAGAAACAAAAGAACAATTAGGAGAGATAAAGGCTTACATGAAGTCCAAAGAGCACGTGGCAGAGATGAAGGAAAGCTGTTCAAAAAGAAATCTCTGTTCCAAGTTTTCGTTTCAAAAGCTTTTTTAAGATTAATTCCCATTTAATTAGCTCTACTCTTCTAACAAACATTTTTCCCCAAATTGGGACTTTCTAGATGAGAGGAAAATCCCCCTAAATATCCATATAACTGTATTTATCAACTTGCCCTCCTTCAAATCATCTTTCTACACTCAGGTCTCCAATAATCCCTACATATGACAATGAGGAGGTGGTAAATAGAATAGCTGTTGTCTTTTCCGATTAAAAAAATGTGCAAAAGTTGCTATATTTATTGTTTCGTCTGTCTTACCTCCAGCAAAATCCTTTTCTAGATAAAAGATAGTTCACTACAGACAAACAAGGTCTTTCAAGGAAACACAACTGGACTATGGGAGCTGACCTTGCTGTGCTGTCTACTTGATACAACAGCATAAGTTCTAAAAATAATAATAACAAAATTCAATAGTGGAAGTTGCAGGAATTAAATAATGTTGACAGAGTAACTGCAAAATGGAACGGACAGTGTGGGATACTGATCTTTGAAATCACACTAGCAAAAAATCGAAGTATACCACAGAGTTTCATATCTAAATGTTCTTATCGGTCTGCAAAATATTTGTGCACTCACAAATTACTGTAGAACTCTCTTGAACTTGTTTTCCATTGCTGGCACACAATTGGGACATTAGTGACATATAAAGAAGTGATACACTTGCGGCAGAAGCATACACAGAGCAGCTGTCATGGAGGAACTGAATGCTTAGGAAATTGACTTGAAGTTAAGGAAATGAAACAGGGATAAAATGCAGTTTTCATTTTAAGTTAGACAATTTCTTGCAGTCTATAATACTGCTCTAATGCCAGTCTTGTAAAATTTAATTTCAACACAATTTACAATTACAAATGTTAATAATTTACTTCAACAACCATTGACTACTAAAAAAAATGAATAAAAATCTCTGATTTATCATCCAAAAATAATTGGGGAAAATGTCAGAAAAAAAATCTAGCAAAAATTACTACCTGTGAAATTTACTCCTTACGCCTTAGTGTGAGAGCTTGGTTTCGGATTAAAAAATCAAGTTTATGATGATCAAAATACAAAAACCTTTTGCATGTATATCCATTTCGAGCCAAATAGAATAGGCACTGCTGCATTACTAAATTCTATTACCCTTTGACACAATGACACATACCACATAGAGCACATGGATGCATAAAAATTAGTATACACTACTGGATTCTTTTTACTGTGACGTTAGTTACAATCTAGAATTTATCTGGTTGAGCTTTGCAACTGGAAATGTCAGAATCAGATCTTTACAGCGTATGATGGAAAATGTAGTCCTCATAAAGAGCTACGTTCCCCCTTGTAATAAAACCTAGGTTTGAATTTCAACACTAAAGGGGTGTTCCCAATTGCAATTAGTCATCATTAATGTCTACCTGTGAACTGGTCACTGTGATGTGACCAGGCTTTTCTATCCTTTGTTAAAATGAGACCATTAGTACTTTCAATATTTAAATAATTGCTAAAGACTTCCTTTCTCCAACCCTTTAGGAGTGTTTGTAATCTGGGTGAGAAACTACACAACTTCTAGTGGGGTAAAAACCACATGTCTGCAGGATGCTGTAACTAGAGGGTAAGAAGATGTCATTTCGTGAAAGATAACCTTCAGCTGATGGTTAGAGTGATGGTGAAAGGAATTAAGAAATGCAATTGAAGACAATAATAAGATAAACACATCTGAATGAAAGTTATGGAGCTGGGAGGCAGCCTACTGGAAATATCTATAGTGATCAAGGTGGATGAAGGAATAACGTTTTTACAATGAGAATGTTTAAAGGCAAGAGAATCTTGATATAGAAGAATAAATCCAAAAGCAGTGGATGAGGCAAACTTGGTTGCAGAAAAACAGTTTATGAGTCTCCAGGAAAGATGATCTCAAAAGAGAAAACACTGGAATCTATGGAGCAATCAGGAATGAACAAAGGTTTCTAAGAAGGTAACAGGGATCACAGTGGGAAGTGAGTAAGACCAAGAGTTCTAAGTTTTCTGTTGTAGTCTAATTAAAAAAAAAAAAAAGAAAAGTATCTTGTTCTGGCATCAAATCTTCCATAATATCCCTGTGGAGGACAAATCAAATGTTTACTTTTAACTGTTTCTTGCTTGTAGTATTATCCATTGATTCTTTTGGGACACATGTAGTGGGAAAAACTGGATTTATTACCATGTCATGTGTCATCAAGCATGCAGTCATCTATGCTTATCCTGCCTAGGCTTATTTTCCAACTCAGTTATACCTTGTATATCACATAACGCTAGGGACCTTTAAAAGGGGTCTTGATGTTTTCCAGCATAAGTGCAAGGAAAGACGAGATCTAAATTCAGGCTGCTTTCACCCTTTTGAAAACATAAGTGATTAAGCTACCATTGGCAGCATGGTTGTGTAGGATGGATTGTGTTAGGCAGCCTACCTTCTTCCGTCCTACTCTTTTCTCTAGACCAGCAGTAGCATGTATAGAATTTTGTCAATAATCTGCAGCTAATTTTTGCTGAGGACTTCTGAAGTTAGAAGTTAGAGGAGTTCTGAAGTTAGACTGAGCTTGGCACTAAGCAGATCGAACTAGCCCACGCATACTCCCTACTCTATTGCATGTGTCCTTGACAGGTTTTGCATAGCTTACTTTCTGCCCTGTGTCACTAGGTGCTGTAAACAAGATCAGAGGAATGATCAGCGTTGAAGATGTCTGTTAATCAGTTCTAAAGAGTTTTTGCTTTATTATACGGGGGCAAAGAAAGAAACATGCAATTGATTTTGTCATTTGCTGAAGAGAAAAGGAAGGTTAAGAAAGGATTAAGACACATAATATACAGAGGAATCTTCTGCTGCAAGCCTGAAGACTCAGAGATCAAAATTCCCTCAGGATTTTACAATGGGAAAGAATGACCACTAGGAGCAATGCAAGCACAGAAGTGGGCTATGACAGAGCTGTATCCCCATAAACCAACACAAAGATTGACTATAAATACTACAGGTTTCCATTAACAGGGGTGGAGATATTACTGACGTGTAGAATAGCAGCTTTCCCTAAAAAACATTAATTTTCTTTTGAAAGGAGCTTCCTTTTGGTGGTGTCTGCAACCTTCTTCATTCCAAAAACCTTTCATTTAAAATCCTCATTTCATTCCCTTCTCCAGCATAATCCCAGCCCTCACAGATGACCAATCACCCCTGAGCCATTCTGGCTTAACTGTTTTAATCTGATTTACTGTTTTACTAGTGTTGCTGATAGTGGACTAATTTGTTCCCCTTTACTTAAAATTTTCCATTTACTTAAATTAATTCAAGGCTTGCAAGCCTGGGCCAATTCAAAAGAACTTTTTTATTATTGTTTTTCTGAAACAAGTTTGCTCAACAGGTGCTCTTAGCTCTACTTTAAAAAAATGCCACTTTCCTCTCTTTAAAAATAAAACAATAAAATGTGGGTGTCCATTTGCCTGAGAGTATTATGGATCTTCATTAATTCCACCTTCCGCCCCAGCATTTGCCTCCCCCAGTTTTGATGTAGTTTACATCTGCACATTCTCAAGCCAGTGAGGACAGGAGGGAAATGATTCCATTTCTCTGGGCTAAACTGTACGTGTTCTGCTGTTTTTCACATTTAAAGTCTGGAATGCTCTCCTCTGCTTTCAAACACATGTATTTGACTGAACTTCCATCAACCCCAACGGTGCAACTGCACTGTAAGTCTTTGTGCAGACACAAGAAAGCTGTTAGCTGTCAATGAACACCTTGATGTATTCAAGTTTCATAAATAGCCAAAACTATTTTGCGAGAAAGACGACTAAAAGAGTAATTTTAAAAGACTCCCTCCTTCATCATCTAATTTCTTTATAAAATAAGGCAGAGCTGATTTCTGTTGTGGTTGAATGGAAGAAAATAGCTGAGGCTAACAGGCATTTTTCAAGCATACGCTATCATAGCCTGAGACAGGGAACTACCACAACTACAAATTGCATAATTCCCTCAAATTGAGCTACCTAGGGTAACGAGCAATTGAATCCTGTCCTAACAAATTTTTATCACCTGAACTTAGGGTTAATTCAGGTTGCTTTTCATACCCTTTCCTGCATCCTCTCCCATATATTAAGTATGATATTCAGCTCCAGTGGCATCAAAGAGATCTAAAATCATCCTGTGTGGGAAAGGGAAACAGTTACTATTTTCCTTTTAAGATCAAGGTGTAGGTAGTGGGTCAGAAAGATGATAAAGGAAGGGATTTTTCATAACTTTATGATTTTAGATGAGTCAAGAATAAGACTTTACATAGTCCATTCCTTCATTTATTTCTCAACATTACAAAATACTAAACATATTTTGAAGGTGCATCCTTCTTGTCTTTAATCAGACAAAATCTCCCAACAGAACAGAAAAAACTCTGACTGCATTTTTAGCATCTTTTATCAGCCATGTGGTTCAGTATTGACAGTCTTTGCTGGAAGTCAATCTCTGTCCTACCACTTTCTTAGGTATCACATGAATACTTCATCTGAAGTAGAAAGTGCTGAGGCAGTAACCTCCTTAACTGTATATCTTCAATAAAATTGCGCTCCCTTGAGACCCTTCCTAATATTGTGGCACTCTGCTAATATGCTAATATGTTAAAGAAACTATTTTAAGTCTATTGCATAAGCCCTGATGTACAGAAACAAGAGACTCTTTGCTTTGCTGATATTGTTTATTTGCTGCAGGAAACTGTACATCAGTCTTACAAACCATTGACTGTTTGTCACGTAAGCAAGCTGAAAATTCTCAGCATTACTTTCTTTCCCCTGAACACCTTTTTGTATTTCACAGATCAGTAAACATACTCCTAAAAGCTGCTAGAATAATGCATTTACTGCTTTTGTGCTTGCTCTGGGCTGGGCAACTCTTTTGGAAAATTATTCCTTTATAAAGTCTATTCTGATAATTATGTGCCATTACAAAGAAGGCAAAGTGATTTAAATGATGAAAACTGTTATTTCTATGTCAAGCAAGGGCATTGACTAATTTTAAAAATATGTTTTAAAATTCCAGGAAATAAGAGTTCTGGATAGTGATGTTTGTAAGTATTTAGGCGCTGCACATCAACTAACAGGAGCCATAGAAACCATGGTCATTAGATAGGGCACTTTATTTCTACCTTCCATTCTCTTTAGCATTAAGAGCAGTTGAAACAACTAAACAATTTTTTTATATGTAAGGCAAGTTGGTTCTAGATTTTCTGAGGACTTAATGACAATATTTATCAAATAGAGCTGTTTCTAAAATAAACTTTTGAGTACTCTTGACTAGATAAGCCCGCTTAGTTACCTGTGCAATGGCTATGTAAAAGTTTAAAAAAAACAACACAAAGAAAAAAAGTATTTTTTGCTTTCTGATATTCTGTGGGGAAAAAACCAACAAAAACCAAACATCCACCTTCAAGATCATAGTCCATATATACTTCAAGAAATATAACAAATTTGCATGTTGATAACCTAAAAATGAAATTTTTTAAAAAAAAAAAAAGGAGGAAAGAAATTTCTAACAATGTAAGAGAAGTCATGAGTCCCCCCCATCCATTCTTTACCTGACCTCTTTTTGTTTCTGCCTCCTTGATGATCTCTTTGGGAACAATTACGCAGCAAAATGCATTAGTTTCACCTTGTAGTTGAATGACCTACACAGGTTTCTCAGATAGGTATTGCTGTTAGTCTCCAAAAGGCAATTTACTGCTCGTTAGCAGATCTCTGAATTGTTGCAGAGTTCCCCTGACTTCAGGTGCTCAACCCTGGCTCAAAGTACCTGAGCTTCTCTGTTTCACTCAGCCACTTCTGTTTGTTTCTGTAGCTGTTATATAAGTCTCTTATATGGTTATAGCTGGCAGAAGGGATTAACATAAGTATTTTTTTCCTCTTTGCCCATTCACAAAAAGTAAATCTACTTTCAGCCTCACATTTCACTGCTTGTTAACATATGTAGATGTAGATGTAATACTGTCTAATGCTGAAGCTACAGACACTATTCCAGCATTTGCAAGATACACTGAGTTACGCATCAGAGTTAATAGGGTTTTCCTTTACCAGGAGAGAGATTGAAGAGAGAGACTGAAGATCCTGTTAAAATCTACATTAATTTTTGCTTATTGGTACAATAATGGTTCTTGTTCCATAACGCATGTTCTTGTGCCACATCCCTTGCTTTGGAAGAATTCTGGGTTTTTTAGGATGTTCTCTCTCTCTGACATTTCAGATTGCATTTTCCAAAAGAAAATCTGAGAAAGGGGGTGCCCTTCCCCCAGCTCTCTCAAATTAACTTTGGATTCTGCAGGCAGAGTGAAGTATTGCTCTTTTTTGGACAAAGAAACTAGATTTCTCTTTTTTTCTTTTTCTTCTCCTCCCCCCCTCCCCCCCCCAAAAAAATCTAAACGTAGACATTGAATATAGAGGTGAGCATCTATAATTAAAATTCAAAGTGTCTAAGTGTGTTTGTTGTTGTTTAACCCCAGCCAGCAACTAAGTACCACACAGCTACTTGCTCACTCCCCGTCCCCCACCTCAGTAGGATGGGGAGAAGAATTGGATAAATAAGGTAAAACCTTTGTGTTGAGATAAGGATAGTTTAACAATTGAAGTAGAATAAAATATAACACTAATACCAGTACTAATAATTGTAATGAAAAGGGAGATAATGAAAAGATAAATCAAACGCAAGGGAAAAAACAAAAACCAAGTGATGCACAATACAATTGCTCACCACTCCCTCACTGATGTCCAGCCAGTCCCTGAGCAGTGATCACATGCCCTGGCCAGCTTCCCCCTGGTATATAATACGGAGCATGACGTCCCATGGTATGGAATATCCTTTTGGCTAGTTCGGGTCATCTGTCCTGGCTTTGTCCCCTTCCAGTTTCTGGTGCCCCTCCAGCCCTCTCGCTGGCAGGACCTGACAAGCTGAAATGTCCTTGACTTAGTATAAACACTACCTGGCAACAACTAAAACATCAGTGTGTTATCAACGTTATTTTCATATTAAATCAAAGCACAACACTGTACCAGCTACTAGGAAGAAAATTAACTGTATCTCAGCTGAAACCAGGACAACATTATAGAGAAAAAGAGATGCTCTGAGGTACCATTTTGAAATATCTAAAGCTAAATGACTGATACTAATAAATTTGGTAGTCTTATCTGCGATTCTATAGGAGCATTTGCCTTACTGTCTAGGTAATATTAGGCTATGGGCAAAGATCTATGCAAATGAGATTTCATATTAATGAAATTAACATAAAGTTAGAGGGAATGGAAAAATTGTCTGGTAGATATAGTACAGATAATTGTTTCTTCCTTTCAAAGTAAATGGCTACTTTTCACCAGTGAAAAATGTAAGAATCAAACAAGGAACCACATAGCAAGGAAGCAATACTATGGCTTCCATCTGAGATGATCTTCATTCCAATGATTGTTTTTTTAAAACATGAATAGTTGCAGCATCTCAGAATGGCATTTTGGGCTCTTGCCTGCTTGAGGGTTTTATTTAAAAGGTCAAGACATTGATTAAGTCATTACAATATATTATTCAATCATGAGAAATATTGGAACCAAGAATGTTGCCTGTTTAAGGAAGTAAAAAATGCAAACTACAACTTTTCATTCAACAGTCCAACTTACTATTTTGGAGGGATAGTATTTTTCCACATCAGTTTTTCAATAAATTAATTCCAAGAAATCAATAGATCAGACCATAGTGTTTAAATCATACTAAGTCAGAATCTTATTTCTTTGAACATGTTATCTTAACTATGAAGCTTTTGCAGCCACTGATCAAATAAAGGCATGATTTTAAAAGTTTGCTAGGATATTCACAGAATTCTGAGTGATCTTTATGGGGATTGTGCAGCTAAAGCTTCTGTGTAGCACCTTGGAAGTGTACATTACGGTGTCTTAGAAAAGGGGCTTTGCATACTGTAAGTAAGGTTATTGAACAACATGTGTGAGGTTAAATCAATACCTCACTGTATGAATACTTTATTACCCATAAGAGATAGCAAAAATGCATTGCCCAGAGGCTATTTCCAGTTCTTGTGTGGCAACGATAAATTAATTAGGTCGGTTTTGTTATTTTAGCTGCCTTTGATTAAATGTGTAACAGAATAAAAGGGAAGTTTTAAAGGAAATATAAAGCTTCAAAGGCAATGTGACAACAGATGAGGAGTATCTAATTTAATTAACGTGGTTTTGATTGCAAAAAAAGTAGATATAACAGTCATTTGCTCCTTTGAGTTTTTTAAAGAGGGGATCCAAAAAACGAGGTATTGATCACCTGTGACCCCAGCTAGTCACTTAACTTTGAGGTAGGACACCAGGAACATTTGCATTTGTCCCAGTGTCTACCCATAGCAGACCAATGGCTGGTGAGCATGAAAAATACAGCTGATATAAATGAGGTAACATCAGTGTAAGAATAATGTTACAAGAATATACCCTAATTCACAACATCATTCAAGCGTTAGCTACTGTTTAGAAGACTATTAAGTGCCTAAATGCATTTGAAAACCTGATGTTTTCTTCTTTTCCTCTAGTTGCAGGCAAGAGAACAGGATAGTCGCTGACCTTGGGTGCATTTGTTACAAGGCTACTGCAGTACTAAGTACAGTACTAAGGCTACTACTTAGCACAGCCAGGAAAAAAAAAAAGTTATATATACTTTTAATTTTCTTTAAGATTTATTTGATGACATACTGTATTATCTGTTCTTATTTTGTAATAATTTCCCTGTGTGCATATACCAGACAAAGGCATGATGTTAAACACACCTTATAACAGACAGAAATGACAGTTCACAGTTTCAAGATATTGTATCCCAATCCAATAATTACCATGTGGGTGTCCTTGTTTCTAACATATCTTAATGTCACTAGAACATTTATGTCTGCTTATGAATGGGAAAATCTAGTGCAATTCTATACAATGTTTATATAAATGGAACATTGTTCTTCTAACTACAACATAAAAGATACTGCATATTCACTAAATTGGTGAGAATATTTTCTACAGGGTAAAATAGAAGTCAACTCTTCTGAATAGAGCATTTACAAAATGTTTGCTTGGAAGATTAATTTTTGTAATTATTAAAAATCTGCATTGATTAATGCTTGGTTAGCTATAATTCAAAGGAGGCTAGGATAATTAGAATCATCATATGTCTAGGGGAAATGAGACTAACATCATATCTTGACATGAAAGATGCCATGCAGATTTGCTCAGTCTATTCTGTAATTATCTAATTCACCTGAAAAACTTGAAGAAGTATTAAACAAACAGCAAAGAGAGTCAGTGTAAAAGAAAATGCTCTATAAAACCACAGTTCAATAACTGCATATTTTTATCTTTGCCTGTACTGTCCTATAGAAAATATTACAGACAGACTTCATCATTTGTGAAGGCATATATGTAGTATGTCACCTTTTCCTGTATGGACAGAATTGTTGCAGTGAGACTTCTATTGTCTTTTGTGAACTCTGGATAAAAGACACTGAAAAGAATTCCTTTATTGGAAATAATATCATTATGCAACTCCGGAAATTCTCTGAGGGTGATCCATTTACTCAATTTACTGACAGAAAACATGAGAAAAGCCAAACAATTTGCAATGCACATTCCAATTGTTCTTTCATTATTATTGCTTCTACACTTGTAAAAATATCTCATTTGTTTCACTTTTTATGTTGTACATAATACGTAGCTAAATCTGTTGTGACAATGCACTTCTACATTATGACCTTTGTAGTTCCTTCCACTGGGATTGCACACCCCAAAACCAGAACATCAGCCCTGACAATTTTTTGCAATAACAAAACCCCGTGATCTCCTACTGAAAATTATTTCTCCATTATTATTTTTTTTTCTCAAACTGACAGAAATCCCAAATAAGTTGTTTTCATCTTTTAGGCAAAATCTCTTGGAGATCTCGACTGAGAACATGTGCTATGAAAACCACTTGAAAAGCATCTATGTACATGTGAGGAAGACATCTGTGCAGCATGCAGCTGACCACCAGGAAGGAGGCAGAAAAGAGGAGGCTAAACAAGAAGAAGAGTAGAAAGGCTTTGTCCCCAGATGGTTGCTTTGATATTACCTAAAATCCCTTTTAGGCAATATGCTAGAAAAATTTCAAACTCTTTTGAAATTAATTTGCTTAATGAGTCTTCAATATTGTCTATAGTAGGGTGAGAAAATCATACACTAACCAAATTGGCAAATGAAACTGAAGACTCTATTATCACAGTAGATATGGATTAAATATTTTGCCTATGTAAGCCATGTTCATGTAGCAATAATAACGCAAATAATATTTTAGATAAGAAATCTGATAAAGTGGAGCTGAGAATTGAAATATGCTAAAAGCTTTGTTCTCATCAAGGTTGGACTTCAATAGAGAAAAGAGAAAAACTTTTACTTTTCTTTAATAGAGTTATTTTTGGTTTTGAAAAAATGTTGTGATCAAGTGCAATACAGTTTGTTATTACCACTCTCTCCATATTGTTCTTAAATTGAAACTTTGATCAGTATTAAGTCTGAGGATGAGATAATTTTTCATGGTTTTATATTTAATTATGAAGCATTATTTAATGACCAAATAAGGCAGACATACATTCACAATGGAAAAACCTCAAAAGATTAACCATTAAAATAAATATACTTCAAAACCTGATGAATTTATAACAAGGTAAAATTTGTTTGGAAGATCATGCTTTCAGACACAGATCGCAACAGTCTCTCTTTTAAGCTAACAGCAAAAAAGACTTTTTAGTAGCATTTCAATATTTTGGCCTCTAGGAAAAAAAAAAGCGGGGGGGGGAATTAATGGAGGTGTGCGTACAACAGGGCAATAACAAGAACTTCAAGCACACTTTTACCAGCCATGGAAGATTTTGAGTTCAGTTCATAGGCTGTTTTGACCTTAAGTTTTGTTTGAATTTTACTATGTCCAGACTTGTTTATCTGTCTTTTATTGATGCTGGCTTTGCTTTTCTATCACCACTGATTAAACACACAAAACCTGATGATTTCATTGCTGAGGTGCTTTTGTTTCACTGATTTGGAAAAAGTCAGCATTTCTCTGGTCATTTTATTTTTCCCCTGAATAAAGATGTAATTCAGTATTATCTGTTTCAACATTTGTAACCCTTATGTTGTATCTCTGGAATTCCCTCTAAAACGTACAATTAATCATATCTGGATAGCAGTGCTAATGTCCCCTTAAAAAGCGTGTGAATTTTATGAACCAGATGAAGTTTGAAACAGAACTTCTTAATAAAATATTTTGTAAATAACTGCGATATGTTACATTGTAATGCACCTCTTTTCACTTATGACTCACAAACCTGGTTTCTCTACAAATACTGCAGCAACATCATTATTTTAAAGTAAAATTAAGAATAATTGAAATTATTCTGAGAAGTTTTCTTCAGATCTTGGAACTGGCCCCTGTCGATGTTCCTGTCAATAGCACAGTTTTCTGAATGAGTGGCATCTGACCTCCCTGTCACAAGCGGGACTTCACACCCTCCTAGAGCTTCTTTGGTTGAGTCACCACTAGAAGATTATTTGGAGAATGGAAGTAAATACAACACTTAATTCTCTCACATACCAGTTCATTTCACAATATAAGCCACAACCATGGGGTTTTGGTATACTAAGCTTTAAGAGGCTTTATTTTGCTTACTCCACAAACATCCTCCCTACCGCCCCCCTACCCCACCCCCACCCCCACTCCCAGTATTGTTTCGATAACAGTCTCTCTGATTAAATTGATGGTAGTTCTTGATGGGAGAAATTTCCAGTATGAATCTCTGTAACATATTTTTTTCATGACCAATTTTAAATTTCATAGTGATATATAATGTATATTTACCATATACAAGGTTATGTATATTTACCATCCATTTTACAGTAGTCAGGAAGAGTTTACACAGCCTAAATGGAGGTAAGAGGTAATAAATAAATAGTATTTATTGATTTTGGTAGATAGAAGATGGGAGTAGACATCAAACTTTGCCTGTTTTGGAGGATTTTTTTAAATACATCAGGCAAAAGAATAAGAAATGTTTTGGAAATTAAGAAATAAAAAAGTATCTGATGAAAACACCAATATAATGGGTTTTTTAACCTACTGTACATCCAATTAACCATTTCCGTACAATTTTTTAAGTCAAACAGCAACCCATCCATAGCTGAAGATAAAATTTCAATAAACAACATTGACAAAATTCACCAGGTCTTCAGTCTCAGGTTCCATCACACAGTAAGTGATATTTTCCTCTAGAAACATGGTACACATAACATATTGCTCTGTTACGTGCCATAGTTTCTCATGAGACACCACAAAATCTGAAAAAAAATTCTTGATCTTATTTCTAGTTTTTGGTGAAAATTTCAGATGCATTAACAGAGTGACTCAATAATCAAAGTCTTTGCACTCAAGGAAGGTATTTTGTAAAAAGTTATAACATTTGAATAGGGAACTTTAAGCTATAAGTGTAACCTGAAGATGTCTTGGATTTTTAAAATTTTTCTTTTCAAAAATCCTTTTTTCATGTAACATTTGGATAATGAAACTTCTGAAACTATAGAACCTGAGTCTTTTAACTCAAAAAAGATAATTGCTACAGCCATACTAACTAATGTTACATACATTCCTAGGTATGACTGGATTCTCACTCCTTAAATTCTTATTAATAAATGGTTTTTCATAATCATTCTTGAATCATGTCTCTCATTTACTCCTCTAAAAGACTTGAAATTCTTAATTTTCAGTGTTTTACCTGTTTCCAAATTTTTTTCATACCCATCCAGTATTTAAACTTGTGTTTCTCCTATTACGGTCCTTAAATAATAATAATAATAAAATATTTTTTTATTTTATATATGTATTATATTAATACATTCTTATAAATTACAGCAAAAACAATCTCCTACACAACCAAGATGTAGAAAAAGAAAAAAAAAAGTGATACAGTAAAAATTTAAAAATTAGCTTAAATCTTTGGATGAGGACTTTTTACATCTATTATAGTCACAGTTCAGTAGTTCTTGTGACTATACCATAAAATAGACACCATTTAAATTATCTGATATTAGGCCTGTTCTTGGAGTTTGTAATTTTCTGAAGTTCTCTTTATTAACAAGGAAGCAAAATAATGTATTAGGCTAACAGAACAGCAACAGTGACTCAGAATAATTTAATTTTATATTACCTGCATGTGTATTAACATCAGATCACCACACACAAGTGGAAGTGTGGATTTGAGATTTATTTAATGTTATGGATTCTCCCTATGCATATATAATTACAAAAAACATTTGTGCAAAATAACTTTTCACTTATTTACTGAGAAAATTCCAAGAAATTTATATCCATATACATGTCATTCAATTCAAATTTGTGGAAGCATGTGTTTTAAACACTGAACTGTAGTTAAAAATATGTGAGAGCTGATTCATTTTCTTTCACCCAATGTACACCTGCACAGCTTTAAACTCTTTGTACCTTTACTGTTCTTGCTGACTTTAGTGGAAACAGGACTGAGCTAGATTTGCTTTGATGCCTGCCTGTGAACAGAGTATGCTTAACATTGAGATTACAAAGGTTTTAAAAACGTTACTATTGAAACATGCAGTAATGATGTAAAAATGTAAGAAAAGAACCCTGAGGTTTTCTCAGGAAACTAAAAAAGCAAGACTTTCTTTTCCCCAAAAAATTCTGTTAAAAGACTAAGGTGGTTTTAGTGTTAGGTGCATTTTACATAGACACAGGCAATGCAAAAAAGTCTAGCTTCTGTGATGGGCACTAACTTCGATATCTATTGATCTGGAAACTGTCTTATTAGCTGTTCTATTAGCTTGGATGTTTTACGTGTATTTTAAATAGTAAACCAGCAGCAAGGAAGTGTTTGATTTTATTGTTGTTTTTTTTTTAATCTAACCTTTCTGAAACATGAATATTATTTACATTTACATAATATTATCCAATGCCTCCTAATTAATGGAAAATTACATTTTTAAACTTTATCTTCTTAGTGTTTCATGTCACTTAGGCAATCATGGCTTATTTAGTTGAATTCATTTTCTATGTCTAAAGTTTTCATCTAACAATTTAGGTACTGTAAAATTCTATTCTTAATGATAGAATTTGAACATCTTCTTCCTAAAATTATTAAAAATACAGTAGCCTTTAACCTTTGAAAGTCTTTTCCTATCCCTCATGTCAAAGTTATAATATTTCTAATAGCAAATTATATCTAAACATTTGCACTATTCAAGATATAGGCATTATTGTAACATATTCTCAGCTGAAGAACATTGAAATGATAATTTTTAACAATAGTAATAATATAGCAAGGTTCATAAAATTCTGATGTGAAAGATTTTGTTTGAGACAGAAAGCATTTTTCAGACATTGTTCAAAAAGTCACAGAGCTCTAGCATAAAGAAAATTTTATTTTTTAATGCATGGATTAAATTGATTAGTGGTATTAGGCACATTTACTAAGTATTGACATTTTAAAGAAGCTGTAAGGAGATTTCAGGGTTAAAAACTGTGATTAAAATGAAGGAAATAAAATTCCATGAGGGAAATAAATTATTGACTTTTTGTATTTATCATTTCCTACTACAGTATACCTAAGAAGCATACAGTAAAGACAAAACCATGTCCCTTGGGCTTTTTTGGCATGTTCAGTAGCATTTAAGAGGACAAGTCATCCTAGCCTGATGCCATAAATATCCTCTAAAATTCTGTGGTTTCTTTTTGTCTCCTGCTCTTGTCAGGTTTCTCTGACATCTATGCATACATAAAGCTATTATACCCCAGCTTTAACACTCTTTCCTTTTTACATATATTTTTAACCTGATATCCTGTTAACATGAAAAAGGCCTTCTGATAAAAATCTGGAAAAATTTTGAAAAACCATGATTATAAAAAACAAGTGCACATGTTTTACAAGACATTAAAGATGAGGGAGACATGGGGACAGAACAGTCTATTTTTTAAAAATTTTTCTTGCAAAAGGCATATCTACTAAAATAAAAGACTAGAATAAAATATTGAAAAGGTAAAACAATTCAAGATTACTTGTCTATGAAGATCTCATTATAAACGAGAATTAAAAATGAAAACTCAACAGTCATTAAATGTCCTGAAAAATATATCTGATCTATGAATGTGATTTGTTCAGCCTTCTATGTGATATAGATCCTTGTAGTCTACATCAAATAACTCCCATCTAATTTTTTGGGGGGGTTCGAGATCACCAAAATGACTCACTAAGATCTCTAATTGCTTTTTCTAAGTGTATTTTACATTCCCCTCCTTCTCTTTCTTCTGTGTAAATTCTAATCATCTGTACTGACATTCCAACTATGAACACCATTTTTTCCCTGACTCCAGGCAAGTCACTGAACCTCTCTGTCCTACAGCTATAAAATTAGCCTTAGTTTTGGGTATTAAGAGAATTGATTAAATTAACCTTTTGTGCAAGTCCTGGAGAAGTAAAACATTACTATTCTATTGTTGAAGTCTTTTTGTAGCCTTCATTGCATGTACGAGACTCAAAGTCAGGGTAATATTTAAAAGCATTGAGTGACCTAGGATTTTTGTGCAAGGCATCACACAGAATGCAGCACACAGAAAAGTTTCTTTCCACAGATTCTTCCTTTTGGATTGGAGACCCATCCAACCTGACAAAGTGTGTCAAACCAGTCAGGTTTGTTAGGTATTCCAGTGGTCTGTGAAGCTTGGTGCCGGAATAAATATGCTGTGGCTCACGTAAGCTCTACATGGACTCAGTTCCTCCTAAAAACATCTCAATTTTTTCTGTTAAAAAAAAGAATATTTTTTTTCAGCACATTACAGCTTTTAACAACATAAGTGTCATTTATGATATGTTACCTCACCCATAAATGACTTGATATTGTAAATCATCAATATTTCTTATTTTTGAATGGGAAGCCAGAAATACTGAGTAGATCGTACTTGGTTCAGGTTGAGCAAATGAGAGAACTTCAGGTTCACTGTTTCACAGTACTTCAGCTAGTACACAGGGAGTATATGGCACTGAAGTCCTTATGTTATCTTGCAGTTAGAAACCAAAGGAAATGATACATTAGAAAAAGTGTCATGAACTGATACGCTTTTGATAGCTTTTAATTATCTGGGGTATTTGTGTTATAGTTTTAAGTTGCCAGGAATGCCTGGATGGAAATGAGAAATGGGACTACAAAATCATCTGTAATACACATTAATATAGAATCATAGAATCATTTAGTTTGGAAAAGACCTTTAAGATCATCAAGTCCAACCATTAACCTAGCACTGCCAAGTCCACCACTAAACCATGTCCCTAAGTGCCACATCTACATGTCTGAAATACCTCCAGGGATGGTGATGCAACCACTTCCCTGGGCAGCCTGTTCCAATGCTTGACAACACTTTCAATGAAGAAATTTTTCCTAATATTCAATATAAATGTCCCCTGGCACAACTTCAGACCATTTCCTCTCATTCTATTACAATTTACTTGGGAAAGAGACTGGTACCCACCTCGCTAAAACCTCCTTTCACATGGTTGTAGAGAGCTACAAGGTCCCCACTGAGCCTCCTTTTCTCCATACTGAACAACCTCAGTTCCCTCAGCCGCTCCTCAACAAACTTGTGCCCTAGACTCTTCACCACCTTCACTGCTTCTCTCTCCAGCACCTCAATGTATTTCTTGTATTGAGGGGCCCAAAACAGAACACAGCGTTCAACGTGCAGCCTCACCAGTGCCCAATCACTTCCCTAGTCCTGCTGGCCACAGTATTTTGGATACAAGCCAGGACGCTGTTGGCCTTCCTGGCCACCTGGGCACACTGCTGGCTCACGTTCAGCCGGCTGTCAGCAGCACCCCCAGGTCCTTTTCCACCAGGCAGCTTTCCAGCCGCTCTGCCCCAAGAATGTACTGTTGCCTTGCGTTGTTACGACCCAAATGGAGGACCCAGCACTTCCTGAAGCGTAGATTAAATTATTTTCTGAACTCTGCTTATACTTTAGAGGAGTTATACTCTGGTTATACTTCTATTGGTAAACATGCTAGACTGGTATAATTGCTGTATAATTAAGAAGTTCTGCTAAGGAAATACAATACTGGAAACAATGAAAATGCATAATCCTGCCCAAGGCGAAACTCCTAAACTAACCCCTGCCTCGACATTGCCCAGATGACAGGCCTTTTTACAATCTCATTTACTCATTACAGACATATTCAAACTGTAGCACTTGCCATATTTATGCCGTATGGATCTTCTGCAAGTGAAACTGAGTTTATAATGCATTAAATGAATGAATTTGAATATCTGAAAAAATAAACATTTTAAATGGAAAAACCTGAAGTTAATAGCCAGTAGTTCTATCATTAAGGTTTGTTGCTTTGAAAGAGAAAAAGCAGGCAAAAATTACAGCAGTAGTACCAGCAGGTAGGAGAAACATCACCTTAAAACTCAGATTTACACTCAGTTAGGCCTGCTTTAGTTACCTGAGAACACCCTGTATTGATTCACTGCATTTAATGAAACAGTATTACGTAAATTTAAAATTTGGACAGAAGTGTACCTGCTTTAGTAATTCCATTGACAAAGTAGCTTCACTTACTGTACATGTGCAAGACATTGCTTTCCAGCTCTCTATGAAGTTTTCCAGCTTCGTGTTATACTGTCTTTCTTCTTCCAATTCCATCTGCATTTAAACATAAAGTCCACACGTTCCCAAACTGCTGTTTTCTCATGCCACACCTCACCTTTTCTCCGGGAACAGTTTAGATCATCTGCACGTAGAAGTACAATACCCACGGCACACAGAGGAGTGGCAACAACAAATAATGTTGAGGGAACCTGACAAATGAGAAATGCTTTGTAGCTGGAAATCAGCTGCTTTAAATCAGATCAGATATCTATACCACTGCGAAGCAGCTGGCTAGCTTTTGGCATTTTTCACATTACAGAAAATAGTTGATTAACAACTTCCTTTTCTTCATTTTTAGAAGATAGGTTGTGATACGCAAAAGTAAAGCATTCAAGAGGATTTACCATATCTAAAGCTTTTCACTGTTATATGCAAATATTTTCACATAAAATGTAGACATGCATTTTTCATACGAATTTCAATTAAGCCTGTAACATGTCCTAGAATGCATTGACTCACCTGCCTTGGAAATACTACTACCTCTGTCTGAATACTTTCTGTGCAAAGTGTCTATATTTTCATACTTATATGACACAAGTCCTTATTTTAAATCTATTTGGTTTACAACTTTCTCAAAATATGTCATTAAAACCCAATTTTGGGACACTGAAGTTTGCACCTGATCTAGAAAATACAGTGCATGTAAGTGATAAAATTATTTTCCTGTGATAAGGAATCTGACACTTATTCAGAAATTCTTTAATTGCATTATAAAACCAGCTGCTCTTTCCATGGTAATTTTCTCAAAGAATGTTATATCCTTTTTCCAGCCACCATTGACAACACTAGTAAAAGTGAAAATGTTTCACTTTCCTAACCACCTGGGTCCCCTGACCTGCATAGCTTTCCACTGTTCTAAGTTTCACTGTCTAAATGTAAAATAAGCAAGTTAGTAATGTATCAAAGTCCTCTTTCACACAAAAATAAATCAGTCCTTAGTTCTATGAAATCAAAAAGTCTGCCAACGCAGATTTTCATGGATGTACCGGTAGTTCAGCAATAAGGATGTTCAAAGAGGATAATCTGTGTTCTTCCAACAGTTCCTCCAACTTACAGATGCTAACACCTAACCCCCCTTTTTTTGTTATCTCCATTGTTTCAGAGAAATCCTACATTTTCATGTGCATAATAAAAAGGATAGGAAAAAATTGTCCCTTAAGTTGGGTTTCATTCAAAACCTACTGTCTTTGGAATTACATTGTCGAATTTTGTACATATGTTCTTATTCATGCCTTTTAAAATTTTTCTAAAGTTTTTTTTCATTGCAGAATGAATGAGAGTCAAATATTCTTTTTATGTAAGTATTAATTCACTTTTTTCCTATACTTTAGTTGTTAATAAAAAAAATCACTAGCGGAGGCCTGATTTCCATAGTTACACTGGCTTTGTCCTGTTATGGTTCCATTTACTTTAGTAAAGTTGCACCTAATTTACATCACTGTAATGGAATTATTCTTGTGCAGCCCTTTTCCAAATCTGTATATAAGGCAACTAAGCAGAGAGTTGAAAACCTAACATAACGGGAAGTATGTATTCTTCCAGTGTGACATTTAAAAAATGTTATTCAAAGCAGGGGAAAAAAAGAAAAATATCTTTGGCAGAAACAGTCTCTCACTTACAACTTATGTTCCGTTGCACAAATCTGAAGTGTCCAGGAACTGTAATGTAGATACTATTTACCCAGCTGGTTTTTGGTTGGGTACTTATATTGGCAGCCTCAACAGCAGTAACAAGGCTCACCACCTATAGCAGTAATGGAGGGAAACGCTGCTATCATCATCTTCATTAACTTGGGAACCTGTCATGAGACATACGGTTTTTGAAGAAGGTTAAATACCCAGAGTGCTACTCATCACAGTGTATGAGAACCCTTGAGATATATCTTATGTCTGTTTTACAAGCCAGTACAATCTAAAAATAACCTTAACAGATGTAAAACCCAAATTCAAATACATTAATATATAGGAATTAAAAACATAGAAGTAAATTATTAAAATTCCCCAACTTTGTGTTTTCTGTAATTCTGTTACTTTAATAGCATTTTTTTAATAGATTTGTTTTCATTTAAGCAGAATTTGTGACTCAGTAGAAGTGGTCTAGTTCTGTACCTCCCTGTTTAAAGGTTCTGCAAGTTAGACTACAAAGTATAACTGGAGTGTTTTAAATTGTTTATATAGGTATGAACTGTTGTGACATTATGGAAAGCTACAAGGGACTGAAGGAGAAGAGGCAATGGAGCAGAAGGCATTTTTTCTAATGTCTTCCAGATGTTTCCACTTCAAGCTTAAAGTAACAAACAAGTCACTTGATAAACCTTTCGAAAGTATTGTTCCAGTATCTTGGAAAAAAATCAGTTTTCCTAGAAGGAAAAAAAAAAGCATCCAAAGCGACATTCACTTTCTCTCTGTCTTCATATGCCATCTGATTCCAGCTAGTCCGTTCCTTTGAAAGACTACTCAAATTTAACTGCTTGAATGAGAGAACATTTCCTAGAGGATACTTTGATAATGAAAATGAAATCAATATGAGTTTTGGTGATAAGCCAAATTTTTGCTCAAAAATATAACTTAGAATATAACTTTCATATAAAAGTGTGCATTTCAGTTGTTTTATTTATGCTCGTTCCTATTTTTGGAGAACTATTTTTTTTTAACATTTCCATTGTTTTCCAGTCTTTACACCTAAAAATAGGTAAAAATAATAACACGTTAGACATTACTAATGATGGACTGATGGTTTTGTTTTATTTTGATTTAATCTGTTTTTTGTAAACAACCTCAGGGTTCCTGAACCTAAGAAAAGTCTGTGTGGAAACCACATATACTCTTCCCTGTGGAACTGCATGGGTCATAAAAACAGGCCTGTGGATTAGTCTGCTTTACATGATCCAGGGAAGCACTCAGATTTCCACATTTGGACCTGCATTTTGGCCACATCATGATTTCATTTTGGGACAAAGCCCTCCTCAGCCTGAAGTTGCCCTGAAGCAAAAGCAAGATGTACATCAGATGGGAAGCATGCCTTTAAGCATTGTGCATTCAAACTGAAAAAGGGACCAGCATCCTGGGGTCTCCTATCGCATTCCCCACCCCTCGGCAGACAGGCAGAATTACACACTGTCTATGGTTTTAAACAATTTGTCAGCAGCGCTACTGCTCTGGTTTCACTTTTACAACTTTACTGAGCTGAATGTGACTTAAAATTAAGAGTGAAATATCTTGACGTTGAAAGAGAATGTGTACTTGTAAATAACTACATTTTCACAGCATAATAATAGTGTAGTCTTAGGCAAAACAAACGGGAAGTGAAAACCATGTTTTGAGTAGAATTTCAGTAGAAACCTTGGAGGAGGAGAGATGAATGCAGTGGAGAGAAAGGGAGAGCAGGGGACAATCTTTCCTCTTCTCTCCCTTCTGTTCTGTTCCTTAAAGGAGAGTAGAAGATAAGTTTGTTTCTATTAGGTTTGACTCCCGAATCCCACTCACACAGCTAAGTCGGTGGGTAAGTCACTGGCAGGGCTTGTAATGTAAGAGATCTGGATTTCAGCTTCCACCTGAAGTGCTGTGGCCTGCATCTCTCTCTGGGCAGAACTGGGTGGGCTTAGTCTTAAGCACTGTGTTCACATCTCCTGTTTCACATGACAGAAATAAACCAGTGAAGCATCATTTTCATGAAACAGAGAGTAGTTTATAGCTGTCTTAACTTTCTGATATGTCAGAATGATCAGACCATATGTGTGTCCAAATGCTGGCATACTGAATACTCGAATTCTAATATTAGCATAACTCCACCCATTTAACATAATTACTTCAATGTTTGTTGTGCCAAAAAGCAAGTATGTGAGACAGACTCTAGTCTGGTACTTCGGATATTCATCAAAGAACTGAATCATCTGGTTTTAATCAATGTTTCTATTAATTGCTATTTATTCATGTGGATGAACAGTATTAAGATCAGAGGGTGAAAGACATGGATTCTGGAGTATGCTCTGACTCAACTGGAGTGGTCTCTTTGGAAGTAAGGGGCTGAGATTTAAAGACATGGAATATGGGTCAGTAGCATTCATAGAATCATAGAATCATTTAGGTTGGGAATGCCAAAAGCACTGGGTTATTGTGTAAAAGATCGATGCTCCTTCTCTAGCAGTTCTGTAAATCTAGTGATGAAAGGGGAGAAAATAGCCCCCAAATTCTGGTAAATTTTGTGAATTTAATAAAATGGCTAAGTCAATGTTGAGGGGCAAATTTATGTTTAATGTTTTGTTACCTGTGTGCAGGCTTCCTGGATCACTGTTTTCTGGACATCTAAATTTAACTAATTTCCTGCATATTGCCATATTTCTTGTGATTCTTAAATGCTAACTTCATTGCATTCAAAATTAGAGAGCACAAACACTTCCTTCTCAGTTCAGCTTTTTTTTAATTTCTCTTCTTTTACTGTAAGAAAATTCTTTGACTTTGTTCTGGGCAAATAATAAAACAAAGAAACACAGTTAAATTAACTATTACTGTTTTCTTCACAACATTTGACAGTGAAGTCTGGACATTTAAGGGTGTATGATGTGAAGTCAATGAAGCCCACTGGTAATTCCTGAAGGATGTGCAAAAGTTTTTAATGATTTCAATATGTGAGCAATTTGAAGGTAGCATGCTGCTAATACTGAAAAGAAAGATAATATTAAGTGCTATCATTCTGCCCAGTATTTGTCCTATATAGTTTAAAATTAATACTTTCCCAAACAAAGAAGAGAAATTCACTACCTTTGCCACTCATCTCTGCTGAAGTGAAAGAAGTCCCACAGTTCTTTTACAGTGCTTGTTGATATCATTAACATCACTCTGGCAGTGAGAATGTTGAAGCTGCCTAAACTGCTGTGGATGTTAGTGATGTGATCTTAACTATCAAGGTAAAAGTACACAGCTCTACATTTAGATCTTGGCAACTGTTGTGGTTTAACCCTGGCTGGTAATTAAGTGCCACGCAGTCTCTCACTCACTCCCCCCTCACCCAGAGGGATGGGGAGGAGAATCGGAAAGGAATGTAAAACTCGAGGGTTGAGATAAGAACAGTTTAATAATTGAAATAAAATAAAAATGAAAAAGCAATAATAATAATAACAGTTATAATGAAAAGGAAGGAGAAGGGCAGAGGAATGAAATTCAAGGGAAAGGGAGGAAAGAAAACAAGTGATGCACAATACAGCTGCTCACCATGCAGTGACTGATGCCCAGCCAGTCCCTGAGCAACGATTGTCCTGTCCTGGCCAACTCCCCCAGTTCATATACTCAGCATGGCATCCCATGGTATGGAATATCCCTTTGGCTAGTTTGGCTCAGCTGCCCTGGCTGTGCCCCTTCCCAGTTTCCCGTGCCCCTCCAGCCCTCTCGCTGGCAGGGCCCGAGAAACTGAAAAGTCCTTGACTTGGTATAAACATCACCCAGCAGCAACCAAACCCATCGGTGTGCCATCAGCACTGTTCTCACACCAAATCCCAAACACAGCACTGCACCAGCTACTAATAAGAAAATTAAGCCTATCGCAGCTGAAACGAGAACAGCAACTTAAAACCTTTATAATTCACATTCTATCTTTATTTAATAAAAATCAAAGCACAGGGTACTTAATGATGAACTGCCAGACCTTTAAAAATTGTAAGTACATTTAACTTGTAAGAATGTGGACTTGCTGCTCTATGGCAGCAGCATTACTTTTTTTTTCTGTATGACACCTTAATGGAGAAATAGACAGTGGACTATAAGTTACAAATATGTATTCCTAGACTATGAAGTTATATATCAACTTTCATCCTTGAATGAATTATTATTATTATATTATCAACCCCGCAAATGGAAATACCAAAGACTTTAATTTAGTACCATTATCTGTTGTCACAATCATAAATTTAATATCACTAGATTGAGTCTAACCCACATTACACTTTTGACACATACTGTCAAAAGGCAGGTAAGGCCTACTTTCCAGCTGCTTCATCTGACAGCAAAAAAAATTATGGCTGGAACTGAAATTTGCCAATGCAGAATACACAGAAGAATACAATGTTAGAAGTCTGGAAAAATTACTGCTTTCTCCAGTCTGGCATTTCATAGCAACTGCTTTAAATACATTAGGAAAGCTCTACAGCTAATTAAATAAATAAATATATTATGTGATGGATAACAGTATTTTTAACCCAATGCTGTCATCAGATCCCTTTGAAACAATCAAACAAATCTTTTTTTTTCTTCTTTATTTTAAATAAATGTGCCAGAAAAACCAAGCCGATCCCATCTTTTTCAGAATCCATATCAGCGCAAATATTTACAATCAACACTTTGGTTTTGAGTTTTGGAATATACTATAAAGCTCTAGAGAAGAAAAGCTATAGGGACCTTATCAAAATACTTGAAAGTGATAGGTGCTTTTCTTCTGCAATCCGACATTTCTTAAGCTAATCTAATTTAGCAACCAGACTGTGAAATTCACTACAGTCTGTTCAACACAGTACACAGACACTAAATTAACATGTTTGGAAGAACAGACTGAGGTTATTTAATAACTTGAAGTAACAAATCCAGGGCAAAACTACTTGAGTCTACAGCAGGTTGTTTGCAAAATTTTTCTTTAAAAGGAAGATGTGACTTAAAAGTTTGATCAGGCAAGAAATTGTAATAAATTATGGTCGCATCAGGAGCTGTTAAATGACCTGAAAAATCAAAAAGTTATCATATAAAACCAAAATGTGGCAAATTGACTAGGGAATAGAACAAGTGCACAGAGACAAAACGAGAAACCCTGAAGTGCAACGTAAGCTTCAATTAGTAGAGAATACAAAATGTACCAGAAAAAGTTTCTACTTATATATTAAAAAGATTATAAACCCCAAAGAATACGAAATTTCATTAATTATTGTGACTGTTAAGCAACAACAAATGCTAGAAAATGTTTGAAATATTCAAAATCTTCATGCTTCAACCTTCAAAGGAAAAGAAAGTAACAATGAAAAGAATAATACTAGAAGTAACAGATCAGTTGGCATAACTTTGTCTCCCACCATATTTCTGGAATAAATTTTAAAACAATTTGCAATAAACAAAACCATAACAAAGTAGAAACAGTAGAACACAGCCAATGCAGACTTCTGAAGAGTATTCAATGTCAAATTAATTTAGCTCCCTGCTTCAACAGTATCACTAACCTGGTGAATAGGATGTCAAGATTTGTAATAAGTCTGAAATATAATAAAGCTTTTGTTGTTAACTTTGTCTTAAGCACACCAAAGAGGTATCATCTAGGTGTAGCAATCATTAGCAAGCAGAAAAGTACAAGAAAACTCATTGTCAAAGGAGACTTGAGTCTGTGGTTCACAACCACGGTAGAAGGACGTTGCAAAGTGCAGATGTACTTTAGGTCGTGCTCAGATCAATAGCTTTGTAAATGACCTAGGTTATGGAGTAGCCAGAAAAATTACACCTTTGTGCATTAAACTAGGCTGGTTTCAGAAGGTTTGCAAGCTATTTGGAGGACAGGATCATAATATCACCTCTTCAAATTCAGACTTCACATTAAAAAACAACATACAACATAAAGGAGACTTCAAAGAGCTATATTTAGGAAGATGAACTTGAATCAACTAATACAAACAAGGGGCAATATCTGCTGAATTATCAATAAAAAACCCCCAGCAGTATGATACAAGAGATCAACTTCACAATGCTACTGGAGAACATGTATGTGCAGACAGAAATCTGCAATTTTCTTCAGGTGTGGTCATCCACACCAGGTGTAGCTGGAATACAGAGTCTAGTTTTGACTGTTACACTTTGAAAGATATTTAAAAAAAATGTGAAACGATCAACATAAGAGCAAAAAAGTTTAAACAGCACGACTCAGTAAAAAATGTTGGAATAAAGGCATCTGTTTCAGTTTAAAGAAGAAAACAGAGAAGATGTCTCTCTTAAATGACTCTCACACGGGATTGGGGAAAAAGTGGTTTTGTGGTCTTTGTGAGATGCAGGGACCAGGTTTAACTTTCTGAGACTTCTTTTATTGAAAGTTGTATTTAATAGATGGTGAGATAAACATATATTAGGGAACATCTAAATAGTGGCTTAGTATTGAGATGTCATACTGAAGATATTTAAGCTAAACTCAGCCCATTTAAACTAGATAATAGCCTAATGTTCTTTCAGTCCTACCATACGAATTTATGGTATCCTAGGAACAGTAAGGGTAGTGGAGCACAATATGGAAAGAAGTTCAGGAAGGAAGAGGAAAGAAAGTCCTTTACCATTCTTTATTGCATTGAATGGCACCCATGAAGTGTTGGTAAAAAAAATGGATAAGAGATAATTTTACATGAATACTTGGATCATTTTATTATGGGAGGGCACACTGGATATTTCATAGACAAAATTGAACTGCTGCAGAATAATTGGCAAAATAATGGTGTTTTATTTGTTCCTACAGCTGGCTACTGTGACCTGTGAAAAAAAGAAAATGCTTTGAGCCATAAATGAAATGGTTACACTAAACACAAAGGTTGAATAACTCATCACATTACATCTTTTTCTTCTATTTCTGTCCTTCGGATGTTGTATTTATAGGTTTCAGGACTAAATACAATTGTCCTTATAACTGATAACTGAAATAATACTAGGAGCAACTACGGTTTTCAAAAGTTTATGTTAGAAAATTATGTTATATAAGAAAAGTACAGAGAAGAGTGACAGAGTAGATTCATTGTACATTTTTTCATGGGAAGTATAAGCTAAACCAGGGGACTGTTTTTTTAAGACCATGCTGCAGCTGGAAGATGTTATCCCATTCTCTCTTGTGTCCCCATCTATCTATTCTCAGTTGTCTGCACTTGTTCTGGCAATCTGGCAGCCACAGAATAAGACAAATCATCTTTCTGATGTGACTGAGAACATTTCTGTTTGGCTTTTTTCTAACACCTGAAAAGAATTCAGTGGGATTAGGGAACTGTACCGCCTCTCTCTGGGTTCATGCTGCGCTGAGGAAAGGATGCAAGTAAGAGAAGGGTGGAACTGCCACTTTTAGCAGCAGTCAAGTTTTGTATCGGCTTAAAATGCTACTCTAATTCTACTTTTTTCATACTTCATGCTAAACAAACACAGTTCTTTACTGCAAAAGCTCTATACATTGGCTGTAACTGATCTTCACAGAGGAATTTGACCCTAATAACTTCAGCTGTGGTTTACCAGTGAAGATGACTCCCTCAAACCTGTGGTTGCTTTCTGCAGAGGCTAGGCTTCTCAAATGGGTTGTATATGTACATCAGTTACCTCTAGTGCCCTGAAAGACAGTTCGTGGCTTTTCAAGATACAATATAACATTTCACTAGTTGGAGCAAAATGGTAAAGTTCAGGTAGTCTGCTTAAATACCATTATAAAGCCCTTTGACTCAGACATTCAGAACAGTCTATTTATTCCCCTTCACCTGACCTGAAACTCACATTAAATCTTCCTGATTCTGTGCCAGTTTTACAGTCAGAGAGCAAACACTGGCAAGCAAGAATATTTAGCTGATCATAGGCACTCGCTTCCTGGATATGTTCCACAAGATTTATCTGGAAACTGGATGGCAGTTCAGGAATTATGTCATCTGCGTTTCATGTATCTTAGTCTACTGCACACGGAGACTTTCATATTCCTGATGCCAACACTTGCAAATGTTCAGTCACACATCTTTCTTCAGCATGAAGCAACCAAAAACACCAGATGAAAGTGACTGTTCATCATAACTGAAATATTCACACCTCAGTAAGCAGCCAAGAGGAGGTCTGGTATTTGAGCAATGTATGAGGAAATCGCATATTATGAAAAATATTCACCAACAGTTTGATCATTTCTTACTGTCTTTTGGCATGCAAGTTTATGAATGGAACCAGAAATAACCACTACAGAATTGTCTCTGGCTAGTTCTACATTTACCATTCCTGAGCAATCTCATAAATTAAGCCCGACTGACATGTCACAACCACACCTCTGATAAGTCATTTTATTAAATCACAACCACGTCTGTAGCATTCCAGGAATCTATGCAACCTATATTACTTCCTTTGGAATCAAATTCCTTTGATCAATATAAGCATGATGCAAATGCCCAGTGCATTGACTTCTGTTGCATTCTTAAATATTTTTGTTTAATACTTTGCATATAAAAGTTACCCACATTGGAACAGTTTGAATTATTGCTACCCCTGTTTTCAACATGCTGTAACTTGAAATATTATTCCTGATTTAATTTTTATTTTGTATATCTGCAGATAGAGATACTGCAGAAAAAGTCAACTCTACATCTGTCAGTGACATTCAGTTGAGCAAATGACACATATGAAAACTCAGTTCCATACCATAGTGAACAATTGATTGGGATTATGTCTTCCAAATGGATATTGCAGAGGGAAATGAAAATATATAGGATAACACAGATGATTCAAAACATGAAATGGCTCTGGCATGAAAAAAAAAAACTGAGTAAGCTAAGATTCTTCAATACCCTTAGAAAACTCTGAGCAGTCTATGCAAGAAGTTATGAATGGTGAATACATTATGGTTAAAAAAATAGTAAACATAATTTCTCACGTGAACTCTCTCCAATATAATTTTAATAGACAGCAAAACCCAACAAAACCTACAAAACCCAAGAAACCAAAGCTGTGTACTTTTTATGAATAACTATTCAATTCATCGCCATAGGATACAAGGGAAGGCAGAAGAATAACAGATTTAAAAGTCATTAGATGGATTCATGAAAGCTATTAAAATCTCTGGCCTATGCACAATCTCTAGATGAAGTTATCCCTGAACCCCACTTCTTAGCAGCTGAGAAACGTGAGGGAAAGGATGATTCGTTGAACACCCCATACTCAACGTCTTCTGTGAACTTGTGTTACCAATAACTTGTGGGGGTAGGGTAATAAACAATAACAAACTTTGGTCTGACCAACAGTATTTCTTCTTCTGTTTCTATAGACCAAAAAGCTCTGAATCAGGTGATATTTTTTGGATAAACAGAATTAGGGCTGAATCTTCATTTTATTCAGATCATAATGGTCATCCATGCTAAATGCATTACTCACATTGCCTCACTCAACAAAATAACTCAAGAGAAACACACAGAAAAATATAGAATAAAAATCTCAATAATGAGCTTTAAAACTTATCACATGACCAACTCTGTCACCATCTGTCTCTGTCAGTGTGGGTTCATTTAGAAATAAAGACCTGCTTTTTAAAGTACCATTAGAAATTTCTTCTGTAAATATGTAGCATTTCCATCATCTGAATAAAATCATTATTTTACATATGCCTAAGAAATCTGAAACAGGACCTTGTGTAAAACTCCATTACACCTTACTAGAAATAAATAAGCAAAAACTATCAAAGCTTAAAAATTTAGTTCTCTGACACTGTTTTACCATTTGGTTTCTTTAATGCATTTATCCTCTAAGTATATGGTTTCTTGATATTTTTCACATTTTTAAAGCCCCCAAATTTACAAATCTCTAATTTTAATTCCAAACACTAATGAGAGGCTGACTGAGTGCAAAAGACTCACTCAAATGTTCAGACTCTGCAGGAAGTTGTTTTTCAGAAAGCAATCTTTTGTCGCAAAAAATGTAATTAATATTCAAGTTTAAATAAATCT
The DNA here is from genome assembly GCA_035590275.1 of Ibycter americanus. Lineage (NCBI taxonomy): Eukaryota > Metazoa > Chordata > Aves > Falconiformes > Falconidae > Ibycter > Ibycter americanus. Next base: position 41,079,498 of record JAVJGI010000060.1, on the reverse strand, counting down.
GAATGGCAAGTTAATCTGGCTCAGATTTATGAGCTATATTATTAACTGCTGTTCAGCATCATTTAACACAACCAACAATTGCCTGAAACTTCATGCGCACAGACATACATACACTCTCTCACAGAGAGGTTTACTAAAGGATTTGTATGCTAATATTCATTAACATTGTTTTTTTTATACACATAGCAAAGATACTCTCTCATAAAACAGATTCCAGAGCACTTCCTTGACCTACCTAAAAGGCATTTGTAGCTAAAGAGAAACCTCCAACATTTCAGACAATTTCTTGGTGGACAAATGGATGTAGAAACTTTATCTGAGGAACAATGATGATCATCTACTGCAGTGAACATTGACTAAAATTTTACAATTTTTATATTACAATGGTATAGATGCTATAGTTTGGGATTTTCAAAATGTCTTTCAATAAACTTTTCAGGGGACATTTATAATAATGCTATACAGAGATACTATAACAAATACTTTAAAAAATATGAATGAAAATACATGTATAAGAATTTCAGGTTTGTGGTGGGATGACCTTGGCTGGACACCAGGTGCCCACCAAGATGCTTTATCAGTCCCCTCCTCAGCAGAACAGGAGGGGGAGAAAATAAGATGAAAGAAACCCTGTGGGTCAAGATAAAGGTAGTTTAATGAAGCAATAGCAAAAGTTGTGCACGCAGAAGCGAAAGAAAACAAAAGGTGTTATTCTTTAACTTCCCACCAGCAGGTGATGTTTGGCCACTTCCTGCGAAGCAGGGCTTCAAGTACGCATAGCAGTTGCTCCTGAAGACAAAAGTCATGAATGATGAATGCACGTCCTTTCTCTTAGCTTTTATATCTGAGCAGATGTCATATGGTATGGAATATCCCATTGGTCACTTTGGGTCAGCTGTCCTGGCTGTGTCCCCTCCCAAGATCTTGCCCATCCCCAGCCCACTGGGGGGATGGGGGCAGGAGGGGGGAATGTTGGAGAGGCAGCTTTGATGCTGTGCCAGCGCTGCTCAGCAGTAGCCAAAACACCGGTGTGTTATCAACACCTTTGTAGCTACCAATGCAAGCACAGCACTGTAAGGGCTGCTATGGGGCTCAGCCAGACCCAATAAAAGGTTTTAAAATTAATTCTGAGCCTCTTCAGTGGAAGAGAAAAAGACAGATTCTCTTTGGGGTAATCCACAACTGTTCACAGGGATTTTTAATTTAAACTAACTTGATATTGCTTCCAGTGAAAGCTGGATACTGTGCTAGGCCAATACGTTAAGGAATTCTTAATACTTGTGACTTCCAGGTGCATTGGTGATTGCACTCTTTGGTGCACTGAGATATAGCGCAAGTTAACACTTCTTTTGAACACGAAAAGAAAAATAACAGCTGTGGAGAGTATTTTTCTTTAAGGTGAAGATAAAGGGTCTAGTTTGATGCAGGGACACTATGAGTAGAAAGTTGTTGCAGCAGGGGGAATCCTTTTAGTTCTAAGCAACTGGTTTTGGTTTTAAACATCAGTAAGTACCGTCTTCTCCCTGGTACACTTATGTAACTACTATTGATTTTAACAAACAGAAGAACTGCATGGAAAATACTAATCTTTTCTCAGAAAAGAAAATATATAGGATATGGGAGGTTTGGGGTTTGCGGGGGTTTGGGCGTTTTTTGTTTGGTGTTTTTGGGGTTGTGGGTTTTTTTTGTTTGTTTGTTTGTTTTGTCCTGAAACAGAACAAAGAAAAAAAGAGTACAAGCAAAATTAGAAAGCAACAAAACCTAAATCCCAGAAAGCTACATTTTTTTTTTTAACATGAAATAGTTTTCAGGAAAAAAAAAAAGATTCTACTACAACACCATATTTTTCTAGTTTACTAGTTACTTATATGGGAGGCTTTTATGAGTTTCATGTTCTGACTGTTGTCAAAGGTTATATTATAAAAGCCTTTTGGGAAGATTGTTGAAGAAGAAGCAGTCTTGCTAGAAGAAGGGGAAAACTTTTTTTTGCATTTCAGATTTTTGGCTCTCCATCCTTCAATCAAATTCAGCTGCTTCTCCCCAGTTCGTTGTTTCAGATGCCCCTGACAAATTTCTTTTGTCCTTGCAAGCAGATGGAACTTGACAAGCTGGAGGTACGGTCCTGTGGAAACCTCATGAAATTCAATAAGGACAAGTGCAAAGTCTTGAAGCTGGGAGTGATAGTCCAATGCAACAGTGAAGCTTTGGGACCACCCATCCAGAAAGCAGCTTTACAGAAAAAGATCTGTGAGTCCAGGTAGAAAACGAGTAGAGTATGAGTCAGCAGCAAGTGTGCACTTGTGACAAAAAGAGTCAATGGCCTCCTGGGCTGCATGGGCAGCTCCTCAGAGGACATTCCTTCCAGCCCTTTCACCGCTTTGTTGCCCTCCTCTGGATGCAAACACCTTAACATCCTTCTTAAGTTGTGGGACCCAAAACCACACATAGTATTCAAGGTGAGGCCACACTAATGCTGAACACAGTGGTAAAATAACCTCTTTTGACCAGCTGATTACGCTGTGTTTGATGCACCCCAAGGTGGTTTGCCCTCTTGGCTGCCAGGGCACACTGCTGGCTCATTTTGAGCCTGCTGTCGACCAGCACCCACAGAACCCTTTCTACAGGGATGCTCAAGACACTCTTCTCCCAATTTATTCTTGTTTCCAGCATTATTCCATCCCAGGTGCAAAATCTGGCATTTATTCTTGTTAAATTTCATGTCACCAATGATTGCTAACTCATCATATTAAAAAGAAAGATCATGAACTCTGTCAGGCTCCTTCATTAACTTTCTACCATGTCCATTCTCTCACTAAAAAGTAGGTAAGCACAACCGTGCACATAATCATTATTTCAGAGGTAGTTCTGGCAAAATAAAAAAAGTTCTATTATTATACATCATCATAATGTTAGTACTACCTCATTAGCATGATGATATAAAATACAGAGCTTGAGACTTCCAGCACTGTTTGTAGCAAGATGCAGATTTTTCTTCACAAAGAAAATCCAAGTGTTGCAAGAGAAGAACCAGGGCCAGTGGCTTACATCCTAAAGCTTCATGTGGCTGGCCCTAAGGGGGGGAGTGCAGCTCCCCACCTCATTACTTGAAAACTTGGATCAGAGCAGCAGTACCTGGAAAGTCAGGAGCCCCCCTAGAGAAGAAGTACAGTCTGAAGGACTTGAGAAAATATATCCCTCTTGCAGACATCGTCTTCCTACTATCATCAACAAATTAAGAGGAGAGTTTCCCAGACCTTTGTGTCTTTGCTATGAACAGTTTGGATATTTCTGAAACTGCTCCATCCTATCCTTAGCAACAGGAGCTGCATTCACAGAATGTTACAAGACTGGCCATCACCTGATGGATCAAGGAGTTAAGGAAGATTTTGTTTAACCGTGTTCAGCTTGTGTTGAAAAAGGCTTGAATGATCTTTCTTGCAGCATCATAGAGCATCACCTTATGTAAGTATAGACAGCAAATATATGTTTTGTATAAAAATACATTTTAGTTGTTAAATTTATAAAATCTATGAAAATTTCCCTTGTTTTAAAGGTAAAATGCCATATTCCAGAAGCTAAAGAAGTCTGGGACTTAATTCTTGCCAAATCCTTGCCACCAACCTGCATTTCTTTTAATGAAAAGAGCTAAATACATAACTACCTGTGTACTGGAAAATATTTTCTTCTATAGCCTGAACTTATGGCAGGACTTGCTGCTTATTTTCAGACCACATGCAGAGGCTTTTATTTTTATTTTTTCTTTAAATTATTCATGACACCTTCCAGAATATTTTTTGATCAAATATTTTTCTTACAATTTGGTTTATACGCATATTGACACATCTGTGCCCACTATAGTGCATCTCCTCAGAAGCTAAGTGTATCAATAGTCTGGTTTAAATGTGGGTTTCTGTATTATTTGGTTTTACTACGTTCCTGGAAACAATTGCAGTGCTGTTATATCTTCATTTCATGAGACTAAATTTTAGTCACCATTACATGGAGGCCCTTCTCTCCCTTCAAGTCCAGATTTTCATGCTTTGAAAGCATCAGTATGAAATGGAGAAACCTGGATTAATTCCCGGAAGGAGTAATTTTGTTCAGAATTGGGATGCTATTATCAAGTGCAGTGGAGAAACTTTCCTTATTGTTAGCAGTCTGATGAATTTCTCAGGTACATGGCAGTAACAGGTGGGTCAGCCATCTTATAAAAAGACGTGGGTTACTGAGTAAAGTCACTCAACAACTATCCGGGTTTAAGTGTTTTTGCAGAACTTTCTGATTAGTAGGAGCTACAGAAAGAACAAGATGCACATAATTGCACTTCATATGTGTTACTAAGTCTAGTGGATGGTATACAGATTCATTCATTCTCTGAGTTAGCAGCCTATAGAGAAAAAAGATCTTCAAATGAACACAGAGGACAGACCATAAATATATCCAGTTCACATGAGAACTGGCACAGTTAATTCAGTGTCATTTCCAAACCTTCTAACGACATTGCTCATCTGCTGCTGACAAGAAAAGTTTTTTTTGAGCTGCTAAGGGGACTTTCAGAAAGGTTCTATAGGAACTTCTTGAATTTTCAAATACATTTGTTTGGATTATTTTATGAGACACATATCATAATTCTGCTTGTGTAAAAGGCAAGAATTGCTTAGGTGATCACAGGCCAGGAAGGGACACTGCTGCCTTACCCGTTCCAAGTCCTGTTAGCACAATCAGCTGTGGTACCTGAGACCTTCACAAACTCATAAAACACCATATTAAACCTTTAAAACTTCTATGGAGTCTTTTCTGTTTACTGAGAGGATGTTGTAGAATCTCACCTTTCTTGGTAGTTAGAAGCTTTCTAGAGTGTAAAGTAATTTATTCATAACCTGTTTAAATCTTTTGTCAACAAGTATTCCTATGTAAACATGGTCTGTGCCCAAAGTAGTTACCTAAATAGCTTTGTAGCCTCTTTGAATTTATAGAGGACATCTTTATGAGCACCATGAACCAGCAGCTTCAGGCACTGAGTACACAGCCTAACATTTTCTGCTCTATTTTCTTGCAGGATGTAGCAAAAGTTGATCTCATTAGCTCAAAAGTGAATCATTTAGCCTTTCATACTATTTGAATTCAAGTTTTTCACTCTGTTTCTCATGATCATCTATTTCTTACCGTAAAAACTTTCCATTTCTCTTTATAGTGAATTGGCACATTCTCTTAAATGTTGTATGGACAAATTCTTGCATAAGCACTTAGGAGTATCGTAATTATTACAGGCAAATAGAGACACTTATATGGAAACAGATCATAAACACTAACAGAAAACAATTATCTGATTTGCAAAATTATGGAGCCTATGAAATTGCCATTGATTCTTTCAGGGTTCTCTTGGGTTTCAATCAAATGTCCATAATTGAATAATTAATTAGAGTAAAACCTGTCTTTATGAGCTATTTTGATTCTTACTGTGGTATAGACAGAAAGGAAGAGTGACACACCCATGATCAATGCAGAACTCCAGCCACTTATTAGCTGTCAGAAGGAAATCAAAACAGGCTTCGTACTAAAAGATACTTAGAATCTATTTACACGTAACTCCTTTTATAAACTGGAAGCCAAAGGAATATTCCTTTCAAAAGATTTGTATTTTATACTGTGATAGCTGTTCTAGAATTATGTAGATAAATCATTAATACATATTTGCAAATATATCTTATCACATTAAATTAAGAAAAAAGAGCATTTGTGAATGACATATATCAGTCGACATGATGAATGTAGTCTACAGAACGAATCTTACGTATTTCAAACACTTCTGGGGAACAAGGAATTATCCTGAAACATATACCAGCATGTATTCAGATTAATTCACCAACTAATCTCAAGCATCAGTTGATACACAGCTAAGGAAAATAAAAAAGGTTGATGAGGGTGGGAGATTGCTACAGAATTATCTGTTACGACTGACCTGGATGGCAATATACAAAAGTTTGTCTCCTTTTAAATTCTAGACATATTTGAACCAGTTTAGGGGGAACTTGTGAAATTCAGTCTGAGGTTCTGGACTCATGAGTTTAATTTCTTGGTGAAACATATTTTTGAACAAGTTAATAGAAATATTAGAGAATGATTCTTTTTGCATCAACATTAAACTGTTTAGACTTTTAATTTTTGTTATAAAATATTCTTAGTTTATAGAATTTGGATAATGTAACTGAAGCAGATGCTTTCATTATTGGAATGACTCATTAGATTTAATGTTGTGATTGTACTATTTATAAATATTTTTTAAATGAATGTTAGTAAGTAAGGGCAAAAGGAAAAGATGCACTTGCAAGTGAAAAATACTATTTGATATTCGTTAAAGAATGTGATAAATGCACATTCTATTACGCCAAATTTCTATCAACATGATATCAAATGAGAAATTATTTCAAGGCTTCAAGTGAGAAAATAGCAAAATTCAAACAAGAATGAGATTTATCAGTGGAATATTTTAAAAAAAAATTAACAAAACTGAATTGATTTAGGTTATTAAATATCAAAATATTTTTTTTTTCTTTAAAAGAAACAAGACTAAGGCCCTCTAATGATTTTTTTCCTAATCAAACTAGTTAGTTTTCCTAACTAAAATTTTACTGTTTCTAGTACAGCTTTCCCTAGCGGTGCACCTGAGTCATTTTTATAATTACAGCCCCGTAAATGGTACCTGTTCCCTCAGGTTTAATCCATGAGGCCTACAGAGAATTACCCCAGCTTTAGGGGATTACATTTATCCTTATGAGGGAGAAAGAATTAAAAAATCTCAGAAAAGTTTCTAATCTTTCCCACAAGCTAGGACAATTCAGTCTCTTGTTTTTACAGAGGAAAGGAAACAAAATCTTGGAAGGAGAAACTTCCTTCTGTGTGATTTATTCCTTTAAAAGAATGAAAGCATCTACCTTCAGAAGACGACTTGAGGTTAGAAATGTTGAGACAAATGTTCCTACCTGTAGCATAAATTAATGCAGGTGTGTCTGTATTCATGGCCCACACCTGTGCAGTGTTACTCTCTGAGCAGACTCACTCCATGCAAGTGCATTGCTGAGTGTGCTCACTCTTGCTGATTCCACCCCAGAGCGTTTTGAAGCCCAAGGGTCTACCTAGACACATTTAAATGAAGTGCTGTGGCAACTCACTTCTAGATGTTGTATACATCAGTGATTTATTGATTATTTTTGGTTCCCTGGTCTAATGTTCTGCAGGAGAAGATCTCCTAATCTAAGAATGTACTAATGAATTATCTGATCTAGCTATGTCAATGTTTCATATGACTTTAAAATGCATAAGAAAAAGAACTTTATATAAAAAGTAAGTATGCATGTTTTAATTATTTTTTTTGAAAATTATTGTTTTCCAAGCATTTATATGTTTTGCATTTATTATTAAGTTAATATAAAGGTAGATGTTTGAAAATGATACTGCTTAGGCAACCTATTGAGGAATATATTATTCCAGATAAATTTGGTCATGAATACTTGCCTGCAACTGTGTTCTGCTTTTCTTAAAATTGTTACTGTCAAAAGAATTTCTGTGTTTACTATATGCAACTTTAAGCTACTTCTGGTTTATTTTTGTTCTTTAAGTTAGATATTTGTGTTACTATCATTGATGGTCAAAATATGTAGAGGCAAATGTAAAGAATATACTCTAACTATCAACAACAATATGCAAATATATGAACTTTTTCTGTTATTAATGCTGATATGGTCTCAAAATGCTAACATATTACAAGGTTTACTGTAGTTTCATTTACATTTGAAATACAACATTTTGTTAGACTGTGGTAGGAGTGAGAAATATCATAGAGACAAAATTAACCATGTTGTAAAACATAAATAACATTTTAAATGTGAGATCAGGTTTAATTACTTTTTCACCCATTCATTTTGTATTTATGAAATGCATACAGACATCTTCTACTTCTTAAAACTTTGAAAATTTGTAATATCTAAGATGATATTTCATTTTGTTAAGAGAATAAAACATTTTTTTTTAAGGATGCCTTTGGACAGCATTTCTCTGGCTTTTAATTACATTCACCCTATTTTCCCTAATCTTTTTTTCATCAGACAGCATCAAAATTAAATATCAAAGTATATCATGTCTTAGGGATAAAATACTATATGTTCATAATGTATTGGAAAGAGCGTACAAGATTTACTTGTTAGGAGAGTGTGAGGATTAATGAGGGAAAAATATTTCTACGCCGAACATAAGAAGAGGCTGGGGTCGTGGTTCAGCCTGTTGGTGGGAAAGGAAATAATATTTCTCAAAGAAAACTCAAGTTAAACAGATACATACACTTTCTCTCTGTAATTCTTATAGTATGTGATTTTGAGACCATCAGGGGTTCATTGCTATTCTACACAATGGTTAAATGGGACACACAGTTAAAGAACAGCAAAAATTTTAGGCCCAGGCTTATTGCTGTCGATAATGTTATCTCTAGCCCTGACTGTAATCTTAACCTTAAGCCTAGATGATATTGAGGGGGAAGAATCTGCCCCACAAAAGAACAGGAGGTGCCTGGAGAATCCTTTCTCATCTTAGTTATCTGTACTCTCCCTCAATTATCTCAAAGACTAGGGGAACTCCCCTTCTCAGGACCACTAAATGAAAGTCCAAGATTCATCTGGTTTTCAATTTCCAACTTGCTTTTTATGTCATGGCTGGATGGGGTACCTGGCAATATATTCCGGAGAGGGAGGAGGTGACCCGTGGAATCTGCCCAAGGAAAGTCCCTGGGCAAAAGCTTCTGTGGGAAAAAGGACATGGTGAGAAAGATGGGATTGCAAGCAAAAGAGAGAAAAGGTTTATCAATTCACCTTCTGTTTCTTTGTGACTCTTTGGCCCTCTGTAGGTGCCTTGCTAGATGGAGAGCAAAGGCTGGGATTAGGGTTAGGGTGGAGAGATGGCTAAGGAAGGTAAGGCAACATTGTTTTGTTTGAGTTTTGGTGGTGGGGTTTTGTTGTTTGTTTGGTTTTTTTCCGAAAGAGATTCTCAAGTTTAAGGTAGAACCACTTGAATCTGTTGGTCCTCACTGTCTTTGTTAAGTGGCTACCTGGGGTATCTACCTGCTTCTCAACACTGATATTGGCAACAAAGGTGTCTGATTGAACAAGGTCTTCCAGGAAAGGAATCTTGAGTCAATGGGAACCAACTACAAACTCTGAGATGAGACAGTGTTGCATAGATACTTGTGGACAGAGTGTTAGTTAACTAGAAAAAGAAACAAAACCAAAACCCAAACAACAACCAAACAAACAAAAGCAAAAGAAAAGAAGAAAAAGCCAAAAGAAATGATAATAATTTGTTTGGATCTTCTGCGCAGGGTAACGTTCATGGGATTAGAATATCAAACAGGATGACCTTCAAATGGCAAAAAGTATTTTGAATCGATGGATTTTGTGGCAAACCTGTTAATCTTTCTTCTTGCATTGTTATTGCTACTTGATCAAATTATTTAGGAAACTTTGTATTGTTCAAACCCTCTGTAGCGTACCTGGAAGTTTGTACATGCTTGGTATGTCTACCCACTGAAGGGACTGGAAAGATAAACTGATTTTTGATCTGAATTAAGTACAAAGTTATCAAAATGAGCAGTGCTTCAACTCTGTTATCATGAATGTATGGATTCCCTTTATGGATTTTTGTATGGAACAACCTTACTGGTTGTTCTGAGATTTTAAAATCCCATCTGGTAAATTATGTATAAGCTATTAAGCTTCTGTAGACATTTAAAAGTTTTAATGACATCCACTGTATCAATGATTGCTTATCAGATGTGAATTCAGGCCAACATTTACTTCAACATTTAGTGAAATGCATTATAACGTGTTTCATTGATTACAGCTAAAGCCACTGTTTTCTTAAAGCCAAAATTAAATCCACTAGATGGCAGATAGCTTTTAAAATATGTAGTAAAAAGAAAGAGTCCATGAACTTAAAGCGTGCGACTTTCCCACTCTATTAAAATTTAGTCTCTGTGGGGTATATCCTATTACTTGTTTATATAGTGATAGCAGACAATGGGACAATACAGCTGTTTGTTTAACTATACTTTTTCTTACTTACCATTCATTTTGATATAAATGTAGAACTTTGGAAATTTCATTTGTGCTTTACACACAACAGTTCAAGAAGTTAAAGGAAAGGCTCAGCTCTACAGTAATGTTCAAGATAAGATGCGAAGAACTCGGTGTTAATGCTGCTCTGCAGCAATTACTATGTTTTTTTAAAGTAATTAAGAACATTGCAAAACTGAAGGCCAATATTTTTGTTGTGCAACAAAAACAATGTAAGGTAATTAGATAATTGAATTTGATTCCACAGCACGTAGGTGAACTGTTGCCCATGCAGATATCTTGCTGTTGGGTAGGCAAGAGTGTTCTGAGAAAATCGAGAAGCAAACAGTCTTACTGTGGCACGTTTCCAGTAGCACTGCTTTCTCATAAAGTAAGTACCCAAAAGTGCTTAGAATTACAAGGCTGAGGCCTTGATTTACACTGAACAGTTAATCAATTACTTCAAGAGGATTTAAGGATGTACTGAATGTTTTGCTGGTTCAATGTTACCGGCAGACTGCATTTAGGGGAGGTGAGCCTTTCCTTCTTTGATCAATTTGTCCTCAGGGTTCCTAACATCAGATAAAAGAATAAATTTGGTGCACACAGGTGTTTGGAGAGTCCTATGAGACGTACAGAATGTAGTGGTAAAGTACTAAAATTGAAGACCTAATACTAACAGAACAACTAAAACAAAAGTTCATCTGCATTAGGAATCAAAACTTCCTAAGAATATCAAGACAGGACTATTTGATGTATTATCAGATATAATCAGATATCAGATACATAGATCAGATACATTATCAGATAGGATTTTTTTATACAAGTGAAGTTTTTCATGTTTAAATTTTACACATTTCACATCAATTGCAAAAGATATAAAAATAGAACAGTCTGGCTCCATTTAAATTTTCCTCCCCCAAAACACCCTGTTTTGGTAAGATGAACAAATTTAAGTGGTCAGATAAAACAAAAAGCACTTAGGACTTATTTGGATTCCTAAGACTGTTGTTTAGGAGGAGCACTTGCTATGGCTTAAAGTTCTCTATTGATCAGGAAGATCATTCTGGTTTATTTTATTAAGGAGCCAAAGGTTTATGCAGGTGGGATAGACATATACCCTAATAAGGGAAAAGAAAGGGACATCTCTTTTAACTGACATTCTTCAAGTAAATTTGTGAATGTGCATGCTAATCTTTGACTATTTTAATTTCTTTCCAGTGATTGCATAACAGGGACTATCCACGTACTTTCAACTAGATGTGGTGAGGAAAAATGTACTAAAAGTATTATATATGTCAGGATGACTTACATTCTGAAAATGGGTTTGCATTTTCCAGATACTGCCAACAATTAGTGAAGATTGGAGCTTTTTTGTTCTTGCATTAAAAAAATATGCTTAACTTATTTACATGCACTATTTTAAGGTCTGGCCTTCTATTCAGCAACAGGCTGGCTTTTTGTTCACTTCAAACTGATCATGTCAATTCATATGTTAGGAAACACATGAAATGCATATTTTATGAGATTTTTCTTTTGGTTAGATGTCTCCATATTTTCTCTTAGGAAAAAACATTTTTAAACACATTTAAATATTAGCAAGATCTATACATAATGTAATAATCTCAAACATTTCTAGTGCATTCACTTAGTCCAGTTTTGTAAATTCCATCTTATAAAGGAAATGATGGTCAGGACATAGAATATGAACTTGATTATTGTTCTGTATAAATGTATTCACACAAATGCAGAATAACTGGAGTAGAAATACATTCATGATTAACAAAACACCTACTTTTAAAATTATTTTCAAGGCAAAGACAAACAAAAAGAAAAACAAAAAATACTTGGACCTGTAAGTATTCCATCAATCAAGTACCATCTATCCTATATTTTGTCTGTAACTAAAATAGGTATTGAAGTATGTATGGTCAGTGTATTTTAATATGACAGTCAGTCATTAATCTACAAGCAAACGCACACAGTGTATTTTCCTCTAAGAAATAAATATATATATATAAAAAATTAATGTATATATATCTAATCCAATATATGCATAGATATGCATGCATACATACACATACATGTGCTGGTGCTAATATATCTTTTTTTACTTTCATTCACATTTTGCTAATATTCGGAGGGAAATTATCTGTTGTCCTCGCTGGGAGGTAGCTTGTCTGTTTTTCATGATAAGATGAGGAATATTGTTATTTTGACACCTTTTTTTATCATTACTACTTTCTTAATATATTATAAATTAAGTGGATTACAGCTTAGTAAAGCATAGGAAAAACATGAAGTTTGTTTTTAATTGAGTTTGGAAGATTTTCTAGCCTGCACCTAGTATTAAGTGAGCTGTAAACTTTAAGAAGATTTATTATGGAAAAAAAACCCCAAATGCCCAAACCCAAAATGCAAACCATTGACCTTCCATGTTGTATTTATTTTTAAGGCAAACTGGTTCCAGTGACAGGCCAGCATATTAGGAAAACGAATTTTGCCATTAGAAAATCTGTCACTTGACTGTCTATATAGTATTCAATACTTTTCTGAAAATAGTGATGTATTATTATAGCACTTCATATTCAGGGAGTAGATTAATTTATATATCATCCATTGTAGAAATGGCACTAGTAGGAGCAGGGGCACCTGTTTACAGTAAACAGTTATCAACACATCTTTGTTGGATCTTCTTCCAATGCAGGCATTCTTGTGGAGCAAATACTTTATGAAATTATGCTATGAATAGCAAGTTTGGGTGCTAATTCTGGTGTTTTCACTCTCATATAAAAATATATATATACTTCAAGCTATATAAAAAATTCAGTTAATTCAGTCTCATTTTTACATGCCAATGCTGTTTAGTTTTGAAAGCAAACAGCAGGATACTGAAAATCGGAGGAGTGTTCTTGGAAACTTAATAAGCTACTGGAAAGATAATTCCCTGTGAGATTATTTTTGCAGACTTTCCACAAAGTAATACTCATCATACTGAAGCACTGACAGAATGATTTAAAATGAAGAAAAATTAGATGAGTTTAAAGAATCTTTTGTAAGTTAAACCTCAGTACGGGTCTGGAGCAGGGGCTGAAACATAATTTCCTAGTTGTACATGCCGCGAAAGCAGAAAAGTAAAATTAACTTCCCTTCTTTGTGAGGTAAAATGTAAACTCAGCATTATTTGTCATAAAAGAAATATGATTTCTTAGGCTTAATATATAGCAAACTTGGCTGTGTTAAATTAACTGTTGGTATTCCAAGGATCTGCATAAAGACAACACTAATACAGAACTGCAATCAATATGAATTTCACTTTGGTAAAGGCAATGGAATTGTATTTTCCATGAGATGTACTAATTTTTTTTTTTCAATATAGATGCCAAGTAATTGCCAAAACTTGAGATGCATGTTTCAAACATGTTGTAAATTACATTTTAATCACACTTATTTTAACTCAAAGGAATATTATTGTCCTTTGTATTTTAGTGTAAACTTACAAAGTGCTTGATGATCTTAAAGGAAAACTTGTATTCAAAATTCTGTTTATTACCAAAGAGTCTGGACACTTCTAAGCAAATATATGAATTATCCATCTGGTAGCTATAAAAACCATCTTGGTTGTTACTGATTGACTAATTATAGACTATTCTTCTACACAGTCATGTCAACGGTCATCAAAAAGTTTCACTAAATAAATTTGCCACATATTATAAGAAATGCTAAACAGACAATGGTGAATTATTAAATCTTTTTTTAAAAAAAAGAGTTGGCAAGTGACTTCTACAAAGTGTATCTTGTTACCAAACTGGAAATGTTGCATTAATGGAAAAGTAGCAAGCACAATTTGATCAAATTCATTAGTGTCAAAGTCTAGAGCAAGAGAGCAAAGCATGTCCATGCTGATAAAACAGACCATTCATGCCGGTCAGACTTGGTATGACTTCCTGGGTGCATACACATTTATACTAAATAGTGTGTAGCTTTTTGGCTGATCTTAAATATATGACATAAACACCTTTATCCCAGAATAAGAATGTTCATAAGAGGACTAACAGTTTAAATTCTCATCTCACCAGAATAATTTAACTGACATAATTCAAGTCAGTATAACTTTCCTGTATATGTGAAACCTTCAGTAATTTTACAGGTTTCCAGACTGCAAAAGCTTCAGTACTCTAAAAACTTGACAAAAAACTTTGATAGCACAAAGAAATAGAAAAAAGAGCATAAAATAAATAATGAATGTTGTTCTGTCTGTCATGCACTCCAAAAGTAAAGGTACCTGATAGCTCAACTTAGTTCATATTAGTAAAATGTCAAATTGACAAGATGTGCACTGCTACACTAATGATTTACAGTGCCTTTGGTCTTCATCATGTGCTTACCCTTATCTTCCATGCCACAAATGAAAACATCCCATGTACTTTCCAAATCTGAAAAAGAATAGATCAATTTTCAGTTTACAGGGAACACAGGACAAGCACCAGGTATCTGTCTAACCTGTTGGCTTCTCCAATTCAGAGGAATCTATTGTTGACCCTAGATTAACAGTGACGTTGATGAAGTGCCCTTTTAAATGAAAGGTGATTATGATTGATTTGAGTAGGTAACCCCATAGCAATGCATTAGACTGATATGTCAGGAAACAGTAAACTGATCACGATAGCCTTGACCTGAATCTTTAATAAACGTATATGGAGATTAAATTTTGGTGTCATTTTAAATACAGAAAACAGATGTTCTTGATAGTAGAAAGATAAAGCTATAGGAAGATGACAAGGGACATGGGTGGTAATAAGAAACAGATATCAAACATGGAATGCAACTTAATCTTTGTCAAATGGTGAATCTTTTCAGCGTCTCTTTACCACAGCTACAACAGGAGCATGGAAATGATATGTTTTCCTTATGCATAGATCTTCATATACATATATATACACACAAATATGTAGCAACACTTATTTTATTTGACTACTTCAGTGGTGTAATTATCAGAATAAGGACAGATAGGGCTTTACAACTTACTCTTACGTCTCTATTAGGTCTTTTGAATTGCTTTTCTTGCGGAGTTTATTCGTCCTGTTTGAAATAGGATAGTAGCTGTCACTGGATTCAGCACATGAAATTAGTGTGAAAATTACTGTTGAAATGATAGGGGGAAATGAGCTAGCAGAAAACCAAAGACACACAGCTTGTTTCAAAACAGCTAAGTTATATTTCAGAATAGTATTAGATAATGGTTACATGTGGACTTAAACTAGGTTTTGGGTATAAAAGTAATAAAATATAGATAAGATAGGATAGGATAGGACAGGACAGTATAAATTTTCAGAACAGTATTGATGTAAGTATTGAAGTTAATCTAAAATTGGCAACTTAAATATAACAAATAAAATTAAATTTAAAATATAAATTCATGGAAGATTGCATTATGTAGAGCCTTACTGTTCATATTGCTCTCAAGACTTAGATGATTTTGCATATCATTACATTACAGTTTTGTTTGAGATCTTTCCATTATTGGATATTTCTCAAGCTATTCTACTGACCCAAACTTTGATTCTCATATTCTTCCACACCTGATAGTATCCAGTAGCTATCTTAGTATCTGAACGTTTTGGAATATCTTTAGTGTAGCCTAGAGCTATGTTTGAGAGAGAGGTCTCTGAAGTAACTGCTCCAAGACTCTGAATGTACCTCTGGATTTCTCTAATACCTTGATAGAACTACATATTCTAAGGAAGTCAAGAAGCCATAGTTTCACTCCTTAAAGAAATTGCCAGCTAAAATGAAGATATCAAGACATCTGAACAGCCATGAACTCTGTTTATTTTCTACAGCTGCTATGTATCCAGGATACTCTGTTCTCTTTTTTCTACCCAAATGCTTACACAGGTAGTATGTGAGGTTTCAAAACCTTGGGGTTTGGGAATATTATTCTGGGGGGGTGGGTGGGTTGAGGGGTGGTGCTGTTATGGGTTTTTTTTGTTTGTTTTTTGGTTTTTGTTTTGATTTGTTCGTTGTTTTTTTTGACAGCTCATAGTTCAGTTAAATCTGTAAGCTTAAAAAGGCTTCAGGGCTCTCAGGAATCCTAGATGTGGAGTCTGCTTCTTCCCAATTGTTCCATATTTCTACTATTGATCAAAGTCTGATCTGTAGTCTGCACTCAACTAGCAACTCAGTCCAGCACAATTAAAAAGTGAATGGTTGCCTTCATATCTGCACAGTCATAGGTGATTATATGTAATTTTTTGGAGATTCAAAAAAGAAATCTGGGAATTCTTGTTTCACACAAATGTATTTTCTGATAGTGAGGGTTTCTTCTCTATTCCCAGCCAAATGTCCGCATTCTAACGCTGAAGGATATTACCATTTGACAGCAATCAGCTCATTATTTCAGGAAATATTCACTTTATTTTGAATGATGACTCTTTCAATTCAATGAGTTTTTGACTTTCTGTTGTGAGACCTGTCAGTATAAGGAAAGTACATCTCATCTGATCTTAGGCATCTGAAAGTCTAAGCTAGTCAGTTCAAATGGGCTGAATCATTCATTTGAAATTTTCGTCTTCATTTTCTGTAAGGAGAATGTATTTAACTACCTTAGACTACTGTCCGACTTTTACCATTTGAAGTTAGACAAAATTACTGCCACGAAAAGGAACTACTAATACTTAGATGTCTCAGTCTAATCTGGATGTTAAGTGGTAATTTATACATCCACAGCAAAAGTTTAAAGTTTTTTTATACATATGCCATCTAATACAAAACGTACTCAAACCTGTCACTTTTTTATCTTGTATTAAAATATTTTAGTAGGTGTTAGCACTAATAGTTCCATAGGGAATGTTTCTCAAAATGACTGACACTAATGTAAAATGTACTGACATAAGATTTTGTAGAGTTGCTGTGTGTTGAACAACCTTTCATAATTCTAATACTAAAATATGAAGAAGAGAGTACAGTGATAAAAGTAGAAATTACTGCTATGTTATTAAATAATTTGCGTGAGTATTTTTCTGTTTGGTTTTTTTTGTTGTTTTGGTTTGTTTTGTTGGTTTGTGGTTGCATTTGTTTTTTGTTTGGTTTGGTTTTGGTTTTGGTTTCGTTTTTTTGGTTTGGTTTCAGGTTTTTTGTTTGGAGATGTGTTGTTAGACTAGGCTTTCTTTCCATTTCTCCAGGTCAGATTTTTTTTGGAGTGTTCAGGAACAATCAAAACATACCGAGCATTTAATGCTATAGTACAAGCTGATACTGGAAATCTTTCTTCTTTGTCCACATCATTGTGGATGTTAATGATGTTCTGCTTCCTTGTCATAACACGATGCTTAATGTCTGCTTCAGGGCATGGTGCATCACATTGTGACAATGACATCAGAATACATGCACAGAAAAATCCTATGGCATTAATATTTTTAAGCAAAATACTGCAGGCTCATCACCTAACAATTTATTAATGCCTGATTCAGAGACTATGGTTGCTGTATAACACCTAAAATAAATTCCAGAATGTCAAATGAGTCAAATGTTTAACTACATCTCTGTAATGTTTTGACCTTTATATAGCATACTTGTGCAAAGGCAACATTTACATTTTTCATATAAAAGATACAGTACATTAATTTCTTCAAGTGTACATTTTAGAATTACAAGAATTCAAGAATTTCTGAACTTGATGTATAAACCATATATTCAAAATAAAAGGGTAACTACACTTAAAAAGAGTTTAGACTAAATATTCATGTGTGTATCTATTTTTCAAATCTTTTCTCATTTAGACCGTCTCTTAGAGGCATCCTTATGTCTTGTCCTTTTGATGGCTATGATAGGTCTTCTGTCTTCTCAGCATCCTTGGTCTAAGACTCAACGTTTTTTCCATTTACTCATCATATAAACTTTTTTATATATTTTTTTTTTCCGGGGGCGGAGGGAGGTGCGGCAAAAGAGCTCCCTGCTGCTGTCTCTTCTCTTACATGGGCAATCAGCTTCCTCACCTCATGATACTTCCACCGCGAGCGGCTCTAAAAGTTGACGTGCAGACACCTGGGAGAAAATGGGAAGCAAACAAGAAAGCAGATGGCTGGGGAACTTAAAAAAGGAACATCAGCTGCTTCCTGACAACAGGGAGGTAGATCTCTGGCAGCTTTCCCTATCTCCCATTGCTAGCTTTATTCTCATTTTGTGGAAGTCAGTGTCTTTCTCCTGCCACTGTCTGATGTAAGACAAGGTGCGTTACTGGCAATCAGTTATTCATATTTCATGTGTCAGCAGATCACTAGATAATGATAAACAGGAATTATACCTATTGCTGAGTGATTACAAGGTTATAGAAGACTAACTGATACTTGAATTTGCTGATCCCGGAAGTCAGTGTTCAGGATACACTGTAAGATAGGGTTTTGCTGATATGGCAGGGGGTGTGGTTGCAGTGGGTACATATGTGGTGGGCAGCCTGGAACCAAGGCTGAAGGAATAATCTTCATTGTCGATTTCCAGGGATATGTGCTCTGTGTCAAAGTACTGGCACCTTCTTCAACATGTATTCTCCCTGTAAAACTTTCCAATATATTCTTTCATCCTTTCTTCTGATTACTGATATGTGTTTATGGATATAGTTGGTTGTATTATAGCTGTTCCAACACTGGAAAAGATGAATGCTGAAATACATGCTATGGAACCTGTCTTCAACTGTAAAGAAGACAGAGCAAGAATAAGCCATTTGGATGCAAGATTATATAACAATAGACCAGACTTTCCTGCTTTCAGTGGGAAGAAACACATGGTGGTATTGAAAAGTAGTATAAAAAATTGTGATTATTTAGATAGAAACTGTGACTTGTTTAAAGTCAGAGATCACTATTCGAAGTGTTTTGATGGACTGGATGGAGAAAGATACGAGCATGTATCTTCCAGTATTTCCCATTTGACAGGCTTTATAGGTCCCTTAGTGCTACTCTGTTTTGTAGCATGTGACCTGAACCATCTCCTGCAAGCCCAAATATGAGGAAGATGAAATCATGCACTTGTCTCAACATATCCTTTTGCACAAGTTAGCTAGAGATGAAGAATAGGGCAGCAAGTGTCCTACCACACAGTTGTTTCCTTTTTTTTCCTGTTGAGGACTATTATTGCTTATCCAGTCAATGAATTAGATATGTTACATTTATTCTTGCCTGTAAATTAATTTTGGAAAAAATTAATCAGTGTAGCGACTGCTGCTACACAATAAGCTTATTTTTTTCAAATTCACAAAAACTTCCAAATTTTACTAGAAACTCTCAGCAAACAACAAAAGGTTAAGAAATCACATTATAGTTTCACTGATTTGGACTGGGATCCTTCACAAGAATAAAGGTTCATTTCCTCATATTTTGCTAAATAAACTTAGTCATATTGTGGGTTTGGGCTTTTTGTTTGATTTTGAAGATAATGTCTCTGAAATTGTATTTGAAGTCCCCCTTCTAGTTTAGTACACATCTTACAGTGTTCATAGCTGCCTTGTTCTCCTTTCTCCTGCACGTATTTTCGCTGCTGTTGCATTAGACTTTGTTTCTGCTGCAACTTTTTCTGTTTTTTTATTAGCAGATAATGACTGACATTATCACTGAAAGAGATGTATTATGAAATAGCAATAGAGCAATAGAGATATGGTCTAATGTATTCAAAAGTCTCAATGCCAGATAATCAAAGTGTACAAATAAAATTTAAATTATCTGTGCATTTTAGACAATTAAACCACAAAGACAATTGGGCTTCTGTAATGATAAGTGCAGGTTTATCAGCAATGATCTGTTCTTTTTATCAGCAAGAAACAGGGAAACTATGTTGTTTGACAAATTTATTCTTATACTATCCAGTTAGTAAAGACTAATGTGTAATTTCCTTTAAATGAAGACTTAAAGACTGTGTACAGATACTTCTTTCAGTTTACTGGTTAAAATAAATACAATATAAAGTTGATGTTAACACAGGTGAACAAAGATATTCTCCTTGTAATTGCTAATGAACAATTCTTGCCTACAGAAGACTCCCTGGCTTTGGGAGGGATGAATTTCCCCAGCTTCTTGCCATTTCCATATTAAATTACACACCTTGACACTGTAAGTCCAGCTGTTCTGCAGCTGCTTTGTCCATTAACTAGCTTTGATTCTTTACATATTGATCTTTTTCTTTTGTAACTACGATGGTGCTTGCTAAGTTCCTGACACTCTTCCCACCTCTGCTCCAGATCCTCTTCCCACCTTCTGCCTTATGAATGAGTGAATTATGTGGGACTTCTTGGCAAGTAGTTCTTTGGCTCCTCCTGTGTGGTAACTTAAACATTCCTGTGTTTTCATTGGATAGATTTTATGCTATGGCATCATGGGATATAAGATGGCTGTAACATATATCTACACAGACATGTTCATCTTAGCTGCACTAATAGGAAACATAGATTCCTTCTAAAAATATCTGTGCATCCTACAAATCTGTCTAATTCCTCTGAACAGCATTGCTGGGAAAACAGTGGTGAAAGGGTGGGCAGGGCAGTAGCAGGGGTACTCCAGGAACTGGGTTGGGACTGGTTTATGAAATCTTAGCCAGTTTTCATACCTAAAAGCAGTTGTGAATATGATCAGCCCCCGGGTGATCTAAACTCTCCCCACCTCCTTGTGCAGAAGGACACGTCTGAGAAATCAGAAGCTATCATGAATATTAATTTGGGCTAGTAACTAAGGTCAAGTCACAGAGTCCTTAATCCAAGAAAATTTTTAAATTCAGTGGGAATTTTGCCTGAAGTAGAACACGTGGGCTTCATATAACCAAGCAATTGGTAAACTATTTTGTGGTTGACACATAATAATGAAGGGGTGGCTTAACTTGTTCTGTTTGGAAAAAAAAGATATTTCCCAAGCTATGAAACCACCTGCACAGTTAAATCTCTTCTCACACTTAAATAGAATTTCCTGTATTTCAGTTTATGTCTAATGCCACAATTTTTAAGAATCAGGGGTGGGAAAAAATTTTATTTCCATAAAGGTTCAAATAAATTTGTTGAGTACAATCAGGAAAAAAAAATAATCCTGAATTCAGTTCCTTATACTAATGTGAAACAGCTTTGTCAACTATAGGTAGAAACATATTTCTCCTGAACTAGTGAATCTGTTTCTGACAGCTGTTAGTAGAAACCATTCTTCAAATATGTTAGAACATTTCTCTGAACCAACACCAAAATTTTTCTGAAAATAAGGTGGATTCAGAAAGCCACGTACAGCATTATGATAAGTAACAGTCATTCATTGTTAAGAAAGCTTTCTGTAATAGTAATTGAAAAGTGGTTAAATTTTGCTTAGTTTCATGCATAATATGTTTCTGGCAACTTGTCAGCAATAGGTCACTTTTCTAGTGAAGAAAGAGCTACAAATAGGTAACATTGCAGCTTAGGTATCTGCATGCCTGCTAATACTAAGATTCCCATATTAAAAAACTGACCTGAAAAAGCCCTAGTATTTCCTTTATCATCTCCTCTTTGTTGTGCTTTTAGTCAGTACCAGTCACTGTATGGTCCTGAGAACTTAAACTTGCACGGCTTCTGCTGGGGCTGAACTTAGATGCATCATTTCAAAATCATAATAAACAGTAAAAAAAAAAAAAATCTGTATCTTCTGAAGAAAAGGAGAAAAAGAGGGGGAAACATGAATTCTACCCCAATATATTCTCAGTCTATGTCATCTTAACATATCCCAGTGTAAAATAACATAATTTATGTGAAGAAACTTCCATCTTTAACGAGCTTTTCATTGTCCAGCTTTTAGAACTCCATCATGAGTTATCAGTGAGACGACCTACTCTCAAAATCTGAAGCAATCAAAAAGTTCAGGCAATGGCCTTTCCCTGGGACTGAAAACATACAGCTTGTGCCATAACCAGATAACCTTCTCTGACAAAGGAGAGCTGTGCCATTTTAATTATTGCATGGTGATGGCAGCCTAGCTTAGAACGAAAAGAAATATTGACTATTTGACTATTTGGCATGACTTTGAAATATTATCCCTTCAGTTTTGCAACCATCTCAAGATATATGTGAGGAGATCAAAATGTCTGCTGAACTCATTAGGCCTAAAGGGCATATTTTGAAGGACGTGGAAGAGTGACATTTCAAAGGAAGGGCTGATCTTGTCTTCTTTCCTAAAACAATAATGTATGTAAAATCATGCAGGAAGTCTGCAGACTTATCTCTTAAAGTGTGTTTGTGTTGGCTCTTGGTTTTTTTCTATTAGAATTACTGATGTTCATAGATGTACGAGAGGGACCTCGTATTCTAATTTTGGTCAATAATAAAAATGCTCTGCCTAAACAAGGTGAAGTCTTTTGGCAGGGTGCCAGTCTCAGCTCCCAGTAGTACACTTTTTCCATATTTTTTCTGTTATTTATTCAATCACCATAGCTACATGCACTAAACATTTCACACCTGCAAGTGACAAAAAGCCAGCTTTCTAATTTTTTGGCATCTGTATATTCAGGAAAAGCCTAGGCCAAAATCTGCTATTGACCCCAGTCTCTACATTGTTTAAGTGAAGAGACCAGATGTTTATGCCACTAGTTAAGTCCTGTTTTAAGATTTTTGGAGTTTCTTGTTACAGCAAACCAGAAGTTAAAGAAACTAAATGTTTGTGTATATGTGCTTCTATATACATCGTGTGTGTGTTTATACATATATACATATATATATAAGCAAATAATTTCTTAGTATGTCAACATTTTGCTTTTTAATATTGCTGAATATTGTGAAACTCGCTGCAGAAGTCCACAGTGGCTAGCTAGCCAGGTCACTTACTATCTCATTTCAGATGTTCAGGGCAATACTACACAAATAATGATAGCTGCCACTGCAGGGCTTCCTCGCAGCTAATGAACCATGGATTAAGGTTTAACCATCATTTTAGTAACTGCTCACACATGAAGACCAAGTTCATCACACAGATTTTATTGAAGGATGTTTCATGAGACTATTATATATGATAAACACTTTATATATTGAACTGTGACATATTTCCTTTCTGTTCTGTCACACAGTTATTTTTTACCCATTGTCCCTATTTTTCCCATACGTTTTTATAAAAATTTGGAACATATCAACAAAAGAAGAGAAATTCAACAAACAATTAAAGAAAAGGTTTTAAAAAAGAAATTATTAAATATCTCTTCAATAACTTCAGAACTGTTTTTCCAAACTAGAAAGTTTGGAAAGTCTGGGAGTTACATGGGAGTTATATTTGCTTCTTGTTGATGTACAGGATTGCTCTGGTTTTGTTCTTGTTTGGTTTGGTTTGGTTTTTTTAAAGGAAAGTTTTTACCAAACTTCCCACTGTTCAAAACTCTCCTAGAACAAGATTTTAGATTAGTGTACCCTAGAGAATAAGGAACACTAAAAAAGCGCTTGCTAGAAATGCTGCTTCATTTTAAGGCGCCTGTTTTACTAACTGTATAACATGATGAGGTA
>JAVJGI010000060.1:41017507-41055902 GCA_035590275.1 Ibycter americanus | reverse complement strand
GGCACATTCAATGTAAAATCACGATAAAAATGGACAAAAATATTTGATTCCCATCAGACTAGATTTCACAAAGCTAGGTCTGGTATATTTACTATGTCTGACTACTTGGATGACCTTCTCCAAGCTGCCTAGAGAGCGTTTTTTAACTGTCTGTAAAATACATAGCATAGGGAAAGACAGAAAGGAGATCCTCTAGGGGCTCAATCAAACCTGCTAACTGTAACTAATATTTTTCCTGAAGTGAAAAGATTTTCTTACTGCAAATAAGAGAGATTCCCTTGTTAGATAAGGGACCTGTAAACTCTGGGAAAGGGAACACACTCGCAGTGAATAAAGCTACTCTTTGTGAGAGTACTTTCCAGCTAATACTTTGCAGTCTTAGACTATTCAGGATGGTACCTCAGAGCACCGCACTGGAAAAATAGCTTTGCAAAAGTGTGAAAGGTCTAAAACAGTATGCAGACTGTTAGGGGGCAATGCATAAATTTAAATCCACCACCAAAACCACACTCATCGCTAATTCTTGTTAAAATAAAAATGACTAGAAACTGTGGGGGACTGGAAAATGTGTCTAATGCTATTGCTTTGCTATTCATTGAAAACATTCCTTAGCACCTAGTTGGCCATTCTCGATGTGTTTTACGTGTCAGAAGACAGTAGTTCTGAGGTGTGACTAATGAACTTTGTGTTGGGTGGGGAAGGTCACATTGGATCTTATGTTAATAGGAACTTAGAAAAAACTCATAGACAAGATCTGGGAGAAGATCCACATCCTTATCCATTTACACTAGTGTACAATATACACTGTGCCAGTTGCTACTGCACAAGATGATAGCAAGTTATATCATATATATCATAAGATGATAACAAGTTACTTTGGCAACGAAAAAGATTACAGCTGTTCCCTGGAGGATCAAAATATAGGTCCCAACAGTGTATGGTTTATGTTTTTTGGACTATATTTCCTTCTGCATTTGTCTTTTTTGGTAGTTGCTCCTTCTCTGAATCATTTCAGATCAGCATTCCTTTGCAAAATAAATATCATCAGGGAAAGTTTCCTCCTACCCAAGAGAATAAACATGTTCACAGTAGATATGGGAACTGTGCCTTCCAAAAGTATCTTCTTTCTTGCTTTTGCCTTGGGAGACAACATGTAATGTAAGGAAATAAATTGCTTAACCTTTTATAACAAGGTAGTCTACTAGTTAAAAACCAAGAAATGAAAATAATACAAATGGCATGGGATTTTCTAATCTCATCCTTTATTTTATTTTAAAACAGTCTGGTGATTGCCTTTCCTTTCTCAATTTCTTTTGGTTTCTGTTGAGCAATGTCAGCTGGCCTATCCTGGCAAAAATCCCAGGAAGAAAGAGGTTAATTGCTTCACTTACTAGTGGATGCCCAGCTGAAGAGGTTTAGATCAGTGGTTTTACAGAAAGGGACTGGTAAAAACAACTTTGAAAGAGTTTGAAAGAGCATCCTGGAAGAAATAGGAAAACTTGCTTTGAATGCTAAGTGTTTGAAAACAAGAATACTGATCTGAAGTCAGAGCCAACACTTGGCATTTTGAGACAACCAGTATACTTTCCCTGTATTTTGCACTGTATCAGTGGAAACACTTTCCCAAATGTTTTGTTGGGCTCATTTCACCTGACAGCAGGTCGTGTTGATTACTTGCTGCAATTATTTTTCTATGCAGAACTTAACATGACAGACCTTTGTGTGAGGATTCTCTACTCCTTGCAGAAAGCAACATTGTAAATAATATGTGTAAATGTAATATTGACATTATTTCAGCAAATATATTGAATCTTTTCATAGCGTTTTGGTTTTTTGAGCATGTCTCTAATAATAAATGATCGCCCTCTCCCTTTTTTCACATTTCTCTTTCCACATGGGGAAAAAAAATCTAGAAATCCTAGTCTGACTTTTGTCTTCTTTTGCTTTGTTCTGTTTGCAAAACCGTCTATTTGGATGACAGTAAAATTCACTTTACACTTAGAAGGATTTAGATTTTATAAGCTAGTGAGTTTTATGTGTGTTATTTCAAGTTTCCTTCTCCAGTGTTTAACGATACACCCCAATGGAAATCCCTCCTATGCAATTAGCTTTCCTTACTGCACTGATGCACTTTACTATCTGTTTATTTTACATCATTTTGCTAAGGAACAAATTTTGCCCTTGGATGCATGAATGTGGCTTCCATTACCATAATGAAAGTTGCGTGTGTGCATCCAAGGGTCAAATCTTTCTTTAAAAGTGAGATTTATCTTCAAATTAGCTACTCTAACAGCCCTGGCTAGGGCTTCAACTACATGAATCAATTTTATTAAGAAAATATGAACTGTACTGGAATTCTTTTTAAATCCTACTTGTTAAAATGTGCAGAGATGAGATTTAGATACCAGCAGAAGTCTAACTCTATACACGTTTTCTCTGGTGTAAATCTGGATAATTTCCAGTGATTCTTTCTGACACTTTGGCTCCAATGACATGTAGGTTGACAGTCCCACAAAACAACTGAGCTTTCTTGTGATTTTGCAACATCCCTTTGAAGTTAATAGGAATCCATGTGCATAAACTTCCCTTTGCAAGATTAGAGCCTAAATAACCAAGGAATTTGGCAGGGTGCCAAAGACACTATGAGAAAAGGAGATTTCAAATTCTTCTCTAGTCATTTCAGTTTCCTTTATGTTTCTTGGAGAAGACTAGAATATCTTCATTTTTGAGATATGAAGTGTGACTACTTGGTGGTTTTGGGTAGATACATGAACATATTTAAATAGATGTAATTTATTTTTATAGATTTATAATAATCTATTCTGGCTATTGAACTAGTAGTAAACAACACTGAATTACAATACGTTTAGTTACAAGAGTAATAGCCACTTTAGGAATGAAGCATATTTTCAAAATTGTGTGCAGGATCTGCTATTATCAATAATGGCCAGAACAGTTAATTCTGGGCTTACTATGCTAAAATAAAAATGACCTCCAAATTGTCACAGTAACCAGATGGTTCACATTTAGAAAATCCTTTCATAAGCATTACTGTGTCTTTTAAATTAAGATCTTTCTTAAAGTCTTCTCCTTTTATGCAGATAGTTTAAGCTATTTTTTATTCTCTCCTGGAATAGTAATACTTTATTGTGTACAAGCAGACACAAATTACAAGGAATTTAGGGGTAGGTCACTTTTTATAGGTATCTTAGAAAGTTAAATAGTTGTCTTCTGTTTCTGTCCTTTGGTACATAATTTACTTCTAGCTTGTTCAAAACAATTTGTATTATTTTTTCTTTTTTCTCCATAAAAATGTCACTGACAGCTAAATTTTAAAGCGTGTGTATTATTCCCCCTTTCAGTACAAGTTTACTTCGTTTTCCAGTGTTTTAGTGGGTTAAATATTTGACCTATAGTGAACAGATTCAGTGGTCAGAGCTCAGGATTACTTTCTGCTGGGTGCTTAGGAAAGACAGGCAGATTCAATCTTCATCCCAACTTGGATGCTGAGCAGCACATGAAGACATTCAAATAGGAACACTGGATATATTAATGACAGAATCATGGTTTAAATAAGGAGGAAAATGATCTTCGTCTTTCTTTTAAATTATAAACCATAAGTGAATGGCTTGTACATAGGAATGAAGTATACATATCTTGTGTTTTATATTAGGTATTATATATATAGCAAAGGCTTTATTCCTTTGTTATACATATGCTAGTTTGAGCCAAACAATTTGAAATCTTCATCCTGAAAACCCAATTTTTAAGCACATAGTCTCAGTGGATATAAATACATTTGCATACTTGCTGCTGGGACTAACTAAGCAATACTCTTGGGCTCATAATTTTTTTTGGAAATGGATTAGAAGGTAAGTATCTCAGACCTAAGACATGATAAATGAAAGGGGGAGTTATACTGGAACAGCCTGTAGAAAAGTCTCCTGAGGCCCTGAGTATAAACTCTCTTCATGTGTTAAACCAGTGTCCACTTTGTGATTAGCAGAGACTCAAGCCATTACACAGCAGTCTGTTTCAGAGTTTCTGAGCTGCACCGAGGTGGGAGGAAACAGGCAGTAACAGCGTCAGAGTGGTGCAATGGGGCAGAGTACCCCACGTAGCAGCTGGAGAGAGAAGCAAAAACATTTCTGTCGGAATACCACATAGTCTCTAAGGTCCCTTATGCTTCATTTTCATAATTGTACTAAAAACTATGAGGGATCAATTTTAGTTAAAATTTAAGAGTCATGTCATGGTTAAGTTTAGTCCAAATATACTGCCCCTGCCTCTTCTCCCCCACTTCACTGAATCAAGTCCCACTCTCTCGTTTTCTGTGTATGACCTGTCTCACCCTCACTCCTCTGCTCCATCCACAACCTACTGATAATTGTTTTCTAAAACTTCTTTCTCACCTACTTTCTCTTCTTCTTTCACTGTAGTATATATTGCCTTCAACTGCCCTTTTAATTCACTGAGATTTTGAGAATTCATTCCTAGTAATTAAATTGCCATTAAAAAGAATGTAAAACAAAGGTCAAAACACATAGGAAACACATCTCTGTGGAGTACTCACTAGAATACTGAATTTCAGGGTATTCTACTAAAAACTAAACTGAAGCATTATCATCTTCAAGAGCCTTCCAATTATCAAGGAAGGATTATCATTTAGTACACCTTGGGAAAGGGGAAATCTTCTTTTATGTACTTTCTTAATCCAGTTAGTTATGTTTTAAGAAAAGAAAATACAGTTGCAGTTTTTAGAATACTGGGAAAGTTTTGTGTATCACATAACTAAATTGGGAAATCATTATTTTAAGTCCTTTGTATGTATGCAAGAGACAAGAAAGAGATTTTGCTAACTATGCATATTATTTTCATTATCTGCCAGCATATCAAGAGATTTATGACAGTTCTTGACCAAATGATATTTACTGAGAACTTAAAATGAAACCTTTGAACAGATTTGTATTGATTTATTTAATTATTCATTTGAGATGTTAAGAATTCGGGAGTTTAAAAAGGAAGACATTTAACTCACACATCAAAACTCTTGCACTTATTATTCAATGTTGTCTTTTAGGGGTTAATTCTTATGGGTATTTAATGCGTGCAATATATCTAATGTAACTATCTTTTTATAGAACTCTGACAGACTGTAATAATTTCATGGTGGCTAAAAGCCACCGTCCGGGATGAATTAAAAGTAGTTAGTTGTATAACTAGTCTCAAAGGATTAAAAGAATATGTGGCAATTTTCAGACAGTAAAGGACACTTCAGTGCAAAGACTCTCAATAGGAAACTTCTTAGATAAGGAAAGGGGTTTTCAGAGGCCAGAAGAAAGAAAAAAAGAACCCAAAACCAGAAGAAGAGCATTGTGGAATCTACTTAGCATAAGAATATTAAACTGGACATAAAGACTCAGAGCAGAGACCATAACTAGCTCTAACCTTGTGTCCAACAGTAGCTGTGTGTCTCTGGATGAGTAAGAATAGCACAGATACCTGCCCTGAGTATTTCCAAATCTGGGTGATGTTTTCACTTCACAGTCCATAGTGAATTTCCTTTGTCCAGTCTCTCCCTGGACCTGTGTAAATCACAGCACCTGTTGGTAACAAGGGCTTTATCCCGTATTGTCTGCTAGCATTTCTACTTCCACATTGTCTGCTAGCCATTGTAGAAAATTCTGTAAAACCAGAGAAAACGTACTGATTCTGCTAGTCATGATTGTTCTTATCTTGTTCAATGGATAACATTCTCAGCCTTTCTGATCAGTTTTTGATCTATGATATCAAGACAATTTATGAAGCCCACTACCTCCCACACAGGACAGACAGGCAAGAACAAATGCAGGAATGCTGGCTTGTGAAAAACTCTGCTAGTGTTCCTCCGTAAGCAGTGATCTATCAGTGAGCCCTAAGCTTCAGAAATAGCCATCCTGCAGCCGTGTCTGCAGCTGTTCGGTTGTGCGCCTCATCCACAATCACTCCCAAGACAGATGATGAGATATCCAATGGGGGCAGTGTTTGTTGCCAAAGGTAATAACATCAGTACAGTATACCAGACACAAAATTCTAAATTAAAAATCTCCAGAATGCACAGGCAAGCAGCTTAGTAAAAATGGATCATCCTTTGGCAGAAAGGCTCAATTCTCACAGTCTTCAAACTAACACAATATTGATTATTAGGGTCAATGAAGAAGTTTCTGTAAAAATAATTGTTCAGCAGAAATGCAGTTTTCAGAAAATGAACATTTTCCAGAGAGAAGAGGTGGAATGCTCTGCTGCTTTATTGGTGGGTTGTTGTTGTTGTTTTTCTTTTTCCTTCTACCTTTAGTTCTAAATTGGGTGGTCCTGAAATCAAAATATTTTTGAAAATTTTACAGCCTCAAAAACATTGGTTCAAAAATTAATCTTATTTTCCTCTTGTGTCTATTACAACATAGTAATCATAAACTAAACTCTCATTTTCTCCCGAAGACTAGGCTCCTTGATTAGATTATATGTTGTGCAACACAGCAGCCTTTTTTTTCTTTTTTTTTTTTTTTTGACAGAATGGCCTGTGGTATTTTGGGAATCATATGGCTGTACGTATAGGAGGGAAATATAATTCAGCCAATTTTATAAGTTAAAAAGAGAACACTTAGTAAGAACTGCAGTTCCCATGTGGAAATTTATCCTAACGGAGAGACTGAGTTTAATGACAGACTGACTTGAAAGAAAATAATCTGCCCAGTTGCAGATTTCTCTTTCTATATTTTCTATATTCTGCAATCTGATTAATTTTTACTGGAAATTTAAACCAATGAAATAAATTGCTGTAATATGAACTTTCACTCAGTTTCAGGGCTATTTGAGTACATGCTGATGTATTCCATATCACACAGATTTGTAAATTCACACTTTGTTGTTATCTCTGACAATGGAGAAGACAATGAAAAAACAAATTCTATTTTACAGCTAGCTATGTTACAGAGCTGTTATATTTGAGGGAGGACTATATGTTTCAGATGGTGGGGTGTGAGTGAATCTGAATTTGTGACAGCTAAATGTGGATGTCTGCATAGAAGTGCCTATGCTTGAGCCAGATTAAGCTCTCACTGTTTACTGAAGAGCTAATCAGCATGATCAATGTAACCTAGTGAACTATCCAGCTGACCAGTCAACAGATATATACTTCAGGATAAACTGAATTGCTTTATATATGCCACCAACTGTATTTACTAGGGGCTTGAATTAGTCGTATAAATATAGTACGATATAAGACACCCTAAAGCATGTGAGAAATCTGCAAAAGGATGACAGGTACAACAGAGACTCCCTGAAACACTGTCTTGGAGTGGCATTTGGAAGTCAGGCAGGCTGCTTTGGGACATCTTAAAAAGCATTGGACACCTGCATATGGAAAACTGATCTCAGAGATGTTTGATGCGATTTAAGATGTTCACAGGCTCTGTGAAGCCTTCATACGTGATTAGATGTGACAGAAGACCCAGAGGAGACCAGCACTGGCTGGAGCAGCAGCAGAAGAAAAGGTGATATTTTAGGGCATTTCAAGTGGCCCTAGAGCCTGAGTGGTGGCAGCTGAATTGCAGTATTTATTTCAGCGTCACTCTTATACCTACTGACTTCCATTGGGTAAATTCGTAGACAATAAGTCCGACAACAGATACCAATAGAATAGACAGATACGTACCCTCTAATAACCTTAATGGAAAACTAGTGAAGTATAGGAGAACAGCAGAGCAATGGACTTCAAGCAAAAAGCAGCGAGACTCCCATGCTCCAGGATGTGCCAGATGCCCCTACTAGCCTCCACTAGTGCTACCATCAGAGCCAGAGCACTGGGATAGGCGGGTCATTGACGTAAACCTGTAGGAAGTTTCTTTTGTCAGTGGAGTCATTCTGCAGGGTCTGTCAGCTGCGCTAACTAAATCTTTCTTGACTAGATGAGAAGCTCTGATACTTACTTCACATACAGATGTTTACATGCGAACAAAAAAAAGATGTTTTAATCTGAAAGTGAATGCCACAGTCCTTGGCAATCAGTGGCTTGGAAGAATAGAAATAGAACTGTTACTCTGACCTCCTGCTTTGCCTACATGGGATTTCTCCATTTGCAGAAAATTTTAAAGATTTCATTAGAGACATACACTGAGCAGTGACTAGTAGTATTGTTCCCAGGGGACAGACTCTATCTGGCAAGTACTACATAAGGTGTTTCATCTGAGGCAGACAATGTCCCTTGAGGTTAATGTGTGTTAGAACGCATTTACTTTCTTTTCCCCCCTCTACCTCTCTCTCCTTATAATAACTGAATAATCACATGCTGTTTTCTATTATTCACAAATGTTATTGCCTAAGCATGTCAGATTTTTTTTTAATGCTGTTATAATAATACAAACAGAAATTGCTTTTGCCCTTTCAGAGATGTGTTTTAGGAAATGAAACCTGAGGTATCTCTCTTCCGCAGCTATGCAATTCTAACCTTAAATTCCCAGTGCTGATGCTCACAGAAAATTTTCTGGCACATTTGTGACTCATTTGTCTCAGAACTCATTTTTATTTAATTGTGACCCGTAGTTTTTATTCCATAAAGTCATGTAGTCAAAGACATTCATTCTGCTTTCTCTTCTGAATTCTCTCTCTGGTACTTTAGTAATTTTTAGCCTCATTATGATGTAATTCACATGCATATTGTAAGTCGTGCATATTTTATCGGATGGGGACTTGAAAGTTAGATTCCTGCATTAATTCACTTTTTAGAGAAAAATGAGATGTTAGCTATTTAATAAAAAGAAAAAAATTATAGAAAGACTGTTATTGTATAACCAATATGCAAAACATAAGGAAATTATTAAAAAAAAGAAAATAAAGTAGAAAGCCTATTAAAAAGGTTCCAAAAAATTCAATCCTAGTCTGAATGTCAATGGGGATAAATTGTTGCTCAGGAGTTTGAGGATTTCTATATAATAGGAAACTGCAAAAAAATTAGTCTTCTATTGTTAGCTACAGAATTTATGAAATGATAACAGTATGATTGCAACCGATCTAATAAAGATAATATCTCCAGGCCAGTTTCAACAAAAGCTCTATCTGGTTTCTGCATTGCGGAAGCTCATGCTAAGTCCAGAATGTTGATGGAGCTTGGAGGTGGAGTGAATTTGTTCAACCTTGTGCCAGTTTCCACAGTGTGACAGCCAGTTTTGTTTAATCTGACTGGTAGCTATTACAAATCAGGATAAATTGATTGACAAGCACAGAATCCATCTGTCATCTTTGCTCCATGCTTTCATCATTTAAAGTATAATTACAGTTTAAACAACAAAATGAAAGTGCCGGTTCTATAAATGTGTTGGAAACCATTGGCTTGATCACTTCACTACAACTCTGTTAGCTGTGGGGTTTTTTTTGGCATAAATTAATGATTTTTATTTTCTACCTACTTTCTGTAATTCCTTAAGTAGATTGCATTAATGACATATGATCATCAGCTTATTAATAGCTGAGGGAGAGGGTAGAAGACCTGTGGTAGAAGAGGGTAGAACATAAATTATTGTTCAAAATTTTTAATGTTTAAAATAGACTTCACTGGTGATCATGTAAGTAATTTCTTACAAATGTAAAAAACTAAGTAGTGTGATCTATTGTTGTCATGCAACTGCAGAAAAAATTATTTTAACTTTGCTCAGTGTTAATACCTTACAAACTACGGTCATATACAGAAAAGGAGTTTCATCTTCTAACAGTTTCCTCCCTCCTCTCTCTCTCTGAAGCAGAATATTTAGTTGATATTTTTATCTCTTTCTCTAAAGCAAACATGAACAGTTTAGTTGGAAGATCATTACTAGAGGGTAATTTTTTCATAGGCACAAGAATATTCTTGTTAAATCACCTTTACTTGTAAGGAAAAAGAGTTAGACATGGATTGAAGGTCAGACACAATAAAAAGTCAAGTCCCACCAAGTCCTGAATCTGTCACTGCTCACAGAACTTTCATTTGTTCAGTTAAAAACAACTTCCAGGCTCCTGAAAATGAAGCCTGAAACCCACAACTTCATTCCTAGCTTAGTGTTCTAACCATGGCATTGTTTCTGGCCTTCAGAACTGGCTATGCATACTGATCTCTGCTCAGACCTGTGTTCTCACTTGCCTTCTGCACACCCAGAATTATCTAGCCTACAGTCTGAAAAATTTATTTCATGTTCTTCTACATGATAGCTGAATGCTTGTTAAGAAGACAAAGCTCAGAGAGGCTGATTGATAAGATATTCAATGCATCAGTGACTGTAATGCCTGAGATGGAGTAAAGAACATGGAACCAGACTCTTCCCAGTGATGCCCTGTGAATGGACAAGAAACAATGAGCACAAAGTGAAATATGTGATTTAAATATGTGTAAGAAAACACTTCTACTGTGAAGGTGATTAAACACTAGAACAGGTTGCCTGGAAAGTTTGTGGGGTTTCCAACCCTGGAGATACTCAAAACTTGACTGGACATGGCCCTGTGCAGGCGGCTGTAACCTGACTTGAGCAGGTGGGTTGGACTAGATGATCTGCAGAGGTCCTTACCAATTCAAAATCTTCTGTGCTTCTGCAATGTCAAATTTCAAAATAATACAAAAAGTGTGCAACAGCCTGACCAATATCATGTTTAAAAGAACAACCTGAGCCAACTCTGTTTCTGAAAGGCGTTAAGTGTCTGGTCTTAGGTGAGGACTCTCAGCTTTGAATCTAGAGTGGGGAGAGGTACTTTACTGGTAGGATTTCTGACATACATTTCCTGTTGGCCAGCCCTATGATTCAGTTTTGATAAAGCTTCTAAAGAATTTGTAAAAATGAATGTAAAAAAAATTATGTAAAAATTAAATATTACAAAGCAGAATAAAGATGGCCAAATTCCTGTACTACACTTCCCAAAGACATAAAAACTATAGCAGCAGCAGCCCAGCCCTTATATTACTGTTAGGTGAGATTATTTCAAAATTGTATCTAGGACTAAGGAACAGCATGACTCTTTACAAGGAAAATCTGGGTATGTGCCATGCAAATCAAAGACAAATAAGTGTCCAATACATAAATCTTTCTCCACCTCTGCTAGATTTCAGATTTCATCTATGATACCCCTATCTCATTTCACACATATGTCAAACCTCAGAAGTTCAAATAATTTGAGATGTAAGCCTGCTTCAGTGACATTATAGTAGATCTTCCAGAGGTCCAAGATAATACATTGGATAATTGATACCACCTATAATGCTCTAAACAGCTTTCCAAAGTAAATTTGGGAAGCCTCTACATGTGAAAACCTTAGAAATAGCAATGTACATCTCAAAGATATTCCATATCTCAGCTGGAAAATATTATTCTCTGTTAACTGTTTCAGCCTTTTGCTTGCGTGTGTGTCTTTTGCTTTATCTATTAAATTGTTCTTATCTCAATCCTCAAGTTTTACATTCTTTTCCGATTCTCCTCCCCATCCCTCTGGGTGAGGGGGGAGTAAGTGAATGGCTGTGTGGTGCTTGGTTGCCAGCCAGGGTTAAACCATGACAAAGTCTTGAAATGACATGGAGGTGACATGTTTACCAATATCTTTCACTAATTCTACATAACTTGCATTCACACTCAGAACTGATGGTCTGTAAGGTCTTGCATTCTCATTGAAGAGATTAACATAATCTAAAATTATTCTATATGTGTTGGACATTCAATAATCTTGAAAGTCAAAATAATCTGGGAAAAAAAATCTTCCACATTAGAAAAGACTAAATGATGCAAAAGATTAAAAAATTAGAAAACCATAATTCCTTTATGATAAGGAGAATGCATATTGTCAAGTTTTGGCCTTTCATATTTAATAATGAAGCTATAATAAATAAAACTTATTTAAAATGTCATGTAGACCATGGAAATGGTTCATATATATATGGTCTATTCATTATGTAATGAATTTTTAAAGAAAATGCAACTTGAGAATTTCTATTATGTACAGGCTGTACACACATATTTTATATGCATCTTGAAGCTCTGAAGTTACAATAGTTACCTGCAAAGAGTTACTGCAAAGATTTATCAAGGGAAGATAAATATCAGTAATATGGTTTACTCATTTCTCCTGACCTATAATGTCATATTATGAAATGAAAATTGTATTCCCTTGACAACTCTGACAACATTTTTATTCCAACCAACCCCCAGTTGTGCCTCTTCCACATTACCAGATTTGTCTCCATATATTTTTCTATGTCACTTAGGAACCTTGCCATATTCTTACACATATTAAATAACCAACTCCAAATCCCTGCGTTAAAAAAAAAAAAAATAATAATCACACCAACTTAAGTGTACACATACTTTTGAACAGTATGAAGTAACCTTAAGTGGGAATAGGGGAGACACATTTACCTTTGTGCCTGAACAACATAATTGTCTTAAGGAATACTGAAGAATGCAGTCAAACACAGACATTAGTAGGTGAATGCAAGTTACACCCCAGAACTGGTACACTGTACCAAACTTATTTAATATTCTTCCAAAACTGACATTTTGGCCTACTTTTTTTGTTCAGGAGGCAGAATAATTTGAATTAACCCAGATAATGGTCATAAGGGATGTACAAATGCTCACATGCTTGCATTGCAATCTACTTCTTAAAGTAAATAAAAAAATATCTTCTGGAACATCCCTTCAATCTTTTTGTTGGTATTCTTTCTCCAATTTTAATCCATATCCTCATTTTAATAGCTTTCTTAGTCTCCCAGTTAAAAAGAAGGAGAGGACAACAAAGAAAGAGAAGAAAGCTTTATAAACCCCATTGCAATAGACTAAACACAATTGTTTCCACTTTTGCTTGGAACTTTTTTTTTTTTTTTCCAAGATGACACTTTACTGGTCTATTTTCCCCTTCTTCTCTAACCCTTATAACCCTTGGGCTCAGAGAGTCGGTTTTAATCTCTAAAGATGTAAAAATAAACAATGAAATTGTTAAAGTTACCTCTTCATTTTCTGATGGCACTTACCCAATTTTGGCTGCTTGTGCAGAGTTTGCTTAAGCTTTTGGGGGAAGTCTCAGATGTGGAATTTTAGGCAACAGCTTTTCCCTGTCAATTCCCACTTCTGTCTTGGCTTCTGATGAATATAGAAACGATTTGTTTTCTTTTCCCTTCCTTCCCATTTTGGTGTCATGTTTACAAAACCCCTTGAGCTGTTCCTTTTGAAAAAGGAGAAAAGAGGGAAAATATCAGACTATTAGAACAAAACCAGGAAGGCAATTAAACCACAAAAGATCCTAGAGTCCCACTACGATTATTTGAAACTTTCTTCTGCTTTGTAGCCTGAACTAATTCCAGCTTATTTTATACCTGCTTGACCATCCAAACCTGCCACAGTTGTAAATTTTTCATTGAGTAGAATGAGTGACTTTGTGGGAATAATGAACATATAAAGTTTACCTTCATCAATAAACTTCCTTATTGTTATGGTGTAGGGAAAATGGTTACAATGAGAAAGAAATATGTGAATACAAATACTGTCTGCATATTATCCTCACTTATTCATATCTGGAGAGGACCACCCATGCATGGAAGACTGGAGGTTGTCATCTGGCAGAGCTCTACTGCATCTACATCAAAAAGGCAGACATTGAGTGGACAACACATGGGGTCATTCAGATATCAACTGTGTAGACTTTCCCAATGTATTTAACACTGTTCTAGGCAATGGATCTGGGGAAAAGAAGATTTGAAAGATATGATACCTTCTAAACATTATTCTTCAAAAACATTAATATGGTTCAATGTTGTTATGTAAAAACATATTATTCTGAAGACTCAGGTAACTGTGTTAGACAATTGTCACTTAGATGACTAGTGAAGTGGAAAAGAGAGCCAAAGTAAAAAAATGGTTTGTAAGAAATCAATCCAGATGAATATGTCAGTACTGAATTGTTTTACAAACTTGTACTTGGATAACTTTACTTTGTATGGTACTTGTTCACTGAGTTTTAAGTTCATATATTAGGGCTGGGATTCAAGGAATAAAACAAAAGATAACAGCTAAGGAAGGAAAAAAAAAAAGAACATAGCTTCAAATTAGATCTATTAACTAATAAATCTTACCAAAAAAAATCTCTCTTAATTCCGAGAGTGCTTTAGAAAGTCTAAAGTTAAAGAAATAGCATTTGTAAACAGAGGAAAAAGAAATAAAGGATGTAGAGTTCAGCAAATAATGAAGGAGACATTAATGAAGCCATTGACCTATTTTATTTGAGGGTCCAAGAAAAAAAGTGTCCAAAACTATTTACGGTGTACTGATATATGATAAAATACCAGTATTACCCAAAATGGTTTTAAATACAGACAACAGGACAAATGCCTGATATACATCATGTACATTGCTATCAGATAAATAACCTTGAAAGAACTGATTAACAACTTCTGCTCAAATTTAATGTACATTTTCCAGTCTAGTGTGTCTTCTATCAACATTTTCAAACCAGGAGTCTGAAACTGGAGGAAAGAGGATTCCTAAGCCATTGCAATTAAAAATAAACAAATAAAAAGCCTCTGAATTTTCTAGATGTCTTCTGAATTTATCTAACGCATATTCTGCTGCCATAGTCTTGTCAAAGGACCTTACAATTAAGAGCAGTATAACTGACTGCTGTCTAAGGATGCTCAAATCATAGAGTGACAGTAGCATACGTGGGGTTCAGGCCTTCTGCATATAATTTAATTCTGGAGGTATGCTAATATCATAGGTAAGAACTCTTCTTTATTGCAATTAGTAGCAAATCCTAGATAGAACTTAAATTATCTCTAATTGTCCAGATAGAAGAAAATATGAGAACCTGGGAAACTCACTACTTCCTTAATTGAAGAGATTCTTGTTTCTGCAGCTCCAAGAAAACTATTGGTTGCTCCATCCTTTTAAAAACATTTTTATAATTTAATTTCTATTCCTGTACAGATTTCTCATAAACTTGATATGCGACTCAAGAAGAGATATATTTTCAGATTGCCTGAGTAAAATCACATCTAATAATGAAGAAATATTATTACAGTTCCAAAATCTTTGATGTTAATTGTTGCTATTTTGGTAAAAGTCACATAGTTGAACTGATTTTCCATCAAGCTTTATAACAATAAGAAACTGTGTTTATTGAAAACTTAGTTTAACTGGTTAGAATAAGCCTGCTTATTTTCTTATTGATTGATGAAGTCTTATTTCCACTTTTCCTCAAAATATCAAGTGCAGCTACATGATTGCAATTAAAAGAAGACAGTTGTGCAGTTGATACAAATCAAGAGGTATTCACAACCTATGTAAAGACGTCTTCAGTTCAATTCAGAAATATACAGGTAAGTGTTACAAGTCATCCTCCAGGGTTAGCAGAGAGACAGCAATTGGATTTGCAGCAAAAGATAACAGGATCTTAGACCATTCTTCAGCTTCAAGAAAGGCTGCCAGAAAGGACTACATCCCATACTTTCTATTACACATATCTCCTGCTTGAGAACACCACTGGAAACACTATTGTCCAGTGCAGGATGAAGACCATCTTTTTTTCTGCAGTTCATGTACAGAGAAATACAAACTTCTGAACCAGGAACTTTTCGCCCAGCAGTTTTCACTCCGACTGTTGCTATCTATGAGCTTAACTATTAATGCATTCCCTATGAATGACCAGCAGTACTGTGTTGTTCTTATGAAAAATCTAAAGGGCTTGCACAGACTGTATGGTAACATAAGGATTTTTTCTTTAAGCCAGAACCTACCCAAATGACTATCATGAAAGCTAAAAGGCAATGAACACCATTTTTTTTATATGACAGAATATTGATAGCCTATTACACGCACTTATTTTTACAAAAAACTTGTAACATCCCTTGTCACGTGCTGGTAACAAATATACTAAAGCTGTCATAATACAAATAATAAATGCATAAAATAGACAAGTTGTTGAATAGGTGTGGCTCTGAGGGTCCATGCCTAGACTGGGAATCCTACAGAAAGAATTTATACTGGGTTTTCACTATCTACTTTTCCTGTAAACAAGATATTCTTCATACTAAAAGTGTTATTCCAAAAGGCGCAGAATTATTACAACAAGTAGGAAAACAAAACAACAACAACAACAAAACAAATTAAATTCCCTTGTAGTAAGAAAGAAAAAAAAAGAAGTATTACATTAAAGAAAAAGAAAAAAAAAAAGTTAAATCCTGTTTGTTGACCAGATTCTCAGTTGCAGCTTAGCTGAAAAGCATTTTTCTTTTCCCTTCATTCTGGGCAAAATACAGCAGCCACAACTGTCTTGGAGTTGTACCATCCCTGGAGATAACTCTTTGGGCTGATAATTGCAAGTGATTAACAAGCTTTGATCATACCTCTTCACCTGCCATAGCAGTGCTGACAGAGCAGATGATAAGGCTAGGCTTTCTTTGTGGAGTTCCCATGGACTTCTTTTTCTACCTGCATTATTCTGCAGGCTATTAAAAAGAAACTGAAACTTCTGTTTTGATTTGCTTATTGTCCATAATGTACAGTATTTAATTTAGGAAAAATTAAATAAGACATTATATTTAAATACCTTTGCAAATATTGTTGGGGAGGAGGTCACTGTGACTTTTACATTCTTCTACATATTCTAGGGAGGGGATTACTGCTCCTGCAGACGTAATAGCAGGTGTCAGTGGAGGGAGAAGTTTTGTGTCAAGTTGTCCCTGCCCTTCACAGATCAAGCAGGACCAGACAGAGATGGGATGAAGCGGTAGAATCAGAATTTGACCCAATGTTACCAGGCTGGCTCCGTCTGCAGTCAGTAGCAAAATACCCATGACCAAGATGCATACACAGGCAATTTTTATGCAAATACATTCTTTGGAGATATCCTCTAACACAAAAAGGCTTTTCTTGCAAACAAAAACTTCAATTTTATTTATACATATAAAATACTTTTCTTATCAGGTAGCAATCTTCTGTAGAAAGGAAGTAAGGTGTTATTGAACTGGTGTCCCACACTTCAGCTAACACAGGAAATCAAAACTGATTTATTAATTATTTTATGAAAATTGCATAGAGGCATAGAATTCCGTATTTTCAAAGCTCTGATGTCAGCATCATGTCTATTCTTCCTAAAGAGTAAAAAAAACAAACGGCAGAGTATTTTGTACTTGACAATTATATATTATGATTTAAAATCTAATAAGTGATATGTTGTACTGTGGACTGAGAGTCATTGCAAATGTGCTTGGAGGATCACAAGATAATCCTGGCTTCTGAGACCTAGCAAGCAAAGATTTTATTGAAAGTAAGGTCACCAATTTCTTGGGTTTATAAGAAAAGCTTATATAAAATTAATGATGTAAGTGAGGGTGGAAGGTATTGAAGGCTTTCTGTAAACTGAAGGTTTTCCCTCTCATTTCCTTCCATCTTCTCTTTTTCTGTCACTTCCTTTTGGACTGAATTCCTTCATTTCCTCAGATTTACTTAGATTTTTTTTCCCTTTTACTCCTAACAGAGCACAAAACCAATAAAAATATGTTGGAGTACTGAGCAAAAAGGGACATAGATAAGGGACAAATTCCTGATGATTTGATTTGGGTCATGTTCACCTACAATTATGTCCACAACCTACTTCAAAAGCACTTTAAGTGAGGAAGAGAATGTAGTGTGTTTTGATTTGTCTCATCTGAAATTATCTGTTAATTATAACCTTAGGTCCAGTTTTCTGGTCAAAAAAAAGGTGTCCAGCAGAGCTGAAATCATCCATTTGCATCACAAAGAATGACTTGCACTGACCGCCAGCCTAGATCAAAATCCAACTGGACACCAGTTGTGATCTCCTGAAACATAAACTGTGTACTTACCGCTGTGTTTTCTGAACATTTCATTAAACATCATGGTTTTAATTTGATTTCCAGGAGAAAGGGTGACTGTAACATTTTTCTATTCAAATACAAGGACAGCATAGACTGTAGTGATGATCGCTGCTTCATTATAAGCAGCTGTGAAATTCACTACATTACCAGAGATGCTTCCATCAAGATACTTGTAAAACAGTTGTTTCTTATCAGTGAGACTGCCACATGAAGATATTTACAATAAGAGCAAGTGTCAGAAGAATGTCCGAGTGGACTTGGATATTTTTTTTTTTCATTTTTTCAGATATTAACTAGAATCAGGGTCACTTTCACAAGAGTTTTAGTATGATTTAAAACAATATAGGCAAGACTATATTGAGAGAACAGATTTAGTTTCTAAACAAATGTAAATTATTTGGTTTTGCTAATTGAGTGGGTAAAGGAAGCAAGTGCTATGTTTAACACATACACACAGAAGACATGACAGAATCTTATAAGACACAGTATGGGGATAGGACAGACACATATTATAGCTTCTATCTTATCTGCATGTTCAACTAATATCAAGCAAAATGCACAGCATAAAGTAGTCTTGGTAGGTCCATTATCTTCCAGGAGTCATGAGTAGTTCATGAACACATAATATGTTTTCTTTTTCTCTTTGGTGTGTTTTGGGGGTTTTTGTCTTTCTTTCTTTTCTTTTTTTTTTTTTTTTTCTTTTTCTTTTTTCCTCAGCAGAAACTACCCATGTCACGCAATGAGCATATAGGTGCTTGGAAAGATCTGTACAGCACCACTCTGGGCCATGCAGTTCAGAATTTTTAACTCAGACGTAATGTAGAGAAATATATCTTGCTGTGTACATGTCAAATAGCATGAAACGCTCAAATAAAAAAATTTCCCTTGTTACTGAAGCATTAATTAGAGGAAAATTTCTGCCATGTGTAGAGGACCTACATTAAGTCCAAGCAACAGCTTATATTCTTCTGTAAGCATTCTGTTCATTATTTCCCATTAGTTGTCAATAAAAGGCATAGAATGAAACAGTGGCTGTTTCATTTTGATTGCAGGGGCTAACAACGCTGAGACTCAAAATTACATTTTCTTTGTCTATCAGAAGAAATGTTTCAGTACTGTAATGGTATGTCTTACTCTTTCTTTGTTCAATTCCCTCAATATTTTATCTGCAGGAATTTCATGGTGCCTCAATGTCCCATGAAGAAATGTTGAGAGAACTGAGGTTGTTCAGCCTAGGGAACAGAAACTTCTGAGCTGACCTTATTGTGGTCTTTCAATAGTTAAAGGGGGCTTGTAAGAAAGGAGGAGACAGACTTTTTACCAAGGCCTGTAGTGACAGGACAAGGCACAATGATTTTAAGCTGAAGGAGGGTACATTTAAATTGGACATAAGAAAGAAATTTTTTATGATGAGGTATTTCTTGATAAAACCCTTGTTTTCAAGTTTCAGGGTTTAATCTGCATGGAAACTTCTCTTCTGACTCCTGATTTTATACCAGGTCCTTAGTGTTAATTGATTGGCACTTTTAAGGCAGGTATGTTGTCTGGGATGTTACTGCAGTCACAGTAACATGAAGATCATCTCTCATAAATTGTGTCTATGCAGCTGAGTGTGGCATCGTGTGCAAGCTAAGACAGAACTACTTCAGTGGCTGCTAGGCAGAGGAACTTAAAGGTTTTGCCTTCTACTTGGGTACCACACAAACAGAACTATAGTCATTTCAGTACCCAGACAAAACCTCTCAAAGCTATTGCTAGTGTCACCATTCCTGAGCTGCAGTGAGAGTAAGCCATGGGATGGTCTTGGATTCACACCGTACAGAGAGGCTTTGGTGTCACTAGAAGAGAAATCTCTCCTTAATACTAAAAACAGTTTAAAAATTACTCCTCATTAAACCAAAGAAACAAACTATTAATGAGCTACAGATTATCTTGAACAGATACGTTCTACTTCTTTAGCTGAAATGAAAGAATAAAATCAATAGGCAACAAATACGGATTTTAGTTTTATTTATCATCAGAGTAACAGAGGACAGTTTAGTTACAATTTTGAGAAACACTTAAAATAGGAGATGGCAGTCCCTGGGAAGGTTCAGCAGCTCTTACTTCCATGTCAAATAGTTCTTTCATGATTGTAAATTCACTTGACTAATCATAATCAGTTGTGTCAGTGCCTTAACTTTAAAAAGTATGGAGAGTTACATATATGTAATTTAAATGTGACTATGTGCTTAGTGGTCAATTCATGCAGATAAATTTGTAGGGGGCATTTGGGATTTAATACACAAATTTATGTTTTTAGCCAATTTTCTATTATGCTAAATTCTTGGTAATGACCTGATGTGATTATGAGATGTTTGGAAGTTTGAGAAGTTGAATTTCTGCTCAAACACTGAGAAGTTCGAATGACAGAACAGAAAAATTTGGTCAAACAATAATTAAAAAAAGGAAACCACCTGTGAGTTGCAGAGTCTATCCTCAGGTGTATTTACTAGGAGGGAGAGGCACAATGTAGTATTTTCTCTGGGTGAAGTTGAGTTTATGCTAAAACAATGGACTTTTCTATGCTGTGAACAGTATGCAGCACTTCTGTCAAGTCAGCTGTTGAGGTGATCAGTTGAAAATCAGAGGGAAAGATATTAGGGATATGTTTTACACCATTATTGCAACATTCACCAGAGTGTATGTGTCAGTCACCCAAAATAAACAGTGTCGTTAAGTGTTCTACTCAGGCTGGAAGAAAAAAAGCATTCTGGGTTTAG
Source organism: Ibycter americanus (assembly GCA_035590275.1). Taxonomy (NCBI): domain Eukaryota; kingdom Metazoa; phylum Chordata; class Aves; order Falconiformes; family Falconidae; genus Ibycter; species Ibycter americanus. Next base: position 41,035,262 of record JAVJGI010000060.1, on the reverse strand, counting down.
GCCATTTAAATGAAATTTGTGGTTTTCAGCACACAGATTGGCTTTGCTTAAAGATGCATAACCCATTCTTCCAAAAATCTCTGAAGATCATTTTATTGTACGTGGGCCTAAAGATCAGTCTTACCCGCTGAGGTTCATTATTGCCCATATTAGGCAACTTGAGATCCTTCAGTTATACTATAGGAAAAGCCAGGATAACAGATCTGGAATCTGTGTGCCCCTTGCGCTTTAATAGGAGCATCTAATAACCTTGTTTACTAAGAATGAATGCCTAATTCTATCTTTTAAATATGTTTTTGAAACAGTTACAACAATTTGGAGATTTCATGAACAACTGCAGATTGTGTCATTACATAATATTATAAATTATTATCAGATTTTTAGGCTTTCAAATCATTGTTAATAGATATTGCAATATTTTCAATGGATTTCAGCATATCATAGACATGTATGCTCTTACCTACTCCCGTGATTGAAAAAGAGCTGCTGAGGATCTAATTTTGAACATTAAAAGTGTAGTTTTACTTATAAAATGCATCTTCAAAAAATGACAGAGTAACACCAACAATCTATGGCCATCTTATTACATTTTACATATACTGTCAAGGGTGGTTCTTTTCCCTTCAGAAGCAGGAACATTTCAACTGTCAGCCACTAAATACATTAAAATAAGGTTTGGCTCACCAAAATTGACTACTGTCTTCTTTTGAAAGGCAGTTTTGGGATATTCATTTGAACATTTGTAAACATGGTCATCAAAAGAATTATTAGTACATTCACTGTGATAGAAAATAAACACTTACTAAAAAAGAAACTTTTTAGTCTCCAGTTTCATGGTCATCAGAAACCATTCCAGCTGTATGCATGGTTGTCAATGGGTATTTTCCCTAAGTTTAACACATATCACAGATCAAGAAAGCTTGAAATTTGTCTTTTGGAAATACTGGAGTGCAAATAAGACAAAGCATAGGATAACATTTTTTGTGAAGTCAGAATAAAAAATCTGTTCCTTTTACTGTTTGTATGGTGCCATGAAAGTACTTTTATTCCATATGTCCAAGGTTGTGCAAGACAGCAGGAGAAAACCTTCCTGCAAAAGGAATGAAATAAATAAATAAATTGCCTGACTAGCAATTAAGACTATAGGTTAGGAGGAGAGTCTCAAATCTTTACTTTTTAGAAATATATCCATTAGTAAAAGCCTGATGTAGACCTAGTACCAAAACCCCCTTGTAACTAAGGAAGGAAATTCCATTAATTAATATCTGTGTGCCAGATTCTTTCCATACAAAATTTGGCTATTACATCTTGGTTCTTTGAAAATTACAATAGAATAAAAAAATTATCAAAGCTCAAAGTTCAGTGATAGCTATAATGGAATATATACTTTGGATTCCAAGACTTACAACGAACAACATTAAAGCAAAATGACCAGCACAAGACTAGCTCAAAAATTTCAGCCATTAACTAGAAACAAAGGCCAGTGTGTCATCTAGGACAAAAGTTTGCAATATACAGGACATAGCTGATATAGAAATCTGTACAATACCCAGGTAAGAATGAAGGAAGGAAATATTCCTTGTCTCTGTTATGAAGTTAGTTGTATTTCTCTCTGTCCTGGAGAAGCAAGTATAATTACCATCAGGTTCTAGTCTTTGGTGTTTTTTTTTCCCAGTCAGCTGCTTGAAACGAGAAAGCTGAAGTGCTGAACACAGGCAGAACTGCAGATGGAAGTCACGTACATGTTGTCAATATGAAAATAGAGAAAATGAATCTGTTCTCACCAAGGCTCTTACTCCAGATACGAGAATCCTTTTGTCCAGAGTGATACCAGCTAACAAGGGAGAAGTCTTTCCAGATAAAAAGTAAGAGGGATCATGCCAGGAAAGTTACTACTTTTTATCTTTGGGCCTTCATCCTTCCTCTTTGATCTCCTACAACCTTGCAAAAGGAAAGGAGCATCAAGACAGTGCTAACTGGGAACAAAACCAGAGGTGATAATATTTGACCTGTATGGTCCTTCCTTAATTTACAATCTATTTCAAATTATTCCAATGTTAAATACAGGATTACATTAAAGTGACTTACAAAGTTTGAGGAGTGAGGAATTCTAAGATATGTTTCAAAAGCATGCTATATGTCTCATTTTGTAACAGATCAGTTTTTAAAGAACTACAGATTTTCAGAAATAAAAGGAGGAAAATACTTAAACATCTTTTCTGGTGATTAAAACAAACACTGCATCAGAACAACATTTGAATAAACAAATCTTTCAAAATGTTTAGCTAAACAGTGTTAATATCAGTTTGTGATGGATCTCTCTCCCTGGGGTGACCTCCTAGCTCTGTTTAATTTAATGGCAAAACTCATTTACATTAGGGGGAATAGACTTCCATGTCAGAACTCTCCAAGCAGAAACATGAAAAATTAACCTTGAACCATGAACTGTATTTAACATGAGCTATACTTGTAACATAAAATGACAGTAGTAATTTAAGATTGTATTCAAACTACCTGCTAGGGATTGTAAAGCAGGCTTAAGCACCTACTGCCCCTTCTAAGTTCAAGACACTGATGACTAATTTGTCTGGTTTTCTGTCAACACAGCCATGCCTTCTGTACAGTTAATGGAGAGAAGCAATTGCAGTGCCTAGGTTCAGTGTACATGACTTGTCTGAGTATAGTCTTCAATCTTTATCCATTCTGTAATTTGGTTAAGCATGGTGCAAATGAAAATGTAAATGTTTAATTACCAATCTGAACAAGACCTAACTTTAAACCTGGAAAAGATTAGAGAATACTCTTTTTTTTTTTTTTTTTTTTTTTTTTTTTTGGGGGGGGGTGGTGTTGTGGGAGGGAAGAAAAAGCACTTCATTAAATGCTTATTAAGAGTTATACATTATGCCTTTTTTCTTCCACCGAAATCACATCATTTGTGAGAAGTACTGTTTTAAAAACTGCTTCTGAAAGCTGTTGTTCAACCAAATTTTCTGTTAGAGCTCTGCTGAGAAAATTGATACACATTACAGTGAAATGATTTTTTTGGATGGATAGTGCCTATGTAGTAAATTTTTTCTTGCTATTTTTTTTTGTCTTAGAGTGTAAGTCTGAAAGAAGCTGAGTGAAAGCATGGACAAAATTATTCATGCTGCTTAAAATCCCTTCCAACCCTTCCCTGTCTGTGGAAAATTAAAGTACATTTTTGAAATGCACCACACTGCTGTTGATTAAATATCCATTTCACTGCTACAATTCCCTCTGGGATTAAAAAGCTATTTAAAAAAATAAATTAGTGCAATCTAATTTTCCTCTGTGACCTTCTGTAAGTAGGATATATTCCTTTAAAAAATATGGCAGGAAAGATTTGAAATTTCATATTGATTTATTTTTCACTCATATAAATGGTGTTCAGTATTTCATTTTTTGTGGATGAAGTTTTAGATTGCTGTTCCCTGCCATTATTCATTGGCAGCCAAGGTAAGGAATTCATATATATCTGTCTGTGTTCTTGTAAGGTCACCATTCGCTCCAGTGTCACAATGAGAAACAAACACGGAAACTGTCTTCTAGACCTGCTGATAAATATTGTTGTATTTTTATTTCTACTTTCCAGCACGTTATGCGTGATGGCACCCTGGTTTCCTGGAGGTAGATGAACACATCTTAGTGCTGGACTCCCTGGTTTTGTAGCTGATTCTGGTTCTAAGTTTTGTTTTAGTTCTTGGGAGCTCTTTTTTCTTTCTTATATGTCCATACAGAAAATTGTTTTAAAGAGGAATGGGATCCAATCATTAGTAGTTGGATTCTAACAGAGGTAGGTCTTTTTCACTTACGCTCTTGTATCCTTCAGTGCCTGGAATCCCAACACAGTAGATGAAGATCAGTTATCATCCCCAAAAGGTAGATCACCAATGTAAGATCTTAATCAAGACCCAAAAGTGAGTCACATGTTTTGAACTTTTTCATATATTTATATAAAAAGCAGACAAATCCATGTACATCACAGAAGTACATATACTTTTCAGTAGGACTCTGTCCTTGGGCATGTCAGTTAAAGTTTCTTCTGTCCCCAGTGACTGAAGAACAGGTCTTTTGAATTTGCAGCCATCATTGAAATCTGACTTCAGTGTCCTGAAGGAACTTGAGATATTCTGCAACTGTCTTTTGGTACGCAGAGTGGTTAAATGCTTATCTGTTGCTACATCACTGACATGACCCATACGCTTAATGTATAAGATAACTTCTCAGCTGTGTGGAGTATACCTTAGAGCATCTGTGTGCAGCAAATCTAATTTTCTGTCCTCTGTTTCTTGGGTCAGCCTGGGGCTTTTTTCTTAAACAATAAAGCAGACTCAGAACTGCTCTAAACTATGTCTGGCTGCAACCAGCTGGCAGGCAGACTGCAAGAGTAATGAATTAAATATCTCTTCTCTAGTTCATGAGTTTTTCAGCAGTTAACAAAACAAACCCCCACCCTACTAAACCTGATCACCACTTGAGTTTCGCTATAGAAAAAGAAGTCAAAAGGAGGAGAGTTCTTCTACAAGTAATCTGAAAATACTGTACTGATGATATGTGGTATTTTTCTGGCATGATATATGCAACAGAATGCTTCAACTTTGTTCCTCTTGAGGTTTGGCATGCTAGTGGAAGCTTGTGTCATGCTAAGTTCCACTTTGATAGTTATATTCAATCAAATGCATTTTTTGGATGAGCTTGTGAATACTTGAATAAATATTCACATCTCAAGCACGATTTGAATTTCCCAGATGAAACAAATAAAAAAAAAAAGGAGGCTTGAATGCTGAATTCCCAGTAGTTATCAGCAGAAATAGAGGATTAATATCAATAAAATTCAATACACACTTTGTTCCACAGTTAAAGAAACAATATAAAATTCTCCTAAAGATCATTAAAATTATAATAAAAATGTAAATAGATACAAATGAAAATATGTAAGCGTTACCAATCTGGATACACAAGTGAAAGGTATGATTTAATTTTATAATTTGACTACTAGAACTGTTCAGAGAATAAATCAGTTCATACATAATATCTTGGGTACATCCAGTGGTTAGGCTATACTTGTGTATATGCAAAGACGTTATACTTTTTTTTTCTTTTTTGTGAGTTTGAATGTACATACTGTTCTAAATAAGACTATAATTTTTTATTTTGCTAATGAGATATTATTTGAATCAATTATTCACTGATAAGTCAATAGAGAATATGTAAGAGTTTTTAAAGTGCAATGAGACTAAGAAAACAAATGGGAATATTTGCATAATGTGCAGCACTATGTCACATTAGTGCTCCTGGGAAATATTGATAAAGAGGAAGGTTTGACTATTTTCCTCTTTAGAATGCAAGCTTCTAATCTATATGAAATATGGCAGCTGTAACAAGAAATAAGGTGGAAACACTGTATGAAAGTACTCTATGATCTGGTTGACAATTTTCGAACTGAAAGGGGACAAACCTGATGACAGTTTTAAAACATATTCCAGCAAAAGTACTTTTTAATGTAATAAGTGCATATTATAGAGCAAAAATGAACACAAAAATATATCAAAGCATCAATTCAGATTTCTGAAACTAGCTATCTCACAGTTTCTAACATGTTACTAAATTCTTTTATGACCTGATAGAACTGGGACTTGAAATGTTAAAAGAACAAAAATTGATTCTCCAAATGGCCCTAAAGTTGAACGAAGAATTTACTATTCCTGCAGAGCAGGTGTATCAGTCTTCAAGTCTGCCAGGTTGGTAAACTCCTTTAAAAACAAGGTGTAAATCCTAATCATAAATAAAAATCAAAATTGCAAAACTTTAACAGGTGTTAGATTAGTTCACAGTAAATCATAATTATATTGCTTTATTTTGCCATAAATACATTTTGCAAGGATTATTTTCCAACTTAATACCAGTCTACATCTACTTTAAATGAATGCAGTAATCTTTATTCCACTGACACAGAAAAATCCACGTTTATGTATAAGTAAATAGCAATAGTTGAAGTTTAATTATTAACCCTGTTCAGCGATCACTGAGCTTTATTGTGGAATTAATAACAAAACCATAAGCATGTTGCTCGTTTTACCTGTTATATCACAAATTGTTGATTTAATTTCCATGAAATATCTTGGTATTAAGATAAGATGTATGAAGTATGAATAAATATTAAATCTAGCAGTGGTCTGAAACTGAAAATTCTGAAGAAATTCAGAACTCAGACACCAAGGTGAGTAGCTCTGGTGCCAGCACGATCAGCAGCAGAGAGCTGTGGTGCACAGGGCGCTTTCCTAAACTGGGGGAACCTCAGGGGGAGCTGAGAGAGACACCACAAGCCACCAGTTACCACGAGACAGGGCCAGGAGCAATGGCAGCCAACCCCCCCACACCCATCAAAGAAGGCCTTATGGGGTGCTAGCGACCAGGAGCCGCCAGCAGGGCAGGCAGACAAGGCGTGGTGCGGCACGGCAGTTTGCGTAGCTGGGCAGGCACTGAAGCCCTGCCACCTTCACCAGGGCATCGCTAAAGGATGTCACTAAGCACTGCACCTATGTGTTTTTTAAACACCTCCAGGGGTGGTGATTCCACCACCTCCCTGGGCAACCTGTTCCAATGCTTGACCACCCTTTCAGTGAAGAAATTTTTCCCCTTATCAAATCTAAACTTCCCTTGGTGCAACTTGAGGCCATTTCCTCTTGTCCTGTCGCTTGCTATCTGGGAGAAGAGACGGACCCCCCCTGCCTGCAACCTCTTTTCAGGCAGCTGTAGAGAGCGATAAGGTCCTCCCTGAGCCTCCTCCTCTCCAAACTAAAGCACCCCAGTTTCTTCAGCCACTCCTCACAGGACTTGTGCTCCAGACCCCTCACTGACTTCACTGCCCTTCTCTGGACATGCTCCAGCACCTCTACATCCCTGTTGAAGTGAGGGGTCCAAAACAGTGCCAAGTATAGCGGGGCAGTCACTTCCCTTGTCCTGCTGGCCGCACTGTTTCAGGTATGAGCATAGGTTTATGTTTGCATAGATTCAGAGTGACTCATATGCCAATTTGTTCTTCTGGATTGCCTGTATCAAAATAGAACACTGGAAAAATCTTTATTTTCATTTAAGAGACAGGAATCCTCCCCATGTCAGTCTGATTCCAGCCTGACTCGATGACATTGTATTTCTGGCCTGTCATTTTAAAGAATGAAATACAATGTCAAAATTAAACTTTGAGCTTACTATTTATTAATAACCTGCTATTATTATTTAATTACTGTTGTAATGTCTTTTGACTGTTAGATCTTGCTTAGATCACATCTGGTGCCTCACTGTCCCCTGAGGCAGTTTGACTCAGAACAAGTGTCCCTTACCAAGTTTACATCTGAAATATGCGATGCTCCGTCCCTGCTCGTGAAAGCAGTGGTTATCTCACAACACCTGAAGAGTTTTCTCTTTTGTTCCAGGAATGAGAATCATTTCCTGAGGGCCTCATTTCCCCCCATTCCTGTTGCACCACCAGTCCTTGCCATATATAGAGCTCCACAAAGAGAATAAATTATGCAAAGCCTGTGCAAACACCTTGCAGAGTTCTCAGGCATTAGTAAACCTGCAATAATAAGTCCATGGTGTGCTGTTTACTGCTCACTCCTCCTGTGGGCATACCAGTTCTCTGAGATGCCACATAGGTTTCAAACTGTGGCTGCACTTCTAAATGCTTCTTCTGCTGAACTGCTGCTGAATGCAGAAAAGGATCAGGCAGCTCAGGGAACTCAGTTCAACCTTTATCCTCCTGCTCACACGGGCAAAAACAGATGCTTAGGAAGCAGCTGGAGACAAAAGAAAGCATGAATGATATTTCTCATGCATTCTCAAACAGCCTCCAGTCAGTGCGTCTCAGTGGTTTCCTCAACTAATGTAATAAGCCTTTATAGAACTTACATTGGTCCATCACTCTTTTTGTGGGGATTCATAATTAAGTAGGACAGTTTTCAGTCCATCTTTTGGTGGGTTTTAATGAGAGATGCTAACTAGAGCGTAGGCGCTTCTGAATGCCTCCCCTCATGATTTCAGAAAGAAGAGGCCGTATTTTCCAAAATACTCTCAATTCAGAAGTTCTTCTAGTGATAATAATTAAAAATTATACCATGAGAAAATTACTTTAAATTTAATTTCTCCTGTGAATAAACATTATTTCTTCTTAGTGCTATAATTACTAGTATGTATTATTTATTCAAGTTCTCAAGTATGTCTGAAGTGTTCCAGATAAATTACTCGTTACAGAAAAACGTTGCTTTATTGATTAATTCCAATTAGAGAACATGCCTAAAAATTCCCATATTACAAGAAATACAGAACAAGTTCCATGCAGCTGGAGGTTTGGGGTTTTTTTTTGCCCTTTGCTGGGTTTTTTGGTGTGTGTGTGTGTGTGTGTGTGGTGGGTGTGCTAGTTTTACCAAGAGAAAAGGAATATAAATGATTTCAAATTATGTGTGAGCAGGGAACAGATGGAGAAACAGACTTTTTCTCTAATTCGGACTGTCAGGTCAGAAACTTGTGGGTCTCGAGCAGAGGACATAAGCTCCAACTGTGAAAGTCCTATTGCTCTGACGTGTTTTTACAAGTTGAATTAAACACTTCATGAACTAAGTCACAGAGAGATTGGGAGAAAAAGAAAAATGCCTGCTGTATAGGAAGCAAAAATTTGGAAGAGGTCATACAGATGAGGCCTCTGAAAAATAACCAGAAATAGAATTTTTTTCAGATATTTTTTATTTCATGTCATAGTAACTGTGGTATGTGTTCTGATTTGCAAATCAGCTTATATTTTCTTAGAAGAGTAGTATATTTTTCTTTAAAGCAAGGAATACTCTTCTCAAAGCTTAATATTTGTTTATTTTTAGAATTAAATTGGAAGACTCACGGGACATTTTCAAAACTTCTCACAATATTGTCCTGTTACTTTATTGTGATCCACTTGTTGTTTTCTACCTGTTGTTGTTTTCCATCTAAAACATTTATATGGTGTCTTTGCAGAAATGAATGAAATAGAAAAAAATATTGAATCTAGTCTTCTACGCTGGCTTTATTACCATTTAAATATTTCACCTTTCTACATCTTATGTTCCCAGTGTCACCTCCTTCCTGCGCCCACCATCAGTTCAACACCTTTACCACTGTCAACAGGAAGAATGTGGATGCAGGTCAGTTACCAGCAACTGACTGGATTTATGCTACGGTCTTGAGAAGGCTTAATCCCATGCCAGTCTTTACCCATGTGAGCATTTCCAGTCAATCAACAGAATCATGGGAAGGGCATGCATGTATAATATTATATACTTGCTTAAGCAAAGATACTCATAAATTTCAGACAGGTTTTGATGCTGAAGATACCACTTCTAATTTCATTTTTCTGTTTCTGTGTCCTTTCTTCCCTTCCTCCTTTAGGTTCTCTTTTGTCACCCAAAATTCTGCTGAACAGTAAGAAATTCATGGCAGAGAGTAATGATACAACTTCTTGCTGACAATGTGGCTCATTATGTATCATATTCATCAAAATGTATGCAGTATTCTAGTTCCTTGCTAAATATTGTGATTTTTCATATTCATAGATCATCCATAATAAAACATATAGGAAGAATATATCAATCCTGAGTAAGTATGCAAGAAGACAAAAACTAAAGATGGTTTGGGAGAAAATCAGTCTCTCATACAGTTTTAAATGAAGATTACTCTAACAATATCTTAGGCTACCTGCAGCAGCTTCCTACAAGAGGTGCAGAACAATGACATGGAGGGTCTGCACTGCTGACTCTGCTGCGTTTTGATCCAAATCCCACTGGCACTAATAGAAAGAAATTAATCTTGATGCTAATGGGTTTGGCACAGAATTTATCATCCACCTGTAGCTAGACATCTGATAATAGGACAAAACCTCTGCAAAGCATAGTTCTGAGACATTAAGGATAAAGAATTTCTCTCTGTCCTTCCCTTCAGATTCACAGATATCAAGATAAAGCTTTCCATTCCAGAGCAAGAACTTGGCAGTGTTTGTCCCTTTCTTTATCCAGTGTGAATTTCAGGATTGTTTCTGCAGGGAAGGTGGCATTCCCAGTATGTCTTTAGCGTTTGAACATAGCTTGATAGCAGAGACTGATGAAATTTCTTTAATATTGGTACCTGGCAGAGAAGTGGAGGTATAACTGTAGCCTTTCTTATTGTGATTTATGTTCCCTAAATGTTATACCACTTAAAATAAAAATCTGAGGCAAACGCATATATGTATGTATATGGATGTGTATGTGTATATGTCTGCATGTATTTCTATAAAAGACATTTTAAAGTAGATTGTTATCAGTAAATGATGTGAAAGTGAAGAATTATCTTGTAAAAAACATATTTTACATGCCAATGGAACCGTATGCTTTTTACTAGCTGATAGTATTACCCTATCTGATTAATAAAAATTGGATTTATAGCCAGGGAAGTTTCAAATTTGTAGTCATTCCAACAACTTTTGTTCTCTTTTAATTTTCAGAGGCTGCTGAGGTTATACAGATTTCCTTATCAGCTCTCCTAGGAAAAGGCAGGAGGAAGGACAAGCTAATGTTCTTACATCATCTTAAACAAAGACAAAAGTCTCTAATGCACGTATTACATAAAATTAAGAGTGCTCTTGTTTTCAATTTATTAAACTAGCTGGCATAAATCTAACAAAAATTAAACTGCAAACTGCAGTTGAAATATCTGCAAGTTGAAATGGCAAATCATGAGATGAATTGTTTGTATCTGTTGGGCTTATTGTCATCACTTGACCTAATAATTTTGACACTTCTGCAGTAATGCTTAGGAATAAAAATAAAATTTAAAAAATTGTAATAGGGGTTGGGGTTTTTTTGCTCTTAGGGATAGAAGTAGGAGGTAACACTTGTCTAAAAAGGAATCCAAATAAGCTATCTTTAAAAGCTACAATGTAAACATTTTAATTAAGAGTTCTTACCATAGATTGAGTGAAGATCCTTTTCTGAAGGAGGGGGAGGAAAATGTAGGGTCTTTTGTTCAAAAAAAGATTAAATGTTAAACTCTGCACTTCAATTATTTTTATGCCAGGTCAGTGTTATATAAGTCAAATGAATCCTACTTGCAGTACTGAGACTGTAAAAGAATATGGATATTATGGAGTCAGAAAACAACCATAATAATATTGTTACTAGAAAAAATAGTCACATGTATCTTCCTTCTTTTATCGTAATTATGGGAAGACATGTAGAAGCAGTGGTTGAGTGAGAAGAAAGGACATGCTACCAGCAACATGCTGTTAGTTTTTCAAAAGATGCCAGAGATTTGGAATCCTCCAACTCCACAGTCTTGAGACTTGTTTACAGATATGAATAACTGAACTGCTGTAATGAAGCCTAGGAGGTTAATAGGCGATCAGCATCTTTGTTTTAAGAATATATATACATTTATATACATATATAGACGTATAGACACCTAATTATTCTGCTTTTGCAAGGAAAAATACATTTATGCAATTGTCCTGTTTACTTTGTTGGGAAGGAAGAAAATGAGCAACCTAAAACACATAGCTGCCAGGAAAATTTAAAGGGAAGTGGGTTTTTGAAGTTACTTACATTCTCTTCAGGGAAAGACAGATTTAGAAATAATTTTCTGTTCAGAAATCAAATTAAAAGTATTCTTTTTTGATCTACTTAATATGTGCCACTCTGGTATCACTCTGTTGTCTAATTTCTTCAGGATTTGAGTTCTGAGAATTGTTCTTTATTTCCTAACAGACTCCCTCTCACATAGCATAGGACTCCCATTACACATCTTATTACCTTGGACATAACTTGAGGCCAAATACAAATTCCTTGATTCTAAGAAAGCATGAAACAAATCAAAAAGAGGAAAAAAACATTGATCATTACACAAAGATTTCACTGGTAGATTGGGAAGGAAGAGAGGTGATGAGTTATACCATTTAAGTTTTAGACCAGTCCTTGCCTCTAGCTAACCAATGTAAGGAACAGCTTGAGCAGTAGGAACAAAGACCAAAATCACCGTAATCGGCAAAGCCACAAGGATAAAAATGAAAGCTGGCACTGAGTTTTGTACCCTTTTAACTTCACTGGACTACTGCCAGAAGCAACATGCAGGTTTTTAGATGCTTTTGTCCAAATATATCCATCTCTGAGGACACAGTCACTTTCTTTTTTCTTGCTTTGTTGCATGAAAGGACAAGCACCATGAAGAAATGACCTTGCCAAACTATAGCGTGCAAAATCCTGCCAAAAGCTCTAATGTAAGCTTTTGGAAGCTCAGTGATTTACCTGTGCTCAAAACCAGCAGGTCAGAACCGCAGCACTTTAACAGGCTGTACTTCCTCCATGGCTGCCAGGAACCACGCTCTCTCCTCCAGTGTAACTGCTACCCGTTCATGGTGGAAACTTCAGGAATAACAGTCAGGCACTGAATTAGATCACTGCTATCAAGGGCAGAAATATCCTGACAGTCAGAGAGACTGAGTATTTCAGCTTGTTAACTTCAAAAGCAGATTTTCATATCTTGTTCCACAGGCAACAGAGGCTGATGATCCTTTGTCACAATTTCATTTTCCTTAAGAAGAATATTATGTATTTTGGACTTAAGATACTTATTTTTTTAGACAAGCTCAACTTTCTCTTCCAGTTGTTTCAAGGCAGTGATAAAAGATCTGCTTAATTCAATCTTGAAAGGTTCTTTAAAAGGGATTTTATTTTTATGTGCTTGATATACAGTTGCCAAAATGCTTTTTAGAACTAAAGATAAGGTGAAATATTCATGTATATTTTATGAATGTTACTACAAATCAAATCTGGGTCTTAAAACTATGTCACTGTGTAAGAGTTAGCTCATACTGTGCTTTTGCCAGTTTTGCCATACTGCTTCTGTCAATATCTAATAACTTACAGAAAAGTGAAAATCTCTGGAGTACAACTATGCAATTAGAAAGGAAAAGGTGCAGATCTGTGCTCTCAAGGAAGCTTTATCATTTCTGCTAATTTATAACATAAATGTTCGTGCCTTACTAATATCTTAATTTTTATTCTTGATAATATTATTGAATTATCCTAGTGCTTTCTATACAGACCAGCAAGATGATCTCTTACAGCAAGACTGTTAAGGAATTACCATTCCCTTCCCTAAATAATACTTTCTTTAATTGATCTAGTTTTTCAAATATTAGCTCCAACAAGTTTCCTTTTCTTACTATGCGAAAGCTTAAAGTATGAAACAGATCATTTTTGTGTATAGAATTTCTGTAATGATAAATTCTTCTACCTTAATTTTTTAACAGGTTAAAGGTAAAGGACTGATCATTTTCCAAATTGGATCTTCTATCAGACAAAAATGGGTTTATTTATTTATTCATTTATTTATTTGTGTGTGTGCACACACACACACACAGAAACACACACAACCCAAGATAAGCCTGAGTCCAGTTTTTCTTCTTATTCACTGGTAGTGAAAATGACCATCTTGTTTACATGTAGAAATGCCATGCAAAATTTTCCTTTGGACCTAATATGTTTTAGAAGAGAGAACCAGTTCTGCCAGTTTCTACACACATAGATCTAAGATTTGAGGCTACGGGAATTTCATATTTAAAAGGATTTCAAGGTTTGCATCCATATGGTAGAAACTCTCCCAACATGTCCTCTAGTTCATTCGTTGTTTCTCTGAGATGAGCAACATCTGCTGCAGGGAATTTATTGCACACCAGTCCCTCAATTGCCTTCCCATCTTGCTGCAAAGAATGCATATTATTGCTAATTTTCTCATAATTTGCTGCAGCAAAAGCTAATGAAAAAAAAAATTATTTTATTAAAATCATATCAAGCAAAACTTGTAAGAGCTGTCACTTACAGTGAGCAAGATGCTTGCCACATACATAGGTAAGGTGTATATATGCTTTTTGCAGATTTATTTCCACTGTTTTTCTTTGAATTTCAACAGGTTCCTTGTATACATCACTATTCCACAAATGTATGATCTGTATCAGCACCTATGCACATAGTAAATGCCTCTGTTGTGTTAATTTTCACCTACTTGTTCGAACAATTCACCCACTGAGATCTGGAGAGGTTCTTTTAAACAAAGGTCCATATAAAAATTGCCAGAATTAGACATATCATGTCAACACACCACTATAATTCACTTGCCACTATATAGTGTTCAAGGAATTTTTGGTACTCGTGCACAATTTGTCCATGGGTTAGGCTGTTTACATTTTAATCTCTTTTATTTAAAGTCTTCTGAAACAAAAAACCAAAAAACCCCAACAAAAGAACTCCACACAAAACACCACCACCACCAACAACAACAAAAAGCATTAAAAGACGTATGTATCGAACTCTAGCTGGATGAATTTATTGGATATAGTTCAGATAGGATTCATATATCTTATTCATTGGAAATCAATATACGCATTATTTCATTTTCCTGCAGATAATTTTAAAGTGTCTACATTATTAGGTTTCAAACCTACTATAAGCATGGAAATCAAGACAAAAGCCAGAAAAAGAGAATCCTAGTAGAACAGATGGCTTGCTATTTCAGTCATTGATCTGCAAATGCACGATTTTAGAGAAGCCATGTTTAATTTGCACGAATAATTCATTAAACCTAATAAAAATTCATGTTCTTTAATCACATAAACTGTTGAAGAATTAAGAGAAAAGTTCTTACTATGGTCAGTAAGCCTTTTCTGTCTTGGACACAACATTTACATTGTGCATTATCTTAAATTTAGTCCAATTCAAGAAATTATTCTTTATTAAAATACCATGTGAATCAAAAAAAGGAGGCCCAAAGTGTTGTACAAAATCCTTTTCAAATGCTGCAGCAGCCATGCATTTCTGATGGACTGAATGTTGAGCACAAAATTTGCATAAGTCCTGTCAAATCTGATAAGAAAAGCACTCTTTTTTCTCTTTAAGTACAAGAAGCTAGACAGTGGAGCATCAGCACTACTCAGCACTTACATCTTTTCCCATTACCATCTTACTGAATTAACATAACAGAAAAATATATGTGTCTCTAAATAGTAAAAGACTAATTGTTGAAGGATTATGTCAGATAAAGTGGTATTACATTATTTCATACAGTCTGCAGAGGGAGAAGGAAAAAGGCAGCTGCAACTTTTCATGTTAGCAAAGCTGCTGAATTCTATTTTCAAGTATTTCTGTAAAGCACATTGGAAGGGTAAAGTAATAAAAGCATTTTAATACAGCTACGGTGATGTCTCTGCTGTTTCAGTAGAAAGGGAACTTTCTATCATAGCAACAGGAGCTATAGAGATGACCCTTCACTTTTTTTCCTTCACTTTTTTTTTTATTGGTTTGTTGTAGTTTTTTTTCCAACCACAGCTCTCTAATTTAGTTTTCCCAGCAAAATTCCACGAAGTGTATTTGACCTAAGGTAAATATTTGCTAAAAGTTATATGAAAGCAAAATAGCACAATGAAATAGTACTGTATGGAAGTAGTAGTTATTGGCCTAATATGAACTGCAATCAACTTTCCACTAACTGGGCTAATGGATAAATCTAGAAAATATGCAGCATCCATACTAGTAAATTAAGCAGCAATAAGTAATATTGCCGTGCACTGGAATTACACCATCTAAACTGTTTAACTGCTCAAATGGTTCCTGGCACACCTTTGTCCATATCAAATTGCAGTCTGCCAAGCAATCCCTGGAAGAGCTAGCCAGTAAGTGTGGGCCAGAGACCATTAGCAACAGAAAATTTTATGTGGCCACTGGAAAGAGCTATATGGAGAGCTCCTGTCCTCTGTGTATCTGCAAAGAACTGGTTTGGGTGAGGCAGGCTTGCGAACTTTATGTTAGCAATAGCTGTGCCAGATTTAGTTTGGCTCCTGCAGAGTCACTTGGGTTTCTGTTCTACTTCTCCCACATCTGAACAAAGTGACTCATTAAAGCAAGGCTGTGGCCTTGCCAGCACTGAGTCTCAGCTGATACCCAGACGCACCAGAATGCCCTCTGGGAAGTGCCATGACATTACTTCTGCCCTAATGGGCATCAAAGATCCAGTGTGAAAGACTGATTCTCTGGGAGTTAGTCTGGTTAAATCCCTCAGCGAAGCCACTTGGGCTGGGTCCATGTTGGATCCCTCTGCCGTAGTGGGCTTAGATCCAGGACCTCGGTGTTCAAGGGACTGTCTCTACATGATGCCAGTTTACTCCTAGCTGCACTTTCTTACTGAAGATCCGTGTGGTCTGAAAGCTTTGGAAGCGGTACTGTTGCCCACACATGGCTCTGCACCTCCATTAACCTGGGTGGGTCTGAGCTCTTTCTGGGCAACTTACTTGATCATTAAACCATCGAATGTGTTTCCTGATTTACTATTCCAGGCATATGAATAGATGGAAAAAAAACCACCCTTGCTCTTTGTTCCCCTGCTTCCTGAGTTTTAAGTAATATGATGAAAACATGATGGTACTCTGACTATCGCATGGTTGCCTAATCAAACAGATCATGAGCAATGGTGAGTGGACTTCTTCACATAAGAAGTCCTAAACAGATTCAGAAAGAGTTGGAGAAATAATGAGTAATACAGTAATACATAATCTTTGCAGTCTCTATGGGATAACCCTTCATGAAAACAATGATGAAATATTTTATAGGTTCATCAGACAACATCATGGCACAAAGTATCTTAATATGTTGTAGATGTACCAAACGTAACTTCCTTCTCCAGTGTTATGAAGAAATAAAAGTAAAGGAATTTATGAGCTCATTCAGATCACCAGCAGATATCCTGAGTACTGAAATGTCTAAAAAAATGACAGATTTTCTAGCTAGAGTGATACAGTGCCTAGATTCAGTAAGGAATTTAGGAAATGGATATAGTTAATGTAAAAATCTATATGCCTAAGCACGCATTCAGAGGTCCTAAATGTAGAGCCTGCCTCTTTTATGGTGATTTAAACACAGAAATTCAAAAGAAAAGTATGTAACCTTGTGGATGTGTGAACTAAATGATCAATTGTCCATGGTCAACAAATACCATACTCCAGGCATAGGAATATCCTAACGTCATCTTTATCCCAGGTTTTATGGTACGTACTCTCTGCACTTGTTCCTTGCTTGTTAACCACTAATCAGCCATAATTTGCAATTCATAAATCTGGTCTGAGAACTTGTACAGGTTGTTGTCCTTCCAAAATGGTAATAACATTGGCTCTACCAGGAGGTCTGTCTGACCTGCATGGAGTTTTCCATGTATTTCAACAAACAACTAAAGCCACATAATTGTGTCTAGGTAGTACTAATTTTTTATTTATTTTTTTATTTGTCACTCCCTGTCATATTAACCAACAATCAAACATTTTCCAGAAAAAAAAAAGAGAGAAAAAAAAAGAATTTAGTGTAAAGAAATTACATTTACTAGTCTCTCCACAGGCACAGCAAAGCATTTTTCTATATCTATGCATTTTGTAGTTTGACATAAGGCTCAGTAGACTTGCTTAGTAGGCTACACGAAATTAGGATGCTGGTAAACTATAGTAGAACAGTCAGATGACCTCTACACCATTTTCTCTAATCTCACAAAGGAGTTTGTAGAATCATAGAATCACTTAGGTTGGAAAGGATCTTTAAGACCATTGATTCCAACTATTAATGTAGCACTGCCAAGTCCACCACTAAACCATGTCCCTAAGTGCCACATCTACATGTCTTTTAAATACCTCCAGGGATGG
>JAVJGI010000060.1:41002181-41017495 GCA_035590275.1 Ibycter americanus | reverse complement strand
GGAGCAGCAGGTCACGAACTGTTTCCTCCTGGACTGTGGGGACTTCGTTCTGCTCCTTGCGTCTGTCTTCCAGCTCAGGGGGCTGAGTACTCTGAGGGTAACTGGTCTGACTAAAAGACTGAGGTGAAGAAGGCTTTAAGTACCTCAGTCTTTTCTTCATCCTGTGTCACTATGTTTCTCCACATCCATAAAGAATGGAGATTCTCCTTAGCCCTCCTTTTGTTAATATATTTATAGAAACAGTTTTTGTTGGGTGTTTTTTTAAACATTTTTATAGCCAGATTAATTTCTGGGCTTTGGGCCCTCTGATTTTCTTCCTGCATAACCTTATGACGTCTTTGTAGTCCTCCTGAGTTGCCTGCCTCTTCTTTCAAAGGTTATGAATTCTCCTTTTTTTCCTGAGTTCCAGACAAAGCTCTCTTTTCAGTCAGGTCATTCTTCTTCCCCACAGGCTCGCATGAGGACAGTCTGCTCCTCTGCCTTTAAAATTCCCTTCCTGAAGAATGTCCAGCCTTCCTGGAGTCCTTTGGCCTTCAGGACTGAATCCCAAGGGACTCAGTCAACCAAGCTACTGAACAGGTCAAAGTCTGCTCTCCAGAAGTCTATGGTAGAGGTTCTGCTGACCCCTCTCCTTACTTCTCCAAGGATCAAAAACTCTATCATTTTGTGATCAGTATGCCCAGGATGGCCTCCAACCACCACATCACCCACAAGTCCTTCTCTGTTCACAAGCAACAGGTCCAGCAGGGTACCCTCCCTAGTTGGCTCACTCATCAGCTGTGTCAGGAAGTTACCTTCCGGACAGTCCAGGAGCCTTCTAGACTCTTTCCTCTGGTGTATTTCATTTCCAGCAGGCATCTGGTAAATTGAAGTCCCCCACGAGAACAAGGGCTAGTGATTGTGAGACATCTCCTGGCTGCTTATAGAATATTTTGTCTTCCTCTTCATCTTTCTTCCTCTTTTGTCATCCTGGTTGGGTGGTCTATAACAGAATCCCACCATGATATCTGCCTTGTTGGCCTTCCC
Organism: Ibycter americanus; assembly: GCA_035590275.1. Taxonomy (NCBI): domain Eukaryota; kingdom Metazoa; phylum Chordata; class Aves; order Falconiformes; family Falconidae; genus Ibycter; species Ibycter americanus. The sequence continues at coordinate 41,016,469 of JAVJGI010000060.1, read as the reverse complement.
CTTGATTCTTATCCATGAACACTCAACTCTTATCATCACCATCATCAAGCTCTTGACAACCAAAACACTCCCTAACATGTAGCGCTACCCCACTGCCTCTTCTTTTTTGACTATGCCTTCTGAAGAGTTTATAGCCATGCATTGCAGCACTCCAGTTGTGTGAACCATCCCACCATTTGTGTAGGAAAGTTTCCAAACCAGTGATTTAGAACTAAGAGTATTTGGTGTGGCTCTTTGTTGGAATTAGGGTGATGCACAGGAAGTTTCCAGCTGTAGAAGGTGAAAGAAGACACACGGAGAAACTCAGAAATATTAGCAGTCATTGAAGCATGGAAAGAGCATATACAAGCTCATTAATAATACCCACACAACTGTTTTGCCAACTGTTTGTACATAGAACTGTTCTGAGTTGTGCTCTCACTCTGGAATAAATGCTATTGTTTGTTTGTTGTTTGTTGCTATTGAGTGTCTGTAATTTGAAAAAGAAACCAGACAAAAAAAAATTTAAAAATACATAATTGATTGAAGAAAAAAACCCACCTTTTCCAGTCCTATTATACACATAGAGCTATATTATCAATCTTCTTAATTACACTGCTCCTTTCACCTTTTTATAAGAGGTTTTCTGAACTTTTTGTACATATTCTTGAATGTCTAATGAAAAGAAGTATTTCCAGTCACAAGTCTGTATGGCCATAAGTGTGCTTGAAAGACTTTGCCAGCCTTTGTTCCTTAAGTTATTTCCTTTAACAATTCTAGGTCTTCGTGGTGGGGTTTTTTTGTTTTTGTTTTTGTTTTGTGGAGGGATTTTTTTCATTACTGATTGAAATCTCATTTTTACTATAAATCAATCATCTCACAACAGTTTTATTTTGGAATAAAATGTTGACATAACATAGAAATGCAGGTTTTTGTGGCATATTCTGCAGTTTATGGATTATGAAAGAGTTAGCTAAAGTAGTGGATCCTTAAAAGTTCCTTATTTCTCAACTCTAATAAATTTGGACAAGCTCCTTTGTACCATAATAGGGCTTTACATGTGGAAGAGATCATGAGAAATTTGAACAGGATTTTATTCTTAGATATATAAACTTGAACAAATTCTTGACAGTGACAGGCCTATCAAAGGACTAAGGCCTCCAGCTGGGGAGCCTATCCCAGCCAGCCCCACAGCAGACTGATCCTTAGGCAATTCCTTGAATGCCAATACAAGCAATGTTAGAGCCAGTTGCTTTCCATGGTGCAGCCAGCCAAGTGTCCAGATGCTGTTGCTAGAAAAATGTATATCACAATGGAGCACCTGGATTTCACAGCTGTAATGTTCAGTGTTTAATTTGCAGTTAAACCTTCTCAAAGCAACTGAGATGAATGCTGGGAATAAGGAAAACAAAAGTTCGTTTTGAGCAGTAGCAGAAAGTAAATGTAGGAATGTAAGTGCCAGGCATATGCCGTGTGGCAAAACCTTTATACTGTTATATTTCTGTCCTCATCTCCCATTCCTTTGCATATTCCATCAGCCCAAGAATTAACCTTTTTTTTGTTACTGTCAAGTCATACCTAATTGAGGGAAATTAGTTTCTTAGAGTCCCCATCAACAGAAAAGAAACCCCAAAGCACCTAGCTATAATGACAAAAGTATTTTTTCCAGATGAGGTCTGATTTTACAGTAAGAGTTCAGCATTGCAGGTTGCAAAGCACAATGTGTATGTGTGCCTGCCGGCAATTTAAACTGAAATTCCTTAGTATAGCAAAGGAACTTGTTAGAAGTTCAACTGTGGGAAAACATGTATCTTTGACAGTACAATATTTTAAAAAATAAATTAGTCCTTTTAAAATCTTCTGCAACTGAATATTCTTTTGGTTTCTCCATGAAATATTGTGCGTTTCCTACAAATGTAGCTCCTTATCACAAGGTTTCAGTGCAAAATGTTTTTATGGATTTAGGTCTTGATAAAATAACTTTAAAATTGTCTCATGAGTCCATAGGTGAAACTACTACAAGATGACACCTTTTCATCATTCCAGTCTTGGAAATCAAAATATTGTGAGATAAAAGAATAATTATGTAATATGCCATAGCACTTCCTCAACAATAGTTCCCAGAAAAATTTCATTGGTGTAATGTGAGCTAGAAGAAGACAAATTAATGAAAGTTCTCTGAGCAATATAGTAAATTTTTAGCCTACATTTTCTTTTATTTTCACAAAGTCCTGGGATAATGAACAGATATTAGAGAAAGCAGAATTTGTTGCAATGTGACTGGGATTATTAAAATAATAAGTACACTTAAATTTGTAATCTAGTGCAACTGAAATTCATACATTGAAGATGTCGGACACACAGGAAGTGTCTGGATTTTCAGAGAAGTCACTATTCAGAGCAACTGCCTATGCCATATATGTATCAATAGGTTTGTCCTATTATTTCAAGGTTTTTCAATTACATATGCATATACTGTGCAATAGCATGGCACTCAGAAATATTTAAGTCTATAACCTGTCTAATGGCCTTCTGTATAAACAGGAATAGAAAATTAAGAATCTCCCTCCAAAATAATGGAAACCTTTGTCATCCCACTTCAGGATAAAAACTAAAAATACAACTTTTATGAGCAAAGGGATTCTCAGGAAAATTTGGGTTTGGGATAAGATAAAGAGAAATTTTTGGCTTGCTTTCTGCCTACAATTCCTGCCAGTTTTACTGGTGCAAGTGAAATTGCTGAAAACCTCACAGGCAGAGACAAAGTGCTTCTGCTCCTTGATATCTCACTACCTCTGTGCAATTAATTTTTACTTTTACACCAAAAAAAAAGGGAAACACCTTAAAACTGCAGGCATAAAACATTGATTATGTGAACATTTCCCATTGGAAAGTATTCCAACAGAGATTTCCCAAGTAGGTTTAGTCCTGGCATTATAAATATCAGCAAAACACCTTTGATTTTACATTAATTTAATCAGAATAGCATACATTTTACACAAAAATGACATTTAAATTGGACTCTTTCACATCTCATATTTTGTTTTATATAAAAGATGAAGTAATACAATAAATAATACAGTGTCTTGTATACCAGAATTTCAAAATTCTTGGCAAACATGATTAGACTGAGCTTCATAATTTTCTGTTTACATAGGCAAACATTATTGCCATTTTACAGATGTGGAAATAAACTCCTGTGAGTTGCTCAACTCAGTAAGATCACACACAAATTCTGCAGAAGATGTTCCATTAACCTAAGCTTTATGCATTTTTGGTCTCCTGTGTTATCTACTACATAGCGTTTCCTCTTTGTTTTGTCATATTTGAGGTTGCTTATAATAAACTTCCTGTAGGACATGTGATGTGTTTTACAAGTTATGCTGGGATGCATCTGAGAGCAATATAACAGAGTCCCTAGTGTCACTCCATAAAAACTATATTACAGAATGAATGAATGTTACGAGCAAATGTGGTCTTCTATGCAATTCTACATTTATTTTGCATTACACTTGGACACATTTTCTCCTAATATGTTGTTCTATACTATCTAATGCTTCTACATAGGCAATAACTGTATACGTTTATGCAGATTTATTTTTTCCAATAATTTATTTTTTAAATAAAAGTATGATTTACCATTTTGGAAAACCGGTTGTTTGCTATGGACAGATGGAGTTGACTGGTGAACCTTGGCAGTTGTGAATGATGAAAGCTAATGTTGACTCAGAATGTTTAATTATTTTTAATGGCATTCTGATCACAAAATTAATCGATTTCTTGATTTACTTCATATTAACTTAGTACCCTCTAGAGCTCGGTTTCCAAGGCAAAGCAAAGTGGAAGTTCTAAAACTAGATAATTTCTAAACTGAAAGAGTTAGGAAAGTTAACACTCCAAAAGAGCAGGTGGGAAGTGAGAAGCTTAAAAGTCAGTCAAGAAGCAGGGCAAAAATATTGCTTTTAAGTGACTTCTTCATTCTCAGAACATTAGCCTTTTCACTGGCTAGTATGGAAAACAAGCTAATAATAATTACCTCTTCAACTACAAGTTGATGGTTTTTTTGTCTCTTTTTGTCACTCTTTACTCACACTGGCAAGCATGTGCTTGCTAGAGTAGTTTCACTGATTTCAGTAGGATTTGTATACAGGAAAGGAATTTATCTGTTGAATGGTGGAACAATTTTAGCCAAATTAAACTGCTCACTTAAGGTGAGTAAAGAGAACCATCTGGGACAGGGAGGGAATCATTCTACCCTGCGGTTTACTTTATTCACAGTACGCAGTTCTAGTGACATCAGCGTGATAAGGAGTGAACAAAGGGGCAACTTAGAACCAAAACAGATATCAGTCTGGGTTGCTGGTCCTGACTTGCAACATGTAGGGAAAATGCTGCATGAAGGCAGAATGAAACCACCTTATCTCTGAAGCAGTGCCTTATGCAAACAAGAAGAGCCTTCTGGATCTTCTGAAATACTCCAGGACCACGGAACATCCTTATTCCTCTGTCTTCCATATTCTTTCCTCAGTCAGACAGCTTCATCAATCAGCATTAAGAACTGGTTATGTCTGCCTAGTCTGTACTCTTTGAATCACGTCACCTGCTGGTTAGTGCTAGTAGGGACCTCTGGGATTACCATTGCAGATGACCTGCAGACAGGCAGCAGCAAAGTTGAGCGAGAATCTAAGAGTGTAAAAGAAGATTATTTTTTTTTCCTCCAAAGTGAAAAGTTTCACTTCTTTGGCTTAGGTGGCGTTTCAATAATGTTTTTCCACAACAACAGATCAGGAAGTTCAAAGGAAACTGCGAAATTAAAGCAGAGAAGCATGTTGTCTATTTTTGTCACTGTATATACTGTGGTGAATTTGGGCAATACTGAAAGTTCTTTTTTTTTGCTTAGAGTTTCTACAGCTTATGCCAGACTGTATGTAATACACCTGAGGCAGGGAGGTTTTAGCTGCTGCAGTGATTTTAGACGTCACAGGACTGTGTTCTGCTCTCATATTGTTGCAAAATCCCTTACAATTGATAGACTTCTTCCTCCAAATAGATATCTTTCATCTGTATTTTGTAGCATGAAGCAAAAGTAGGACCTGTACACTGCTGAAAGCTCATCAAGGATGCTTACCTCTGTGAGTGATGTTACTCACTTCACAAATTCAGTTGTTTAAACACAGTGAGCGTATTGGACAGGGATTTTATTTTGCTGCTGCATCACCAACTGCCATTACAATTTTGCCACTGCAATTTTTCACGCTCCTGGTTTAGAACAAAGCACAGCCAGGGTTTAAATATAAGATTTTAAAGACTCAGGAAGCCCCAAGAAAGTTAGTCATCATAGCGACTAGTACCTGTCCTGCTCCTACAAGCTTTGCAGATGCTACAGTAGCAAAAGAGCACATTTAAAGATGATAATTTTGAAAATCCATTACTAATAGCATTTAGGCACTCTTCTAGCAAGACACAATCACTGAATTGGTAGTATCATGCCTGCAAAAGCTAGAGAGTCTTCAGGACCTTTATGTGTTACAAGCCAATTAATTCATGCTTATCCCACGTTTCCATTGCTTTACTTTTATTCATCTACTATCTTGTATCTAACATACACCCAACTGGTTAGTTGAAAGCCTCTTATTTAGGACAATCTTGTGATCGCAGTGAAGGTGAACTGTGATATCCATCCATGAATGATGTTTTCACGTGGGACCATTGTTGAGTAAAGCTCAGAGTATCTTGTCCTGTTCTTCCAGGGAAACCCCTCTACATTTACACCTAGATTTAGATAGCACACTCAGAGCTCTGTCTCTCCTATCAGCGTATGTTGTGAAGCCGTATGACTGAGATTAAGTAGATAAAATTTCAAGGATTTGTCTCTTAATCAACTAAAAGAGCAGATGAATTTTGCTGTCAGGCCAAATTCAGACTGCTTACAAGTAAAATTAGAGACAAAAATGTTAGATCCTCCAAACTAGTATAAACCATCTGTAACAGAGTCTTGTCTATCTAAGCCTATATTATGCCTAGAATATCACAAGTTTCTCAGCTTGCTTACAGATGGAAATTCAGATTCATGAAGTTGTTACCGAACTACACACAGCACTACTGTGCTCAACCAAAGATTTTGCAAGATATTCAGTTTTAAGGGAACACAAAAGCAGTGTTCACACCATCAGATGCGTTAAAAAGCAAAGAATGCTTCTCTTCTTTGAGCTGTAAGGTTCTGTCTTAAAGCTGAAGTATAGAATTTATATGAGCATTTCTTCAGCTATTGAAGTTAACATAAGCTTATTTTAACTTCTGAAGACAGAAGTAAACAGTTACTGTTATGAAGTTCATAACAGTAGATGTCTTTTTTTTTTTCCCTGTATCCTTTGCTGTACTATTAAACCAAAGTCAGTAAACCCTAGTAATTATTTCTTTTCACATCCATATACCCTCTCCCAAAACTGAGGTACAAACAGAGCAGAAAAGTAATTGTATTTTGTAATTTACAATTATTTGCTTATAAATTTCTCCCAGTGGAAAAATGAGAGTAAAATCATGTCTAACAAAAGTGTTCTAAATTGGATTTTAACATTCATTAAATGATGAAATATACATTACAACTATGACTTTCACACAATTATTTAGAGATAGAGTCAACTGCACTTATTGCCCCAGAACCAGAATTTCTTTTCATTCCTGGGTTTGTCCATAAATGACCTATTCTAACTGATCAGTTAAGTAATATGCATTTATTTGTACATTTAAAAAAAATAAATAATTATTTTCTTGCGCAATAAGACTATTTAAGAACTACATGTCCTGAATATAGATGTATTGCTTTCACATCAGCTTCCAGGTAAATTAAGTGTCTTGCCAAACACCTTAGGTGATAAGAAATTAAACTGATTTATGTAGATCAGAAATTAAAACATACAGGGAGATATTCACTATGAATATACTATCCATGAAGATGGACAGATTCGGGGGGGCGGGGGGCGGGGGTGGGGGAGTGTCTATACACAGACCCTTATATATGTACATGTTGGGCCTTAAATATGTCTACATATACATACATATACACAGAAATATACATACATAAGTCAGGATATAAGACAACTAAAAAGACAATGACCGTCCTGAAACAAATCTTTTAAAGGGTTACATATTTTAAAATAAAAATATTTTATTGTGTTTTGGGGAAAAAATTGTATTTTCATCATATCCAAGTAAATTACACTGAAAGTTAAATAACTATATCTCTTATTATAAATATATATTTTGAAAAGAAACTAATATTGAATTTATTTCATTTTTTTACATGTCAGGAGTCAATGTCTAATTAAATATTAAATTAAATTAAAAAATTAAAATAATATTTTCCAATACAGAAGCAAACAAAATACCATGCTCTAATATAATGTGAAAATATTTCATTGCCTAGTGACTCGATCAAGATAAAAGCTATAGTCTAATAACAGCTGATTTCTCTTATTGTATCTAATAAATTGTTTATACTATTTTGTAAAATGTTGCAGCACTATATCATTCAGGACATCCATATACAAAAGTTAATCTGAGAGTACTTCTCTAATTTCAGCGATTCAAGAGCGAAAACTTAGTGGCATGCTGTTAGGAGATTCTTTGTATAGAGTATTCAAATATTACGGTTTGCTGTGAACAATCCTATATGACCTTAGTGGGTAATTCCCCTGAAACCTCTAGATCAAATATTGATCTTAAAATAGCAGTGTCATTTAGAAGAAATAGCTTCATCATGATAATTAGGAGATAGCATTTTTATAGGTACTGCATCCAGAACAGAACTATTAAGTACCCATTCTACCTGAAATATCTTTAGAAAGTTTTCAGCTGGTAAATGGAATAATATTAAAGTAAAAAACACATAGTATTCGGTCTCAAAAATGTATCCATTGTTACTAGTAGTGGGGAAAAAGAAGAGGTAAGCTAACAATTTGGTCACAAGAATAACTAATGTAAAAATTAGTCATTTAGATGTAAAGTATGTAAGTTGTAGGTGTAGTTTCTCTTTGTTGAAAGAATAATGTTCTGGAATGTGGTCCCAATAGGAGAAGTAAGAATAGTCGTGATTGGTTTAAAGATAGAGTTTGATCAGTTCAGATAAAGCACTATATAGTATGAAAGTCTGATATGGATCTAGAAAGGAGATGTGTAAAAGAAGTTATAAATAAAACCTTACCTACTGATAACTATTCCTTCTGCAATTTCATTATTAGAGCACCTCAAAGAGTGAGGTGGGTATCGTCATACCAAATTTACTGTGAAATAGAAAATGTTGAAAAAATGTTGGAAATGACAAAAGGTATAGAAATTGAGCATATTTGTTTCTTTATGAAAACATGTGTGAAGCTAAATTTATATGTGTATTTCATGTTATTCATGATTTCTTTTTCTGCTTCTTGACTCTCTCTCCTCCATCTTCACTGTTCATCTGTTTGTATTAATGTATTCCCCCAATTACAGTTGCTAAAACTACTACTGCATATAGTCTGCATGTTACAGAAAGCTTGTAATTTTCAAGCAGAGAAATGACAGCAAAAACATTATAAGTTAGAGGGGAAAATACACACTAAAAACTTCCTGTTGAAAACATGAGAAGACTGATTTTATAGGAAGTTATGGTTATTATATGCCCCTGCATTTGATTGATCAACAATTATTAGGGCACTGCTTTGATTGCAGCCATGCTGCAGAAGCCCCAGAGTGCCCTCAGGAGAATCACCAAAAAGAAATGAAGCAGTTTTCTTTTTTCACTTTGTAAAAGATCCAACTTTTAATGTCGAATCAAACTCCTCATATTTATCAAAAGGTCCTTCTCTTGCAGACTGTAATATATGTAATTGATCCAGGCTGGATATGAATTTCAAAGAAAACTGCACTTACATTTACTATGTAAAGGAATTCGTCTGAAAAATGTGAGTTCCATAGGACAGAGACCTTTACGCACAAGTATTTTAGACACAAAAATAATAACACCTCATTCCTTGAATCACCTATGTTAGCCAAATTGTACAAGGAATATTTGACATAGAAATTCTGAAAACATAGAGAATCACACACAAAGAAAAAACCCCAAACCCAAGATTTGTGTTACCTGTATTTCTTTTTAGACCAGATATGAAAGAAATACTTTTTATCCCAAATACTACTGTGACAGTTTCAGGGTTTTTCCTTAGATTAACAGAATTTAGAAAAAAGGTTTGAGAAAAAAATGTGAGCAGAACTTCTTAATTCTTGAAAGACTTGGTACTGCGCATATATTCCAGAGACTGCCAAGTGGAAAAGAGTGGGATGCCTCCCGGACATTTTGAATAAACTCTAGTTAATATAATGGAATGGATGTAAAATCATAGAACAACATAAAATTGCTGGAGGGACCATGAGAAGTTACCTGTGCAAAGGCAGGATTGACAATAGTTAAACCATTCTTGACAGGGTTTTGCCCAATCTGTTCCTAATCCTTTCTATGATTTAAACTTCAAATTTCCCTAGACAATATATTCTGGGTCTCTCCAGTCCTTTCATGACTAATTTTTTTATATAACACCAACCTGAATCTCCCTTAACACACCTTAAACTTGCTGCATTTCATTTGTAACATTTTAATTTTCTTACAGTAATTCCAAGGGTTAGCCCAAGAATATCTGATGACTAAATCTTTACATATGTCTTGTGGTTTAGATTTTTTCTGTCAAAGTCTATACATTTGAAACTACTATGGTAACAAAGGTCTGGCTTTATTATCCTAAGTTCAATACTTTAAAAGACAATCACTGTAAAGCTTCTGCAATGTTTGGAAATGGTAGATGATGGGAATAGTCTATTGGCACACATAAATTATGAGGGATGGAGTTCTAAAATGAGGCAAATCTACTGTTTAAAGTGCTTGCTAATCTTATTTATAGAGCGAATTGAGAACTTTTCTACAAAGTGTTTTTCCACTAGAAAACATTAAACTGTTCAAAATTATACTAAGAAAAAAATAAGGAATATTTATATTTTTATGATTTTTTGTTGGCTAAATATCCTAATAGCCAGGGATTTAGGAGATAGATTTAAAACTATTTTTCCCGATGCAGGATTCTTCCTGATAAAAGAAACAGTACGAGCTTACCACTTGGCAATGGAAAACATTATCTGCAGCATGGGGCGGCCAAGGTTCAATTTCTAGGTTCAAATCAAGCAACTTAAGGTAAAACCTGTTTTCTATTGCACAGGATTTCTTTCTTTTTTTTAGGTTGCTTTCTGACAAAACTATCCTCTTTCTACATTGGACGTAAACCACATGCTTAAAACATAGGTCTTGCATGTGTTCTTTTGTAAAAATAATTATCACCTTTCAGCCAGTTTTTTTCATATAAGAAGTACATTAATACTATGTTGTAACTTGAAATGCTCCCTAAATGCAAGTAGAAATGCTCTATTTGAAGGAAGGAAAGTACCAAAATAAAATAGTTCATTTCTTCTTTGGGTCATTCTATCTTCTATGTAGGACCAAACAGGGAAAATAAAGACTTGCTAAATCATCCTGTGCTTTATATCTTCATGTTCTTTAGACTACCTCACTTTGTAGGGGCAACTTCTCCCTGATACAGTACCTTCACAAGTTTTTTGTAAATCAGCTTTTCCTAAGAAGAATAGAAGACAATGTTTTACACATCTTCGCAAGCCAAATCAAACCCCCGAGGAGCTCCCCTGTCTCAAGAAGGTAGAAGCAAGAAGACAACTAAAATTAGAGAAGCAAAAATATGATTGTGGTTGAATACTTCAGAAATCTGTAAAGAGATTCTTTCAGAAGTCTGAGATTTTCCCTTTTTACCCCCCTCTTTTCTTCTGACAAACATGATGAATGTTTGATGCAATGTGCTGCACATGAATTGTTAAATAAAATTCAATTCACATCTTCCTTCGAGATAACCTGGAGGTTCTTTGATGCTATGAACAGTTTATCTGCTGATTGCAACAACTCTGAATAATGTGTTAAAGGTCTACCAAATGAAACAGGACAAATGTTCGTATCAAGGATGAAAAGATTTGTATTTGAAATGTGTACATTAAAAGCTGCTTTTTCCAATCTACTTCATAGGCTAAGAAATATGAAGAAAGAATCATATTAATAGAGCTTCAGGTTTTCAGAGCTTTCACTGAAGAAATCTCCAGCTAAAATGAAAGCTACTCTCAGTAAGGGCTTGCTGTGCAAATAATGTTTAATGGTATTAAGGAATCAAAGTTGAAAGTGTGTAGAAAGTGCCTAATCCCAGAAATTGATATGTGCCCAACTGTTCTTTCTCATCTTTTCAAAGCCTTTCAGAAAAGAAATGAGAACAAAATATGAAAAAGTCAGACATTTTCCTCTTAGACTCCTTACTTGAATGGGGCTTCTTTATACATTGTGTATAAAGAAATATTTCCCAGAAGGTGTCCAGGACCATTTGCACAAACCAGAACCATTTTTCAATGTTGACATATTTTTTGATGATTATGAAAATGAAATGAGTTCAAGAAAACACACATCCTGCACACAGTGCTTAAGACCCACAGAAACACTGTTATTTAGTTTTGTTGAAGATGTTCTCCACAAAGACGTTCTTACAGCAGGTAGTCCCATCTGGCAATTTGAAATCACTCTGTGAATATGAGATCAATCTTGCTTTCACAGATTGTGCTATTGTACTATTACTGCTTTATCCCTTACCACAGAAAACTGCTTTTCATCACCTACGAGAATTTTGGTGTGATGGATACAGCAATGCTGACAAACATCTCCTTTTTTGCGGAAATATGGGTAGCTAGTTTTAATAGTGACACAGGCTAAACTTCTGAATTGGTTCTTGGTATATCTACAAATATTATGAAACCCATATTTAGCTGTCTATACTCTTCTGTGAAATCCTCAACCTTAATGCTATAACCACATTGCAAACTAACTCCAAGTAATATTGCTTGGAAAAAAAGTGTTGTGCTTTTTTTTTTAATATAGCTGAAAGGTGGGATCTTTTTTCGTATGAACCATAAGTATAAAGCCTGAATGGTAACAGCTTAATCTAAAACCATTTTTCATAAGTCAGCTCCTATTAACTAAAAGTATCTTTGCTTCAGGCCTAATGTAAATAAAAAATAACTAATTGGAGATCTGAGCAGAAGCTAGTCATACAAAGTGTAATTTCCCAGTTCTTTTAATTTGATGTGATATAAGTCCATGTACAGCATTGCAGCAGGGAATCACAAGTAAAAGCATAATAGAACTCAGAAATTATAGAAATTTGAACATTTTATACGAGACAATTAGTCACAGATAATTTGGGAATGAAAATGCCAATGGAAATCAACCTATACAATTATTTTTTATTATTTCATTGTTGTAGTGTATTTGCACAGTGAGACAATATGTCATAAAATGCTATTCACAGTCTTAGTCACAGTTGTTGAAGACTTTTTACCAACATATATAAAATATTGCTTTCTACTAGAACATACATAGCTTTAAACTTGCAACAGATTTCTTCTATGCAACCACACACTTTGAGAATAGTGACCTTTCACAATCATATGTTCTATCTTTAGTAAGATAATAAGAAGCAGACAAATTTTCATATATAATATGTAATCATTAATGAGGTCACTTCAGGGTGGTCAAGAGTTGTAAAAAGAGATGGGAAATAGATGAATGAATTGCCTGAAGAATGCACCTAAGAAACAGTTTCACTAGACATCTTTTTCTTGACATTGTGAAATAGCTTTTCAAGAATGCTTGCCATTTCAGCATAAGAGAAAAACTGCCCTTGTAAAGATTATTCCTGACTAAAACTTGCAACATTCAGAGCAGTAGGCATTTAGAATTACAGTTTGGGTCATTGTCAATTTCTGCCATGCTGGCAAAACACAGCCATGTGAACATTTGACATAACGCAGAAGTGAAAATCTTCAACACAGAAAAGAAGGAAGACCTACACAACTATAAGCAGTAAAGGTATAAGAACACCTCAAAACAGTAGTTGAAAGGTGAGGTGATGCTTTCTGTGAAAATGCTAATTGATGAATTCTTTGCTACACAATATTTTCTTCATTTTTGTTGAGCCATTCATTTTTTATAATTCACTTACAAATATAACAGTAGAACTTTCTGTGTGAAGTTCCTGAAGCACTTATGTTCTGTGGACAGGTAGCAATATCAAGGTATGCTCAGCTCCTGACATAATCAATAAAAAGTTCTAGATTATAGCATGTAGCAGTAAACAGCTAATTCTCAACTCTGACTAATATTTCTGGAGTTATAAGTAAGTTTACTACATCAGACTACATAAATAATTTTATTACACCAGTCACCAAGGTGAGTAGCTCTGGTGCCAGCATGATCAGCAGCAGAGAGCTGCGGTGCACAGGGCGCTTTCCTAAACTGGGGGAACCTCAGGGGGAAGCCAAGAGAGATGCCACAAGCCACCAGCTACCATGAGACAGGGCCAGGAGCAATGGCAGCCAACCCCCCCACACCCATCAAAGAAGCCCTTATGGGGTGCTAGTGACCAGGAGCTGCCAACAGGGCAAGCAAACAAGGCGTGGTGCGGCATGGCAGTTTCAGTAGCTGGGCAGGCACTGAAGTCCTGCCACCTTCACTAGGGATCCATGGTATCCACACGACAGAAAGCCATGGCCTCTCTAACTTCTGCACCCACCACAACTGATGGCAGTTGCCCAGAGAGAGCTCTGGTGGGAACATGGTGCCATCGAGGTGCTGGGCTGTAGGGTCTGCCCAGCTCTTATGCCAGTATTGGACACCTGTGGAAAGCGGGCCCAGGTAGAACTGCTCTGCTTAGCGACCGAGCTCCAGGAGAAGGTGAGGAAGCTGTCGCAGCACAGGCAGGTTAGTAGGCTGTAACAAGGCTTTTATCTTCAGTCAGCTTCTACTGTCTGTGCTGTGTCTCTTTCCTCTAGAGGTCAGACCACACTGCTCCGCTCCTGTCCAGCCCCCTTTCCCATAATCCTTAATGCTATTTAAATATTTAGCAGGAACGAGCTGCAGCTGCACATCATCCAGGTCAATCAACTCACTGCCTTCAAGGCAAGGCCACAGCTGCATATTATCAATGCTAATCAACCTACTGCCTTCATTCTTCTACAGCTGAGGAGTGTCAGGGAGTGCAAGAGGGAGCTACACTACTGGGATTGCACCCTATGTTCCCTGAGACAAGTCCAACAGGCAGTCCTTCTATGACAAGGTGACCCACCTAGTGGATGAGGGAAAGGCTGTGGATGTTGCCTACCTAGACTTTAGTAAAGCCTTTCAT